>OX246749.1:39274509-39607141 GCA_945910005.1 Isoperla grammatica
GATGATGTTTTACCCGGAAAATACCCGGAAGGGTACACAAATCTATCAAATATTGTAACTTTTAGTTAATATTTTAATGGTGTAATGTATAGTTTATTGTGGGAAATAAAAATATCTATTTAGACATCTGACTTTTTAGCATTAGGCCTAATGGCAAAAGTAGCTTCGCTATGAAAACCACATGAAATTTAAGTTTTTCTATTAATATCTTGAATGCTTCACAAACAATATTGCATCGAAACAGTGATAGCTGCGCGCACTGTGGTTTCCTAAGAACTGAAGACAAAAATTAAAAAATAACAACTACGCTATTTTAATCATTACTTTTTATTGTGTAGGCCTAATCTAAATTAATTTAGAGTTAATCACTAATTAACCGGCAACGATAAAAATAATTGAAACTTTAAGAATCCAGTTATTTTGTACAGTAGGGGACTTTAATTTTTAAAGCGATTAAACCAACCCTGTAGGCTCCGAACACCGTCCACGAGCGAGCGATAACCAATCAAAGATTGATATGTCAAACACGAAACATATCACTCAGTGATTGAACAGTGCGATCACTCGCGGGCGGACAGATGCCAGAATCAACAAGGCCGATTCAGAACCACTTTGAATTTATTGAGTGCTTCGTTGCTAGGACGGCTCCAAAGTCATCGTTTACTTATTCCTCTTAGGGCCGGTTGTACAATCTCGGGATAGGGTTCTAGATACAGTTATCCCTGGTTTGACCAACAAATTGCGTTGTACGACCTCCGTATAACTCTCATTCCTAGGTTTATACCACACATCACTTATACCGTGGATCAGGAACCGTACAAGCAGATATCTAAAGGGATATCCCAATGAAAAAATGGCGGACGAAAAGATGACGAGAGCTTCGAAGAACAGTTCGTAATTGTATTGATATTAAAGTAAAAGTAGCCCTTATGCTCTTAGACCTAACGTTTTCATGCATGAGTGAAAAATAATGTTCATGTGGTTTCGGCCGCCAAATGCACGTAGGCGGCAAAAATCTCTCACATCCCGCAAACTGACAGTTCCTTGGCTGACAGACTCTGCATATTTTCGAAAACAAGTTTAAGCCTAGGCCTACGCCTTATGAAAACTGAAGCCTAGGCCTACTATGCCAATAGGACCGTCATAATACTAGGACTGTATTTATGTATTCACATTAAAGACAAAATGAGACATTGGCGTAGGCCTAGACTTTACCTTGTAGGCCTAGGGCAACTTAGGCCTAGCAAGTTCTGGATTGACACGGCTTGCTTGGGTAGTAATTTTCGGATTAAATAACTTTATTCACTAGTCTCCAACAGTCCTCTGAAGGAAAATACCTTGAACGCTTTTTGTTAGCAGGATTCTCAAAGATTTCGACATGTTATTTAAACTTCGACGTGCATTTGTTTGTTTTGATTTTATGAACTGTGTTCGGCGATCACACTTACACCTAGCGGAAGATCGGCGAACTTTGTATTCATTACGACGCTCAAATGTAACCAGATTCTGGTAATATAACCAGATTCTGGTAACATTTGTTTGCCATCTTATGAACATAATTCCCCAGATGCAACTTATCCTTGGGATGGCCATCCTCCGCCTAACTTTTGATTGTACAACGCAACACGAACTTCATCCTTGGGATGGGCCATCCGGGGGATTCGGATCTAGGACTTTTATACTGAGATCGTACAACTGGCCCTTAAGACAATAACTGATGGTATTAGAAGATAAAAAACTTCTGCCTGAAGCGGGATTTGAACTTGGGTCCTTCTGCATTGGAAGCAGGGATAAGTGGCTCGTTGGTCCAGTGGTTAGCATCCCTGCTTCCAATGCAGAAGGTCCCGGGTTCAAATCCCAGTTCAGGCAGAAGTTTTTTAACTTCTATTAAGGATTTAGTTCCATCACTTCTTGATAGGGGTGGGCGAACGTTCGAATTTAACTTGTTTCAAGTTCGAACCGAGTTCAGGTTCGAAAATTCAAGTTCGAGTTCGACATTTTGCGGAGTTCGTTATTCAAAACGCGCGCCGCGCGATCTTCGTCCAACGAGTTCCCGCACTTTCCGCCAGATCGCATGAACGAAAAAGTCGAAACCGGGAATACATCGATCTATTGAATGAACGCACTAATCACATCTCGTACACGGGATCTTAATGCAACGAGTTCACTCACTTTCCGCAAGATAGCGCTCAAGTTCGCGTCTGCGTCGTTCGTGTGACGCAAGGTCGGTAAAGTAGTACTACTACTGACAGCCGTGCGTTCTTTATCCAAGGAGTTTCTTAAATTCCCGCAAGATGGTGCTCACGTATGAAAAGTACAAACCAATGTCGCCAACACTACGTGATTACAACACTTAGAACAATTTTCGAGCATGAGTTTCTTAATTTATTCATGGAAATTCCGCGAGATTAGGCCTGTATAGTGTAGTGTATAGCGACGATAATATTATTAATGAGCATTAAATTTTTTTTTTTTTTTTATATTTATGCCTATTTAAAACCAATAATTCTAAGTAAAACTTGAAGAATTACATTCAAATCTTAACCTGGTGCCCAATTGTCTTTGTATCCTACTTCCCAAATCAAATTTAGAATTTGATTTACATCCTTAGTCATGTGGCAATTTTTCCTTTTTTTTTCCTTCGAAGTTCGAGTTCGCGTTCGAAGTTAGAATATTTTTCTAATGGAGTTCGAGTTTGACCCTTAAAATCCTGGGTTCGCCCACCCCTACTTCTTGTCTAAGGAATAAGTAAACGGCGACTTTCGAGCCGTCCTAGCAACGAAGCACTCAATAAATTCAAAGAGGTTCTGAATCGGCCTTGTTGATTCTGGCATCTGTCCGCCTGCAGGTGTTCGCACTGTCTGATCACTGATTCATACGTCTCGTATTTGACATATCGATCTTTGATTGGTTATCGCTCACTCGTCAATGGTGTTCAGAGCCTACAGGGTTGGTTTAGTCGCTTTTGATTAAAGTCCCCCACTGAAAATCAGTTTCGTTACTGAGATGATGATGATGATTAATGGGGCTTAACGTCTCATATTTATGCAACGATGGCTAATCGAGATGATGTGCGGTTGATAATGAAGATGAGGATGAGAAAGACGATAATGAAGAATAAAGCCAAATCCGAATCAGATCCATTGTACGTCGCGTGGGTTGTCATACGGGAGTAGCAAGGGAGGGCAGGGCCAAGTGGGAGGAGAAACATTCAATGGGACAGTGGGGGGAAAGGGACAGGGTCTCCTTTTGTCGCCTCTTACGACTAGCAGAGTCACTCTGGGCCTATTCTTCCCCGGGCCCAGACGGGCTTTCGTTACTGAGTGGGGAGACTCTAAGGGTACGTTCCGTAACCAGCTAATTTGTCTTTGGGCGCGCCGAAAGATGCCCAAAGCATTCCGAAACACGTTCTCCACATGCTCACAAGCATTCCGTAACCTGCTCAGGTAGCGCCCCGACGTTTTTCTCTGGGCATTTTGGGTGTGTTGGGTTTCTATAGCATATCGCGCGGGAAATATGGCGTCTGCAGGTGTAGTGAGGTCCAAGGACTATTTTAAGTTTTAAGACTGTTTCGCTTCTTGATGAGGCTACTGGCGACACCAAAACATTAGAGTGACGAATGAAGAGGCCCAGAAAATTAGGGAAAATGAGTAATATCGTTAATGAATATTATTTCAGCAAAGTGTATCGAGGCTTATAGGTTAAAGCTGTCCCATCCAACCACTACCACGCGTTCCGAAACGTTTTGTGCCCAAACTAGGCCGCCCGTGACCAACTTCGGGCGGTATTAGCAGGTTACGGAACGTACCCTACAGAAGAGTTCCGCGGGGGTTTACACCATTTTCCCCCCGTTTTGGACACTCGTAGATACGTTGGAAGATAAGCTACCCCGGGATTTCTTGTTTTCCTAGACCATCGGACCTCATCGCCTTGAAGAATGTGATGAGATAATTCAGTTATGTGAATTCCTCGTCCTTTGCTCGAGTTTAAATGGAGATAATTGCTCGACTGGACTTTGCACTAGGGGTGTACCAAGAAAACTACCTAAAAGGTTGGTGTAAGCTCCCGCGGAACTCCACTGTAAATGTGAATTTATTTTATTTATTTGGCCTGGCATGGTATCCAATTTTGGGGGTCTAGTGCTCAGCTCACATCAATCTTTAGGTTACAAAAAAAGGCAATACGCATAATAGGAGGCCTAGGCTATAGGGATTCTTGTGTTAACACATTTAAAACACTACATATACTCACTGTACCATGCCTATATGTGTATGAAATACTTAAACTAACGATTAAACAAAAATCAACGATTAGGTTAAACAGCAACACGCACCACCATAATACTAGACAAAAGCAAAACTTCCATATTCCCCGTTGCAATACAGCGCGGCTCCAGAAGGGGTCCCATGTCACTGGCATTACCTTTTACAATTCCCTACCCACACTGATCCGTGACGAAGTCGACTGCAATAAACAATTAACAAAAATTCACTCATACTTAACAGAAAATGCATTTTATTCAATTTCCAGTTTCAAGACTGGACCTACCTGACTGGCTTACTCTTACTACTTCTGACTGACAGGATTATAAACGACAGACGCTCATAAACGCTATATTGGTACCTAACGACATTAGTAATAGTAGTAGTAGGCCTACAGGATATTTATTTGTAAATAGCTTTGCATATGTAAATTTTGATTGTATATTTTCTTCTTTTCCTTGTTTAAATCTAACTAAATCTCTGTACCTACCACCTGTAACCTGCACAATAACTCTGCCTATTACTCACTTTCTACCTAATTCTCTAGGTTATAATTTAGTTTTAAGAATTGACATGTATTATGCCCCAAGCATACTGTGTAAGGGGTCTACATTACGCAAATAAATACAAATACAAATACAAATACTCACCATGGTCTGTCTGCGGTCTCTGAGCTCGAGCATGGTGGCCTCGTGTCTGAGGTTGTCCTCGTCCAGACGGTCAGTGTCCGTCCGTAACTGCTGCAGGAGTCTCCGGGCCTCGCGGGTAGAAGCCTCCAGCCGAGCGCACATCAGCGTGCTGTCCAGCCACTCCTCCACCAGGTCAGAGTCCACAGCCGTACTCTGGTCCAGGTCTACGAACATACGGTGCAGGGTGGATTATTTTTTTATTAAAAAAAAAAAAAATTATTATTTTGAAAAAAAATTATTATTTTAAAAATTTAAAATGGATAAAAAAATCAATTTTTAAAATTTAATCTGATTTTTTGTTAAGACTATATACGGTTTGAATCTAAAACAGGAAATGTTTCACAAAGGGAGAATTGCTCTTCCACCACTCCTCCACCAGGTCAGAATCCACCGCCATACTCTGGTCCAGGTCTACGAACATACAGTGCAGGGTGGACGAATTTTTTATTTAGAAAAAAAAAAAAAAAATTGAAAAAAATTATTATTTGAAAAATTTATAATGGATAATAAAATCGTTTTTTTTTTAAATTTTAATCTGCTTTCTGTTGATTAATATAAGACTATAAATGGTGTAAAGGTAGAATTGCTCTCCAACCACTCCTCCACCAGCTCCTAGTCTACCGCACTAGTCTGGTCCAGGTCTAAGAACATACGTGGAGCAGGCTGGACAAACATTTGATTAAAAATAATAAATAAAAAATCATTTTTTTTTTTATATTTAAGAAAATTTTTATCAATTGTTTTAATTTAAAAGAATGAAAATCATCATTCAAAAAATCTAAATCAGATGATTTTAAATTTCAATCCCATATTTACTTTTTTCGATTTAACAGGGAAGGATACCTCTACGTCGAAAACCGCACACAAGTTTCATTTTTAAATTATATCACAATAATGGGCTTCGAAATAAAAAATCTGAATCAACAGCGCACTGTGGTTTAGTAAGCCCTACACATTACGTGCGCTAGGTCGTGACTTATATTATAATCAGTATTTTTTTTTATAAATAATTAATTGTATTACTAATTATCGAATTATAATGAAAATACTACGCTAATAGTTGTAATATTTTATTCAATATGTAGCTCTTACCAAAGCAAAGTGCGCTGCTGATTACGATTTTCGATTTCTTGTTGTAATCTTGAGATATTATTTAATAATGAACATTTTCTGCGGTTTTTGACGTAGAGACTACCCTTTGCCCTTAAATCAGATTTTCAATAAGAAGCGTTTCCACAAAAGGGAGAACGCTCTCCGTCGGTGTGTAGAGCGTGGAGCTACGTACTTGCGGGCATCGCCAGCTGTTCCTCCATCATGGCCCAGCACTCCTGGAACGCATCCTCCCCGCTCAGTGTCAGCGTTCGGCACTCCTCCTCCACGGCCTTCGTACGCTCTGTCAGCTCCACGTACGCTGCCTCTAGCCGTCGCAACTCTGCCTCTGCGTCGGCAATCTCCAGCCTGGCGACACACAGAGACATAAAGACCTTCGTACCCTCTGTCAGCTCCACGTACGCTGCCTCTAGCCGTCGCAACTCTGCCTCTGCGTCGGCAATCTCCAGCCTGGCGACACATGGAGACATTAAGACCTTCGTACGCTCTGTCAGCGCCACGTACGCTGCCTCTAGCCGTCGCAACTCCAGCTGTGCGTCGGCAATCTCCAGCCTGGCGACACACAGAGACATAAAGACCTTCGTACCCTCTGTCAGCTCCACGTACGCTCTGTCAGCGCCACGTACGCTCTGTCAGCGCCACGTACGCTCTGTCAGCGCCACGTACGCTCTGTCAGCGCCACGTACGCTCTGTCAGCGTCACGTACGCTCTGTCAGGGCCACGTACGCTGTCAGCGCCACGTACGCTGCCTCTGGCCGTCGCAACTCTAGCTGGGCGTCGGCAATCTCCAGCCTGGCCACACACAGAGACATAAGAACGTCCGACGACATCGATCGGTTCGTAGGGACGAGTATTTTCGGTGCAAACGCTTTTCACACGAAATGTCTGAAAAATTTATTTTTTTAAAAAATTGTTTGACTTTTAGGCCTATTTGTTTCGAGTCCTGAGATACCATCTTACGCCGACGAGATTTTACGAAATTATGTCACCTTCACCGTTTTACGTACGCGAAATTCTTCAATTTGATGCGTATACACGAAATTAAACACGAAAATCTCGTTTTTCAAAAAAAAAAAAAAAAAATAACTTCGTAATTTGACAAGTTCAAGACAAGCACCATGGATGATTTCAAAATATGTAAGTTCATCTAAAAGTGTAATAACATGGTTGTTACCCTATACACTACAAGTATGCATATTAGTATCGTTGTCGGTAATCATTTAGCCTTGAGTTTAAAATTCCATCTGAAAATTTGCAAATTGTTTAGTTTTTTTTGCCGTTGTGGGACCGATATATTTTTTCCCACCGCTTTATTACTCCGCTGAAGTAACATTTTTACACCGGAATACATTGCTTTATTCACCACCAAAAACTGTTCCTAATTATTAGGTACTCTACTATAGTTTATACCAGGCTGGCATGTCACCATAGAAACCGGTTTGTAGGGGACGTATTGTCCACCCCTTGAGTAGCGCTGTCAACGTTGGGGCGAAATGTTGATGTGATAAGTGTCTTATTTGTGGAAAAAGATAATTGAGCCTGGCTTCCTTTAAATTGACCTTGTTGTTGTTCAAAGTTCAAGAGTCCGGGCGATGAGAGCTATTAGCATTCCATTAGGGGACGGTAAAGTAAAGCGCCACATCTCGCGGTGACATGCCAGCCGGCCTGGTATGGAGTATAGGGTGTACTACAGTGTACTAGGAATGACTTTGGTCCCAAAAATTAGAATCTGGTTCTTGAACGCAGGATACGGTTACAAACCAATGTACAAAAAATCACCAGGGTCTATAATAGATTTTGTTCATTTTTCATTACAAAACGACCAAAGGACAAATTACACACACGTATTTCATTTAAGACGTCAGACGTTTAAAAACAGGAAAATACAGTATAAGTGTAGGCCTACACATTTTTGCGCACCGTTAACCGTGCCCTGTGAGAAAATGACACTTGGAGAGTCGGTCACAAAAGGCAGCTAGGGTATTTAATAAGGCTGGACATCGATGTAAATCGACAACATCGACATCGACGACAAATAATCGATGTCGGAATATTTTCGACATCGACATCGAAACGCAAATAATCGACATCGTTTTTTTTTAAATTGATAATTAATCAATTATTAATAAAAAACTTTGTCACCTGTTAAATGGAGCAATATTTGTTTGCTGCAAATCATGTTCTACGACCACTAATAGCTATCAATACTGCAAGATGAGGCATATTGTTGCCGAGGGGTGGGATGAAGTGGCCGCGTATGTGCGGGCCCGCACGGACTCGCTTCCCGGCGATCGTTGCCTCTCCGTCGGCCAAGCGCCAACCCCTCGCCCGCGCTGCCGACTTCATATTGCGCGATGCCATCTCAAAGATTACACGGCCGGAAGGAGGGGGGGGGGGGGGAGGGCTCTCGCGTGACAACAATTATTAATTGAAATGTGAAATTAAAATTATCGCGTTGAAGTGAATTTACGTTTTTACGGGAAACCACAAAAATTTTCAATTGATTAGTTATTTAATTGACGAAAAAATCAATTAAAACAAAAAAAATCGATGTTGAAAAACGTCACCGACATTGGTTATTAATCGATTAATCGATGTCGACGCCCAGCCTTAGTATTTAATCGACAATAACTGTAATAAATTATAAACCAAACACATGTAGGCCTATAATGTGTTTATTAGCTCATTCGCAAATAATAAATACTGCAATATACAACCACCTATCGCCATCGGTTGTAAATACAGGATAATGACCTAAATTTACAAAGACACATATGGAGTAGGCTACTGCTCGCAAGGTCAAATTATATGACTCAAATAATATGACATTTCAGATTAATCATAGCCTAATAAAGCCTAGTACATAATGTTTTCAATACACTGATGCGTAATTGCTAGCCCAAAGTACGAAAATAGCATTGAACAAAGCGGCCATCATTGCCACTTGGCGGTAGAGCGCACTAGTGTTGCGTGTCGCCGCCTTCTCGTATGTTAAATATGGACAGTGTTCAGCATTATTTTACTACATAGTAAAATAACTGCTGCTTCCGTATACTGAAAATATTACGTACTAGTAGAGATTAATCTGAAATAAGTCATATTATTTAATAAAAAAATTACGTAACAAAAAACTTAAATTTTTTAAAACTAATACTTAACTAATTAATAGGTACTTATTATTACACTTATTATTAGGGCCTAGTACTCAGTGTTGTTAAAGCTACTTTTTAAAAGTAGCACTGTTACAGCTACAGCTACTTGATCTTTGAAAGTAACTTCTAGCTACTTTGCAGCTACTGTATTTTGTCAAGTAGCTCCCTACTTGTACAGCTACTCAAAAAAAGTAGTGACGCTACGTTACAGCTACTTTCATTTTTATAAAGGACCAAGAGTACGTACTATATATTGAAAACGGCGGTAAGGTCCGCAAGTGAGTCATACTCATCTCACAGCTTGCGGGGTGAAACAGGAAACTCAGTCCTGGGGAGGCAGTTTTGGGACTATAGAACAAGAAAGCCAATGCCAGTCGTCATTCCGAACCTGTGACGGTGGGAATTGTGGCGGGCGAAACAAACGTATGTTTGTTTATTGCGAAAAAAGAGTAGCGGCGACTTTTCGCTACAAATACTCGTATATAGTAGCTTGCTACTCGCTACTTTACTGCATTTTCAAATGTAGCGCGATACCAGTCTCGCTACCAAAAAAAGTAACATGCTACAAGTAGCGCGCTACTTAACAACACTGCTAGTACTTAATACTTCACTGACATTGACACCCTGCCAAATAACCTGAGGGGGCCAGAGAAGGAAGCACATATTTATTGGATAGTTAGGAAGAACAATAATTGAAAAATCAAACTTTTGGCATAGGAAAAAAAAAAATTACTGAACTAAAACTGAACTAAAACCAAAACTAATGTCAACTCACTCGGCGTCTCGCTCCTCCTCCTCCAGCGTGGCGTATCTCGTCTCGCGTGCCCGCGCGCACATCTCGTCCCCGAGCGCCGCCATCGCGCCCCAGATGTCGCGCGCGCTCCCCCGCGTCGTCACGCCGACGTCGCGCACGGCCCGCTGCAGCCGGCGCTTGTCGGGGCGCGACATGTCGACGGTGAGGTCGGGCGACGCGTGATTGAGCGCGTACGTGCGGTCGTGCAGGGCGGCCAGCAGCGACAGGCACTCGCGCAGGCCCGACTGGAACGAGAACGACGAGGTGGATTATTTTTTTTATGTAAAAAAAATAATCATCTTTTTACTTTAACAAAAAAAAAAAAATCATGATTTTTTTGTTCTAAAAAAAAAAAAAAATCATAGTTTCTTTAGTTTTCTAATAAAAAAATTACCTATTGAATTTTGTATTTCCAAAAAAAAAAAATTTTAGTAGCCTACTTTTCTAAAAAGAGTTTTTGTTTTTACATTTCTAAAATAAAAGCATCGTGATTTTTTTTATTTAAATCACCTCTGATTTTAATTGATTTAAATTAGGGATGTCAATACCCGGAAATAGTTGTACCCAGGTACCCTCGTGCCGTACCCGGACTACCCGGGTAGTAAATAATAATAAATACGCATTTTATCGTCATGGGTGTCAAATGATTCGCAATGTTGTGGAAAGAGACGTTACATTGTTAAACGGTATCAGGTTGCATTGTCTTCGATGCAAAACGATCGCGGAAGTATTCAACAAAGCTTCAAGGCTTGCGTCTCTGCTACGGTAGGCACGTACAATGAATCCGGTGGTTGGCCGCGTCAAAGCGATGACGTCATAGTCCGAGCTCGAACACGAGAACATGATTACGGTAAAGCTACGACGGGCGGGTGCGCTCCCTCGGACTCACAACCTTTCCGCAGCATTCTTCCATAGGCCTACAGAAGATGATAGCCTACTAATTGGGGTTTACGTCTCATTTCTTTGCAATGATTGCTAATCGATACTAGGGGAGGGTGTCAAGTTAAATGCCGGCAAATTGAAAAGAGCGGTTCATACGCTCGCACAAAGACGCCAGTAGGGAAATATCGCAATGTTGAATTGACTACGTTTTGAACAGAAGAAGGGGACGGGTAGTACCGGGTAACGGGTATTGAAAAGTTGGAACCGTACCCGTGTGTACCGGGTGCCGCGGGTAACGGGTACCTGTTGACATCCCTAATTTAAATCAACAATAAGAAGTGTTTCACAAAAGGAAAAATCAACTGGAAAATATTAATTAAGTCTACTATGTATGTTTTCATTACACAGGCGAAGGCGATCTTTTAGGGAAGCATCTCCACCGAATAGGGGTGTTTGAGACGAGTACCTGCAAGCTGTGTGGAAATGGGGAGCAGGATAGGAGCCACCTGTTTGTATGTCCAAAACTGGCAGGTGAACGTGACGCAATGCCGAGGGGCATGAAGAGGGTGGAGGAAGAAGCGTGTCTCTACTGGTTGACCAGATCCAGCATGATGGCATAATAGCCAAATGTGGGCATTTGAGAAGAAGAAGATGCGTAATTGCTAGCCTTACTAACTCGTTTTAAAGTACGAAAGTAGCATCGAGCAAAGCGGCTATCTTCGCCGTATTGCCGTTTGCCGAGCTAGGAGGAGCGCACCAGTGTTGCAGGTCGCCTCCTTCTCGTATATGTTAAATATGGAGTGTCCAGTATTATTCTACTATGGTACCGTATTCGGTTTTAGTAAAATTTTACAAAATTTTCTAAAACTTTTTTTACAAAATTACAGTATTTGGTTTTAGTAAAATTTTACAAAATTTACTGAAACTTTCTTTTACAAAATTAGACGTTTTCGCCAGCCGTACTCACCATGGTCTTGGCCCTCCTTGCCGCCTCCGTCTCGCCTGCCCCCTCGCCACCCCCCCCGTCTGAGGGCGGCCAGCAGCGCTCGGGCAGTGTCCACGTACTCCCCCGTCAGAGACACCTGTTGCTCCACCTCCTCCGCTTGGAGCCACAACAGGTTGACCTTGAGCGCGTCGCGGTCAACGCCGTGCTGGAGCGACTCCATCTCCAACACTGGCAACAGGTAGATACCAGGTAGTATCTACGGTAGGGATGACTTCGGATCTAATAATTCGGAACCGGACCCTCCCGCGCCGGATCCGGTTCAGAACCGGTTCTTAAACATTTTAATTTTGTTTATATCACATAATATTTATGTGACACTAAGCATAGTGGATTTCCCTTCGTTTGAACTTTGAACTGCGCAGCGTGTCCTTGAAAATACGTGTGTGACACAACCTCACACAAATGACGAATTCGCTCGTTTCGAGCTACTTGAAGCACTCATTGTCAAGTGTCAACTAATCACTCACGTTGTTTGCGGCACGAAAGACAAAGAGCTACTGGCGTGCAGTAGGGGTGGGTCAACCGGTCAGCCTACATTAGCAGACGACACCGGCGGCGACGATTGTGGTGGCTCGCTGCGCGCTTTTACCAGTGTCGTACCGACAGCATTCGGAAAAAATAGATCCGGTTCCAAAAAATGGAACCGGATTGCAATTGGGAACCGGTTCCGAACCGGTTTCCGGATATCCAAAGTCATCCCTACAAGGGTATTATATTTCCGCCATCTTAAAACTTCTGCCGCCATTGCAACCATTCTTGAATACACAGCTTTCTCGAATATAATTTGTAATTTTAATCGTATTGCCGGGTTACATTGAGGCACAGCCTTCTCGAACGTCTGTTCAATCCAAGTTTCTATCGCGGATTGACCCGCGTCGAGAAGGCTGTGCATTGAGGAAGTAGAATGGTCGTAATGGCGGACGCCCAAGATGTCAGCGCCTACTAAACGGTGCGTAAAATTGCCTATAAATAATTTTCAGACTTGATCTAGGACCCTTAGATAGAGCTAATCACAGCCCTCTAGATTTGCAATGGCAACAATGCACAACAGCGAAAAATGCACCTTAACATAACATTTGAAACCTAGTTCTTATTGTTGAGCATTGTTGTCGTTAGGGACAGGAAAAACCAGGGTCCAGATTCACAAGAGGTCCTAAGTCTTCTTTTGGTCTTATCTCTAAGACTGGCCTACCTCATATAAAACCAGGATAATAATTTTAAAACATATTATTGGAATGTTCATCATGTCCTTGTTCTCACCAGCAATTAGTAACTTTCCGTGTAACCTGGGTCTGGTTTTACAAGATGTTCAAAGTTAGGCCGGGCTTAGAGATAAGACCAAAATAAGACTTAGGACCTCTTGTGAATCGGGGCCCTGCTATTTTCCTAAACATTTAAACCTATAAACTAATCACTTTAAAGGGTTAACCCCCCCCTCCCCCCCCCAAAAAAACTGTTAAAAATTCTGATTTAAAGTACAGTAGTCCCAACACTTCATAAGACGCTTGAAGTCTGTTGATACTTGAGAGCTGTGATGGATGAAGGTAATATCCCCCCCCCCCCCCCTGCTCAGCAGTAAACTAGTCCTACGCCTAGCTTAGGCCTAGCCAAGCCTCAAACAACGAAAGAGAGAGAGATGAATGCGAAACAAGCAAACGTGTCTGCTACTGATCCAGTAGTCTTAAGCACAGATTCCAAACGGGGAACTAAACCTGGGCCTAGCCTAGGCCTAGTCAAGGCTCAAACAACAAAGGAGAGCGACCTGACCGCAGAACAAGAAAACACATTGACTACTGAACCCTGCACAGATGGATTCAAACCGGTCCAGCATAAGAGAAATCAACAGCGCAAGAAGCCAAGAATCATTGGCTCTGCAGAGGCAGAAGTAAACACCAATGGCAGCCTAGGACTGACAGCGATTCCACTGAACAAGAGGCTTCATCTACATGTGTGGCGGCTTGATGTTAATACAAAGCCAGCTGATGTGGCATTGTATCTTAAAAACCATTTACAGGTGACAGCCGAGGTGGAGGGACTTAGCCCTAAAGCCCTGCTTAAAAATACGGTTGGATACTATTGGATCCGCAAGTGTAAACCAACAGGATTCAATCGTAACCAACTGTCTTAGTAGGAGCCAACTGGAACTCTAAAAGCATCCAATAGGATCCAAACGTATTCAATAGGAACTGTAACCAATAGTATTCAACTGGGACCGTATGCAAAGGGAATCAACTGTACTGCAACTGGAACCGTAACCAATAGTATTCAACAGGCAACGTATTCAAAGGGAATCAACTGTATTCAACTGGAACCGTAATCAATTGGTTTCAATAGTATTCAACTGGGACCGTATGCAAAGGGAATCAACTGTAGTTCAACTGGAACCGTAACCAATAGTATTCAACAGGCAACGTATTCAAAGGGAATCAACTGTATTCAACTGGAACCGTAATCAATTGGGTTCAATAGTATTCAACTGGGACCGTATGCAAAGGGAATCAACTGTAGTTCAACTGGAACCGTAACCAATAGTATTCAACAGGCAACGTATTCAAAGGGAGTCAACTGTATTCAACTGGAACCGTAATCAATTGGTTTCAATAGTATTCAACTGGGACCGTATGCAAAGGGAATCAACTGTATTCAACTGGAACCGTAATCAATTGGTTTCAATAGTATTCAACTGGGACCGTATGCAAAGGGAATCAACTGTAGTTCAACTGGAACCGTAACCAATAGTATTCAACAGGCAACGTATTCAAAGGGAATCAACTGTATTCAACTGGAACCGTAATCAATTGGGTTCAATAGTATTCAACTGGGACCGTATGCAAAGGGAATCAACTGTAGTTCAACTGGAACCGTAACCAATAGTATTCAACAGGCAACGTATTCAAAGGGAGTCAACTGTATTCAACTGGAACCGTAATCAATTGGTTTCAATAGTATTCAACAGGCAACGTATTCAAAGGGAGTCAACTGTATTCAACTGGAACCGTGTTCAATTGGTTTCAATAGTATTCAACTGGGACCGTATGCAAAGGGAATCAACTGTATTCAACTGGAACCGTAATCAATTGGTTTCAATAGTATTCAACTGGGACCGTATGCAAAGGGAATCAACTGTAGTTCAACTGGAACCGTAACCAATAGTATTCAACAGGCAACGTATTCAAAGGGAATCAACTGTATTCAACTGGAACCGTAATCAATTGGGTTCAATAGTATTCAACTGGGACCGTATGCAAAGGGAATCAACTGTAGTTCAACTGGAACCGTAACCAATAGTATTCAACTGGGACCGTATGCAAAGGGAATCAACTGTAGTTCAACTGGAACCGTAACCAATAGTATTCAACAGGCAACGTATTCCAAGGGAATCAACTGTATTCAACTGGAACCGTAATCAATTGGGTTCAATAGTATTCAACTGGGACCGTATGCAAAGGGAATCAACTGTAGTTCAACTGGAACCGTAACCAATAGTATTCAACAGGCAACGTATTCAAAGGGAATCAACTGTGTTCAACTGGAACCGTTATCAATTGGTTTCAATAGTATTCAACTGGGACTGTATGCAAAGGGAATCAACTGTAGTGCAACTGGAACCGTAACCAATAATATTCAATAGGCAACAACCGTAATGAAAAGGAACCAACCGTAATGGATGGGAATCAATCGTATTCAATGGGAACAAAGCGTATTCAATAGGAACCAACTGTATTCAATAGGAACCAACCGTATACAATAGGAACCAACCGTATTCAATAGGAACCAACCGTAATGGATGGGAATCAATCGTATTCAACAGGAACCAACCGTATTCAATAGGAACCAACCGTATTCAATAGGAACCAACTGTATTCAATAGGAACCAACCGTATTCAATAGGAACCAACTGTATTCAATAGGAACCAACCGTATACAATAGGAACCAACCGTATTCAATAGGAACCAACCGTAATGGATGGGAATCAATCGTATTCAACAGGAACCAACCGTATTCAATAGGAACCAACCGTATTCAATAGGAACCAACTGTATTCAATAGGAACCAACCGTATTCAATAGGAACCAACCGTATTCAATAGGAACCAACCGTATTCAATAGTAACCAACTGTAGTCAATAGTAACCAACCGTATTCAATAGAAACCATCCGTTTTCAAAGGGAATCAATCGTATTCAATGGGAACAAATGGTAATGAACGGGAAACTTCCGTTTACAATAGGAACCAACCGTATTCAATAGGAACCAACTGTATTCAATAGGAACCAACCGTATTCAATAGGAACCAACCGTATTCAATAGGAACCAACCGTATTCAATAGGAACCAACTGTATTGAATAGGAACCAACCGTATTCAATAGGAACCAACCGTATTCAAAGGGAATCAATCGTATTCAATGGGAACAAATGGTAATGAACGGGAAACTTCCGTTTACAATAGGAACCAACCGTATTCAATAGGAATCAATCGTATTCAATGGGAACTAATGGTAACCCACACAACACTTAATATTGTATGAATATTCATTTTATGTGCCAGTGATAATGTCTAGATGTTGACATCTTATACATGTTGTTACAACATTAGTCGTGATAATATGTCCATACAGTAATACCTATCAATGTGTATACAATATCACATAATTATATTTTGAATAATAAATAAATGAATATTGTATGAATATTCTTTTCAAATATTGTCTTCTAAATATTTTACGTACATATACACAATGTTTTTATAAACCTGTGTATTATTATATTGTCGCTGTGTGGCCGCGACTATTCTGCACCCAATTTGTGTTATTTTAGGGGGATGCGTGTCCACGATTAATTCCATACAGTCTCAATCCTTGCATTCGAATTAATTACTGAAAAAAATATTTGATAAACTTTTAGACGGGATTGCTGGTACCGCATCTATAGGAATCAAACCCGGGCCTCCTAAATCAGGTCTCATGCATCACGCTTGCGCTACAACCACCGACCGTTTGTACGTATTTATAAAATGTATTACATGAATTTAACGTAACAGCAAATTTAATTCTGTTAGAATTCCAAAACTAAATTTTCCACGTGTTGTACAATTTGGTATTGAATCGTATTGAAATTCGTCAATTCATTATTTATAACCATGCCACATACATCACAGTCTGAGTATATATACTTACTGGGGCCCTCTTAAGAATAATAGGCCACATAATGTATATGCTGTCAATTTTTTAATCTATGCAGACCCGGAAAACGTCATGATTTGAATTTCTCGATTTACGTTCGCATAGCATCGTGCTTTGAATCAACCGCGTGACGTCATACTGAATTTAAAACGAATAATCTCGGAAGCATCCGAACATTACCGAACTATTTGGACCACTCCAGTCAACGCACTACTCAACTGGAGAACAAAATATGTAAGTATTTAACACTTTATTGATCTTTAAATTGTATTTGATTATAACGTATCATTTTCATTTCAAAAACAGTATAATAAATATTTATTTTTCAATATTCTGCATCAAAACTTTTTTTGCAGATGATCATTTGACTTTTCCCCACCCGGCTTCCGGCCGGCAGTCAACAACTCAACTACAACATCCGGTTACGTTCTGTCTGTCGTGTTTCAAGCATGTTTTCAGTTCTCTTGGGTGAAAGCACAGACAACTGATTTGGTGAAAGCTTCGTAAATGTAGCCCCTTTCGCCGGTGAAATCATCCGTACATACTCAGGGCGTATCTCAATGCTCTATTTTGACGCTAGTTGACTAGCCTAGTTCACTAAAACAACAATCAACGATTGTTGTATTTAATTGTCACTAATTGTTACATTAGTCCACTAGGCTAGTCGACTAGCGTCAAAATAGAGCATTGAGATACGCCCTTACTGTATTTCAGGTAAGGTTAAGGATTGGCCTTCTTGTATTTTATGAAATACCGAAATAGTCTTAGCGTTTTTAATCCCGCTCAACAAAGACAGGCAGTCTAGGCTAGGCCTATCCTAGGGCCTAAGAGCCAAATTCCCGTTACCGTTAGTTTCGTTTGAGGGCTGAGGGGTTGAGTTGGGCTGAAACATCATAAGAATCGTAAGCCTAGGCCTAGGCTCTACCTTACTTCTTGCCTATCGTAGGCCTAGGCCCTAGTCTAGGCCTACGCATTCTTGTTTAAGTTTAAAAGTTAGAACCCTGTGACAAAGCCACTGACTTCTGGTTCCTGAAAGGCCCTGTGTGATAGGCCTACCTAGGCCTGGCCTATGATAATTAAATTCTGTTAAGACCCAGAGCCTATATAATTTGCAGACATCCTAGGCTAGGCCTAGGCCTAGACCAAGGGGTAAGTTTGTAGGCTATCCTAGGCCTAGGCCTAGCCTTCGTGCCTAGGGCATGTTTTTATAGGGGGTGTGTGCCGTAAAGCGCCCGGTCTGACCAATGACAATAAGATTGAACAGAGCGAGGGCTCCGGTCGCTTTACGGTAGGCTATGTGCCCAGGTTACAACAATGAAATTGATGAAATGAAATTTTGAAATCGTCTATTATAGTTTGCAGCTATGACATTAGTTGTGCGAACCCTACCGACGCGTTCACTATTGTGGTTGATTTGATTTATGAATTTAGGGTGCTACAATAGCTAGGATTATTTACAATGATTTAAGATACTAATATACAGTAGTAGATTTAACTGTAAAACTGAACACATGTCATAAAGTCTGAACTGTACACTTAAGGTGGAGCATTAAGATGCCTCCTTTAAGTGTTGCTCTATTTTCAATAATGTAATATTTTATTTTTGTTATTGGTGCTAGGGCCTAGACGTAACAACAGATCTACCCACTTTCCAATGGACTAGGCAGCTCAAACAGTAATGTTGCCCTAGCTGGACATTGCATGTATGCTAATAGGACGTTTTAACTAAATCTGGCTACATAGGGTAGCCTAGATTAAAGTAGGCACCGACAGTTAAAAATGCCTAAAGTAAAACGAAAGTCCCTTCGTGATTTATCAGCACGCCATTTTAACAGATTATTAAATAATCAGACCATAAGTGTTGAAGCACAATTGAACTCTTCATCAACTTCATACTCGGACATGCCCGGGTGTTCCAGGGCTAGCTCTACGTGTGGGTCTAATATGTTAGTACCATCTAGGGCTACTAGCCCTGTTCCAAGAATATATCTATCTGGTGCAACTAGTTCTGCCAATATGTGTGGTATGGTGGTGGTAAAGAGGGGCGATATTTTGCAATACTCAACCAATCTTTTATCACTGCCACTTTAGGCCCATATGAGCATACTTGGGGAAAGGAACTTTTAAAATAAACATGTGAACGCATTCGTATTATGACGAACTTTTGAACAAACTCATTCCCGTTTAGATTGATTACTTTTCTAGACCTTTAAAACATGTGCATGCAGACATCTCAGCAGTGACATGCCCATGCTTGTGAAAAATGTATATGTATGGAACAAAAAATAAATGAAAATAAATAAATTTGAAAGGTTAGGTGTTCCTACGTATTGTGCAGCACATATAATCTGCGACCAACAGCTTATCTCCTTATACACACTCTTGAAACTCTTGCAGCTGATAGTATCTACCAACATAAGCTATTTTAAACCCATAGTCACCAAATGTTTGCCAAGACGCTACTATTTCTCAGTGTCCAAAAAGAAACACGGAATTGATAGTTTTATATTTAATTTTAAATTAAGGTGGGTGTTACAATGCATTGCCAACTGAATATTGCTATACTTGGCACAAGACTACCTTACACTGCTTTCGTCACAGGCGAGGCTCTCGTAGCCAACCAGCGAACCGCTGGAGACACACCCGTGCAAAAACCGATCGCTGATTGGCTACGAACCCGTCGCCTGTGACGAAAGCATGTGTAAGGTAGTCCTGGTACAACTATAGGCCTATTGTACGTAATGTGTACACAAAATACAAAAATATAATTTACTTTTTAAAATTAACTTCTTTTTCGAAGTGAACTTGTACGTTTATTTAGTCCAACTGGGCCTCCAAAAGTAGTCCAGTTAAAGTGCCAAGTAATTTATTTGCCAGGCAAGCCCACTTTGGTGTCTTTTTATTGGTCCTTGTCATGGTGAAAACAACTTCAACTGGACATTGAAATACCAGCCCAAACTAGTGTTGGAACAAAATTGTATACAAACAGTGTAAACTGATGGTAACTTGTCATATGGACAAATCTCAATACTTCCGTGTTGCCATATTTCACTGTAATTTTTTTTATTTATTTGTGAATTAAATTTTTGAATTACTACCTGACCTAAATTATCATGGAGCATATTTTCTAATGCAAACTTGAAATTATAAATAACAATATGTTAGAACTTAGAAGGCAGATATGAAAATCCTACACATCTGCATTAACTGCTACTGAACAGTACACTTAGCAAACACAGCTTTGACATCATACCTTTATAGGCATTAATACTGTTTCAGAATGTTTGAAGCACTGGCTTGTTTCAAGGGGAACCTCCGAATGCCGGCTTCAAGAAGAACTGGACAAGGTTCCCAAATACATTGCCCAGCGGATTACCGACCTTAACCGGGAAGGAAAATCCAGTGTTGGAAAACCATCACAAAAAGACAAACCGAGGCGTCAGCTCATAGATGACTCGTTTGGTGCCTCTACGTCTCAACACACGCCGAATTTTTCTCCAGAGACATGTTTCTCTCCAAGTTTGTTGGACTTGTCTCCAATAAAACATGTCTCTTGAGAAGTAGTGGATAGCGACGCTACTCCATAGTGCAGGGTTGATTGATGGTCTGCCCATTTGAGGTGATTGCAAACCATTATTGTACGTTTCTACAATACTTTTTACAAGTTTTAGGCGGAAGGCAAGTTGGTCGATTTTTATGTTCGAAGCATTATTATAAATGATCTGTGCATTGAGAATTGACACATTGAGTAGACGTTTGAAAAGTTTTATGTACCACTTCCTACCCCGCTTGCGTTCCAATAGATAGGGCTGTAGTTTTTGGTCTTTGAGATCCACTCCCCCCATGGCTTTATTGTAGTCTAGGATGCATTGTGGTTTTTCAGTGTCCACCCCCCGTTTTGTGATAACAGCCATATCACTGTTGTGAAAGGTCAAAATAAAGGAAACATCCTTCTTGTCTTTCCACTTGAGGACCATTACCCCATTGGATGCTTCGGCAATGTGCTCCCCTTTTTTCAACTTGGCTGTTTTTACTCTAGCAGGGACATTTTTACGATTTATGCGAAGGGTACCTGCTACATTTACACCGTTATCATTGAGGCAAATGCACAGGTCTGGAGAGTTGTCCACAGAGTATGGCCTAAGTTGTACAAGGGCTCCATTAGTTTTGTGACAATCCCAGCTGTTTTGGACTTGCTAAGGTCTGCATTTTGGATTGCGTTTCCGGCGTTTGCAATACCATTAGCCACATTCACACCATCTGCACCTACGTACACAATGAAGTTCCACAAATATCCCGATTGTGATTCACATAGTTCAAAGGTTTTTATTCCAAATTTGGAAGACTTGAGGGGAATATATTGCTTGAAACTGAGGCGCCCTTTCCACAGTGTCAACGATTCATCTATGGCAATATTTTTTGACAGTTGCGCGGCCATGTTTCTTTCTTTGAAGTTTGTTTACGTTTCGTGTCGACTAAAGCTGTGTTGCCAGATGGATAACGGTGTCGCCATAGTTACAAAAACAAACTTTTATGTTGTGTTAAGTGTTATTTTGGCATAAAATGATACATTTTCAATCGTATACGTAATTGTATCACACATATTATTTTGTTGTAACGACACAATACAATTGAGTGTATAAATAACAAATAATTATTGATATTGTAGGCCCACTTCTTTTAGATTATTCAGTTTCACACTGTTGGCTATTCTGTTTATTAAAATAACACTGCTAGAGTCAATTGAGCCACACTTTAAATGGCTACGAAGATGTATTGATTTTAGTATTTTTAACCGTAGATAAATCCTATGCACTTACATTTTTACCGAGAAATAATATGCCATTACATAATATCATAATACCAGATACAAATATCTAAAACATTAATATTGTTTCGAACCAATAAGATGGTTCAGTGGGGTGATTTGAATGGGCAGTTGACTCGCATGAGAGACTTTAAGGAACGTAAATTCAAAGTTTCAATGTAAAAGCTATTCGAATGCTAAATAAAATGTATTAGGATTAATGGGCATAATAGCCAATTATTATTGCAGGGTTGCCGCCAAAAATAATTTCAAATCCTTGTAATAGAGGTAAAATCTCCGCAAATAGGCCTATCCGTGAAAAGTAAGAAACCGTTAATGTTGTAGGTGTAAATGTGTTTTTTGTAGGCTAAGTTTTAGCTATCATAGCTCGAGGCTGTTTTTGTTAAGTTTAATTTATGGCATTATACACATACTACTGGTATGTATGTATGCTCTTTATTTTTAGCAGCTATTTTACATCCTAGTTATATTTATTTACCTTCTATCAACCATTCACATTTGAACATTCCAATATTTTTAATTTCTCTTATATTTCTAGGTACCGGTAATCAATTAAATTGTCTTAAACCAAAGTTAAAAAAAATAATCACTTATACTATGCAGATTTTAAGTAGCCTACACATTCCTGTTTCTAGCACTTCATATTGTGTGATATTGTGTGATATTGTGTGTGATATTGTGAACCATATCTGCATAACCTGATAAATTACTAGGTAAGATACCATTATACTGGACCCAAGATTACTTTACCCCTGCTTTCGTCACATCCGGGGCAGTCGTAGCCAACCAGCGAACCGCTCGAGACACACCCGCGCCAATACCGATCGCTGATTGGCTACGAACCAGTCGCCTGTGACGAAAGCATGTGTAAGGTAGTCTTGGGACAACTATACATACTTCATAAATGAAAACCATAGATAGAAGTTGATAGTTATCTTCCACTGACAACCAATGAAGTGCATTTAGCATATTTCTAATAGGAACTGCTTTTTGCATTCAATTATACATCTCATTGCCTTGTTTTGTACAGTTTTCATTCTATTAATAATAGATCAACTTGAATATGCCCTTGTTTTGCCTGAAAAATTATTATCCCAGAAAATTCAAAATATATTTCAACAATTGTGTTATACTATAAGTCTTGTCGATAATGAGAGATGTTCACTTATCTCTTATCTTATGGTATCTAGATCTTTGTTCAGTTTAAATGACTATCTATATCAACTGGTGTTTTGTTTTGTTTTTTAAGACAAGTTTGGCATTATGCTCTAAAAACGTTTTACTTTCTATGTATTATTAAGGATAGTACGTCATTTAGCTAGATTTGTATCTACATTCTACATAGCCTGTTTTTGTTTGTTATGTTTATTTTATGGTAGTGCACTATCTACGTCATTTTTATGTTATGTTCAATGAATTGTAGGTTATGGAGCATTGTTTTTATCCACATTCACTAGTCAAAAACAGCTGTTTTTGTTTGTTTTTAAGTTTATTTTATGATATTAGACTGTGCTTCAAAACTGATGTGATTAATGTCAATGACTAGTAAGTCATGCTATGCTTCTAGCCTAATTTACATTTTTTTTACAGGGTGCTCTATGATATAAGTGACAATTATTTTCTGTATCTATACAATCCATATTATCATTGGGCTTCTTATTTTTATAACTGTAAGCTCATGCATATTTGTGTTACTAGTATACCTATGTATCACAACTGATTTTTAGTACTGTTTGATGTATGACAAGTTGGTCTATCTACAACCCACATTTTTGTACCTAACCTTGTTACATTCTCTTTGAAGCCATTGTTGGTCATACTTTAGATACTCATGTATAAACCTATAATAAAAATAAATATCCGTATTTTTTAACTATAAATATGAATTATTTCACATGTACTGAGAAGACTCCTACTGACTACGGTTGGTTCCTATTGAATACGATTGATTCCCATCCATTACGGTTGGTTCCTATTGAATACGGTTGGTTCCTGTTGAATAGGATTGATTCCTATTCATTACGGTTGGTTCCTATTGAATACAGTTGATTACTATTGAATACGGTTGGTTCCTGTTGAATACGATTGATTCCCATCCATTACGGTTGGTTCCTATTGAATACAGTTGATTACTATTGAATACGGTTGGTTCCTATTGAATACGGTTGGTTCCTGTTGAATACGATTGATTCCCATCCATTACGGTTGGTTCCTATTGAATACAGTTGATTACTATTGAATACGGTTGGTTCCTGTTGAATACGATTGATTCCCATCTATTACGGTTGGTTCCTATTGAATACGATTGATTCCCATCCATTACGGTTGGTTCCTATTGAATACGGTTGGTTCCTATTGAATACGGTTGGTTACTATTGAATACGGTTGGTTCCTATTGAATACGGGTTTTACTCATTCCTATTGAATACAGTTGATTCCCATTGCGTACGGATCCAGTTGAATACTATTGGTTACGTTTCCAGTTGGATACGGTTGATTCCCTTTGAATACGGGTTTTACTCATTCCTATTGAATACAGTTGATTCCCATTGCGTACGGATCCAGTTGAATACTATTGGTTACGTTTCCTATCCACTCCCATTGATTACGTTGCCAGTTGGATACGTCCAAAGTGGCACTAATACTATTGGTTCCCATTAAGTTTAACATGTATTGGATTCCAACAACATCCAATGGTATTCAACTGTAATATTTCCAATAGTATCCAACCGTATTTTTAAGCAGGGAGGGAACTATACATCATTTAGGGTAAGTGTGGATGCTGACTATGGTGACGCCCTGTATAATCCAGAAAACTGGCCAAGAGGCACAGCGATCAACCGCTTCAACTTTAGGCCTCCTTTTCAGGCAGGCAGCCGGACTCGGCAAATAACATAAACATCAATCCAGATAAAACTGACAGTCAGGCACCAAATTTGTTCCATATAAATATCAGAAGCCTTGAACGAAAGGTTGAAGAACTTGAAGTATTCTTGGACATGCTGCACTCCCAAGTCAACTATCTCTGCCTAACCGAGCACTGGGGGAACGACTTTGATACAACCATAAACAACTTTACTCTAGCAAGCAAGTTCTCTAGATCTCTCAAGCAAGGAGGAGGGTCATGTATCTATGTTAGAAACTACCCTGTATCTATCCCCTACAAAGTCCTGCCTGTCTCAATGGCACAGGAAAACATCTTTGAAGCATGTGCGATAGAAGTGCTAGCGGAACCTAGCTTCATCTTAGCAGCTATATAGGCCTACAGAGCACCTAGTCAGTCTATACAAGAATTTCTATATAATCTGGAATTATTCCTTAACAATTTCTGCAAAAAAAGGAAAAAATACTGCTCTGCGGCGATATGAATATCAACGTTGCTGATACAAACCTAAGATCGATGATTGAGGAAGTTACGTCAGCCTACGGCTGTAAGATAATTAGCAAAGAACCCACCAGGATCACGCCATCCAGCGAGACTTCACTTGATCTTGTGATAACCAATCGGGGCGACATAGATTCGCTGATGAACATAGACCCAGGTCTATCAGACCACCTTGGCCAGCTTGTGTCAGTGCCAGGCCCAAGTAAAGTGATTAGTCATCCAAGGAAAGGGCCCACCAGATTTAAGAGGAGCTTCAGAACGGACGCAATCCAAGACTTCAATCTAGAGTTGTCGCAGACAGACTGGTCGAGTGTTTACCAGGGAACCTCGGTAGATAACAAGTTTAATGCCTTTCTACGGATCTTCTTGTTGTTATTTGAGATGTACTTTCCCAGAATGCCCTCTTCAACAAAAAAGCCACAACACAGAAAAGGCTGGATAACCGACTCCATCAGGAAGGCTTGCGAAAGGAAGCGTGTCTTAAGCCAACTAATCAACAAGAATGCAGACCTGCAGCTAAAAGAGGAACTGGCAACCCTGAAGAGGAAGGTGAGAGCCGAAATTAGCTACGCAAAAAAGAAGTATCATTCTAAATTAATAGATGAATCTGACAACAAAGGAGCCACCTTATGGAAACTGGTTAAAGATCTGACAGGGAACGCGAATCGCGACTGCTTGCCAATCGCCATCCAGATTGCAGGAACCATAACCGATGAACCGACTGCTGTAGCCACAGAATTCAACGAGTACTTTTTGACTGTAGGTCAGAATACCCTGGGTACGCTAAATACGTCAAGTGATGAAGCTATTGATAAGCTCAAGAAGATCCGGCCGCTCACTGTACCTAAATTCGCAACTACAGAAGTGACTGAGCGCCAAGTATTAAATATAATAAAATCCTTTCAGCCCAAATCCTCATCTGGGTGGGACGAAGTCCCAATGCATCTGATTAAAAAGTGTGGAATGTGGATAGCTGGACCCCTTACTCATGTTATAAATCATTCTTTAAGTGAGGGAGTATTTCCAGAGAAAATGAAATATGCGGTAGTGAAACCCATATATAAAAAAGGAGATAAGACAGACTGTTCCAACTACAGACCAATAGCGTTGCTCACATCATTCTCCAAGATCCTGGAAAAAGTTATGCAGAAAAATCTTATTGACCATCTAGAAAAAAGTGCGATGCTCTCGGACGATCAGCATGGATTCCCAACCGGACGCTCTACAACATCAGCAGTTTCCCAACTAATACTTAAAGTAACAGATGCACTTGATAACAACAAGCAAGTAGGAGCGGTCTTTTGCGACTTGTCGAAAGCATTTGACAGTATGGATAATAAAATCCTGCTAGGGAAACTACAGTGCTATGGTGTTGAGGGAACTGCTGGGAACTGGATGACATCTTACCTAACCGGGCGATCACAGCAAGTCAAGCTGACAGCTCTAGGAACTTCTTCCTGGCAAGTAACAAAGTGCGGAGTCCCGCAAGGCTCGATTCTCGGGCCATTGCTATTTTCTCTGATGGTCAATGACTTATCGCCAACCATCACTTCCACCAATACTGCGAGGAAGATAATTCAATTTGCAGACGATACTACTGCTGTTGTGTAGTCTTAGTCCATGGCTGACCTGGAGGAGGACCTTCTCCATCTGACACGGGATCTATCAGAATGGTTTCTCCCCAACAAACTAAACCTAAATCCAGGCAAGACCCAAACAATCGTCTTTGCTCCTCGAGGGAACCGAGTGTTACCCCATTCCACAATCGCACTGGCATCCGAAACAAAAACTCTTGGATTGATAGTAGACCATCAACTCAAATGGATACCCCACATAGAAGACCTTGTTGGGAAACTGGCCAGAGTTGGCTTTGCAATAAAAACTGTAGCAAGGCAATGCAACATTTCTGCAGTCAAAACAGTTTATTTTGCATTAGTCCAATCCATTCTACAATATGGTATAGTGTTTTGGGGTAGCTCGTCCTCGGCTAAGCGGGTATTTGTTGCTCAGAAGAGAATAATCCGGTACATGGTGGGCGCGTGTAGAAGAACATCTTGCAGACCCTACTTCAAGGACCTAAATATACTGCCGCTGCCGTGCTTATACATCCGACAAGTGTGCATGTTCACCAGGGAAAACCTTCACCTGTTCCAAGCGGCTAGCCACCACTACAACACTCGAGGATCCTCCGAATTACAGCACGAATACTGCAAGCTGAGCTTGGCTTATCATGGAATTCTACAGACAGGTCGTAGACTCTACAACAAGCTTCCAGATGAGATCAAAGACTCCCCAGATAACCGAACATTCAAACGCAAAATAACCATGTTTCTGAAAGCGGAGCAGTATTATGATGTAGCCGAGTTCACCGGTCAAGGAACTAAGCTATGAGCCATACAATGACTTCGAGGCCTATACGACCTTATGATGTAATTTTTAACTCATCTTGGCAATGTACATAAAATCTTGTATTGTGGTTATACAGCTAAGAAATAATATGAAATGGAAAGTAGGACATTACGACATGGACAACACGGTGTAAACTGTTTCAAATAATTATTTCATACATTATAAGTCAATTTGTAATTGTATAAATATTATGTGTCCTAATAAATAAATAAATAAATAAATAAATAAATAAATAAATAAATAAATAAATAAATAAATAACACTTCTTTGTGTGGTTCGTTGGCCTAAGCTAGTGGAGTGGGTTTACTTTAGGGCCTACTACCGCTTCCAGTCCAGAAGGTCTAGGATTCGACGCCAGGTTCGGGCGGGGTTTTTGAACTTTGAGATTTTACTTTTTAAAAACAGAATAAATGCACACAGAATAAAAATACATTTTGTAGATTAAAATCAAGCAAGGCTATTCTACTGGTAGGCCTAACTTATATGTAAACAGTGACATTGTAGCCATCATAGCAACGAAGCACATAATAACTTGTAGGCCTATTATAAATGTCCACTATAAATACAAATTTATTTTGTATCGATTTCATTCTACTTTCAATTAACTACACATCTAAAATCTGACCCGCCGAACGAAAAACGAAAACTTAGATTTATTCATAAATCACGATCTTCCGGTATCTACCGAGCTCAGGTACTCACGTTGGTTATCGAAAGCGTCCAACAGGCTCGCTAGTCGCGTCTCCGCCCCGGCCGCAGCGACCCTCTTGGTCTCCAGTTCCCTCTCGAGCGACTCTCTCCGCAACGCCAGGTCGCTCTTGCCGATGAGACCGTCGCTACTGTCGGTACGCTGTCGGCGACGCCTGTCTGCCAACGCTCGGCGGACGTCGGCGACCTCCGCGGCGGGACGGACGCACTTCATGATGTGCTCCCACACGGGTTTCGTTTCGCGGCGACACAGCCTGTGAGCAGGCGAGAAAATATATATTGTAACAGGGTAGGAGTGGGACCACATAAGTAAATAATAAGTACAATAAGTAAATTAGTAGTAGTAATAGTAAGTTACCGGTAAGTAAATAGGCTAAGTAAATAAGCAAAAGTAAATTTAAAAAAATTGCATTTTTATTTGTAGTCTAGGCCTACCCAACAAGTTAAAAGAAATGACTTTTAGCGGGAGACAGTTATAGGATGTGTTTGGTTGCTGTGACTCTATTTAGTCACTCTTTTATTTTTACACCAGAATCATAGGTAAATCTTCCGATTGGGTCCGCGGTCAAAAATCGCTTTAAAATAAACATTAATGAAATTTCTTCATATTATCTGTACTAAATATATTAAATCTATTGTACAAAGTATTTTTTAAGTACTTTTAATGTTTAAATTTAGTTTATAAGTAAAGAAAATGTGATCTAAAGGTTCGAGATGACAGAAGGAAGAAAATTAGACAGCCATTACTGATCGCCATCTTTGACGTTCCGGAAGTGTTCCTGCAGTGTTGCCAACCATTTTATTTGAGTGATACAATTTGAAGAAGGCGTAAATTTATTTGAGTTGTAAACGAAAGTAGGCCTACGTTTCAAGATGTTTCATAACCTGACCCCCTGACCTTCTTCCTTTCGTGGGATGTCAGGCACCTGGGCAGTCACTTTCAGTGTATGTCACTTTGGTAGGCCTACGTTGGTATACTACAGAACGTCGGGGGGCAAAAAAAGTATCATGGCGACAATTGGAAAAAAACTTGTTTGGGTTCATTTTAAACATAAATTTGTCTTTTAGTAAGTGTTTTAAGTACTTTCCGTGACTATATTTGTGCAAATGAGCCGCGGACGCAATCGGAAGAATTACCGAATCATATTCTAGAGTCAAAGTTTCAATGTTAAGAAAAGCCATGCCCAAACCAATTGTGGGTAGGGCTTTAATAAAAATAGGCCTCTGGCATAGCAGATTTAGAAGCAGAATAAATGCACACAGAATAAAAATACATTTTGCGGTGTGGTAATGACTAGGCCTAGGCTATAACAAGGACTTCTAGCCATAGGCCCTACTAAGTCCCTAGGAAATAGCCAGCCATACAGCTACGAAGTTAGCCGAGCGAGAGCCGCGTGACTATATTCAACGACTAAGTAGGCCTAGGCCTAATTGCTTGCAAGCAATTGTTACGGCCAGCGGAAAAAGTAGATTTGATTTCGGTAGTTCAGCCGACAAACTAAGCGAAGCCAGCCGCTGAATATTGGTACGCGGCTAATGTCAGGACTAGGCCTAGGCTATTATTTGAATGATATGTAGGCCTAGGCTAGCTTACTTTTTCATGTCATCCACAGACGGATAATCAGATGTTTTAGTAAACTTTCCGTGTGGCGCAAACCCCATATCTTTAGCCCATTCCAAGAGCCTAAGATGAGTATCCTCAATTGGCTCTACTTCACTCTTCACTGTCGTAGAAGTAGGTTTAAATCTGACAAATTTCGATCCATTAGATTCTTGTTTCTTCTTTGTACCATTAGATTCTTGTTTCTTCTTTGTACCATTGGATTCTTGTTTCTTCTTTGTAGCATTGGATTCTTGTTTCTTCAAAACACCATTAGTTTGTTGTTTCTTCTTTGCACTGGGGCCTAGTCTAGACCTGGGCTGTGGATTCATGTCTGACCTAGGTAGAACCCTGGGTCTAGCCAAGATGAACAGTGCAGTCCTGCACCAGAGCTTTTCCTGAAATTGATAACGGGCGTGAGTAACACATACGCGTAAGAAATAGCAGAGATGTTTGTTTTGAGTCTATAATGGTTGTAGACAGTATTATTTACCTTATGCAGTCCAAAACTTGTAATACACTGTCAATCAACACAAGAAAGTGACACAAACGCCGAACACAGCTGACATTTTGGCGGTTTCACAATTTTACTTCCCACCGCCGTTTAAAGCTCGACAGTTCCACAGCCTGCGTTACGTACGTACGTTCGATTCAAATCACTAGGCGCCTTTGATCTTGAATCTTCCCGTTTTACGCCGATTTTAATGAAAAATCATCTAGGGCTAGTCTATGGACATAAATAAAATACGTTTTAATCATAATTAATAGTAATTTTGTCATTAGAAAATGACAGGTATGGAACGCTTGATATGGGAGGGCACTGGACACCAGTTGGGGTGTGTTCTTTGAAACGATCTGTTGATCGAGTGGAGCGTGCGCGGTCACGTGACCGAATTGACAGAGCATTGCAATGATAAAAGAACGTTGGAATGAACACACCGCTTGTGTGTTTGGTTTGGAACATCTAAAGATGAGGAATAACTTTATTTAGAACTTGATCCGACCACTTTATCTGAAGTTTCTCAACCATCAAGCGGTGTCTGCCCTAGGATAGCTAAATAAAAGGTGGTAAACATTTAATATCAAGACATATGCCTGGCTTCTACTATGGCCTAGGCCTAGCCTGGGCATCCTAACCTCAAAACATAGGCCTTCCCGCCAAAATCATTAATGAATGTTTTAAATTATGACTAAATGTGTATAACTTTTTACTGCATGTCGGTCGAGTAATCTTGACTCACATATCCACAATATTTACATATATTTACATTTTAAAAAATAGTAAAAGAAGTATCAAGTATGCACATTGCACAAAAAGTGCATCAAGAAGGTTATGCATCTGTGAAATCTCATCCCCAGATCCGAGTATGTGGAGCGCGCTCTGAGCGCTCAACTCGGGATTACAAGAACGATGCGGAGCGCGCTCTGATCAAATAAGAGATCGAGTATAGAGCACTCTGAATGCTCAGATCGTTTCAAAGAACACACCCTAGGAAGAATAATGAACTGAAAGAATAATTCAGAAGACAACAAACACGCCAGCAAATGGCACTTCCGTCGCGCGCAGTATCCAATCACAGCATGTCTTTTCGCCCAGATAGGTTTGCGCAAAGCGCGGCGGTATGTTTGAATTTCGGTTATATTGTTGTTGTTTTTGTTGTATTCGGTCTGAATTTTTCTTGATTGGTTGATATTTGGGCTTTACGTCTCATATTTTTACAACTTGGCTAATCGAGACGATGAGTGGGTGATGTTTGGAGGAAAGGGGCAAGTAGGAGGGCTGGGAGGAGAAGTGGAAGGGGAGGATATCGTTCATGTTTGATACTAGAAAAACGCTCGGCGTTGACAGATGAGCGCGCTAGTAGAAATTAAATAACTCGCGCACACACGCAACAACTCACCAAAATTTTATCGTAATCGGATGAATTTTATAGGAACGCATACGGGACAAACAACCAAACACACATTCATTTTATATAGAAGACTGTTTCTCCATGGCAGCATTAGCATACAAAATGGCTGGTGGTGCCACAACATTCCTTGGCTGTCAATATTTTATGTGTTTTGAAACCTCTCTAGCTAGAGACTCACTCTATACTTACCACGTTCAGATTTAACAAGTGTTTGTAGAAATTGTTTCGCTTCATACAACCTATAACAAAATCCAAACATAAACGACTTCTAATAGGGAATGTGCATGAATTTTCTACAGCTCTGAAAGTACGTGGAATATATTGTTATTCATCTAAAGACATCGCAAACCTAATTTAAAAGTTTTAAAATTAACTCATTTTATACATGTTACCCGCACTATTATTTTTAAAAAAACGGTATGTGACGTCACAATCCATGAAAATCACTGCTTATATGAATGACTTTGCATATAACCTCCTTGGACTTTGCCACCGCCTCCTAGACGAAACAATCAAAAGTTTCAAGGTCATCAAGCTAACCTTGTCAAAATTTTTACTCAAGCCGTTGTCAAGTCTGCTTTATATGAATCTCAACACTCAATATTTACTGATATTCTATGAAAATAGGTTTGGTATTGTTTTATAGTAATTGGGCTTCAAAATTAATTACTAGGCGTACTAGACATTAATTCGATTTTATATGATTTTGGATATGATAATTTCCAAATAAGCGTTATTTTATTTATCATTTTATGATTGGTTGATTGCTGATACATGGAAAGTGACGTATGCCCCGTTTTTCCCGCCATAAATATGTGTGAAACTTTCATATTATATGTAATCGAAATAAAATATTTTTGTATTCAGGAAGTTAATCCTTATCTAGTAAAATACTAAACAAAAAATTATGCATATTCCCCATTAATTCAGTTTGCGTGCAACCATATAGCAGGCCAGATCAAGAAGCTAATTTGTATTGGATAGCAAGAAAAATGAATGGCTGAAAAGTCATCATCGCATAAGAAGAAAAAAAAATATATGTAGGTTAAAATGTTGAATATAGCTGGCGCTGATAGACTGTAGAGAGACATCATAGAAACGGTTCACTTCGAGGTATGGTGTTGTTAAGTCCTCCACCAAACTGACCTTTATATACAATAATATTTCAAATGTTTGTAGTTGGATGATTTGGAAACAAGATATAGGGAGCTTGCAATAACGTCATGTCCGGTATCGCACGGTAGCCATACTGAGGTACTCAGTAAACATTTGTTTACGTTCTTGCGACACTGCATTGTTGCAATATTGCAGATGTCCTTTGACTGACACATCAACTGTTTTCAAACAAAGGTTCCCTATTATGACTGAAAACAAAATAAGAGCTAGTAAACTCTGTTTGAAGACAATCATTTGCATGTGTAATCATTTGTTATCATTGTTGTTATCAATTTCTTGAACTTTTACCTGCACACATCAATCTATACGGCTTAAAACTGTGTTTTTTCCTGGATAACCTATGTGTCTTCTATTGACAGAACACATGTAAACAAGCAATGTGTACCTCATAATGGCCGCCACGTGACGTCTTTTGAAAGCTACCTATAGGGAACGTGTACACTAACGAATTAATAACATAAATATAGTAAAACCATCTCAAAGTGTCTCTTGTGTAACGTTAAGCTACCATTCATTGTCAGTACAGTATTACGATAACAACAACAAGATATACGTATGTATGATGTATGACTGCAAAAGCTTTTGGCTGATGGTAATCAGTAATTAAAATTTGTTTTAGTTATTAATATTAATTAGCATAATATATATAAAATTAATATATAATTATTAATTGTCAGTGAACACAGTTTGTAGCTAGTTGGAAGTTTCCAAGACTGGTAATTTAATTTCATTGAAATAGGTTATTAAATCTGATAATCTTAAGAATATAGTTACCGTGTTTATATTGAATTCAATTGAATTGAAGTAAAATGGGAGTTTAACAAATTCGTACATTACGTTATGTGGATATCAAGCCTTTAACTAAAATGCAATGTAAATCTTGGAAATTGAGCTGTATGAACATCAAATACAGACTGTATAGTCTTATAAATTATGTTTAGAGATAATTATGTGAAAATAGCGTTTTGTGTATAGATGCTACAAAGCGCTATTTTTTAGTAGAAACTAAGGTTTTTCTGTTCCTATTTTACTATATTTAACATAGTAACTATACTTCGTTTATGATAAATGCAATTTGGTTGATTTTAATTTTAATAGTATGACATGATTTAAAAATATAAATTTAAGAAAACTTCATTCTCAAGTTTTTTAACCTTGGCAAACAAATAGATGCTACAAAACGCTATAAAATGGCAATTGAAAATGCTATTTTCACGTATCACTAATTATGTTATATCCCAATTAAAAAATAAAACATAATGTGTCATTTGGAACTCTTCAATTTTATTGTTATTCACTTTCTTACCTTTAATTTCCTAGTTCAAGCTGTCCAACTTTCCGCTTAACTCGTTGGGTTGAAAGTTCACAACAGGATTAGACACATAATTTGAAAATCTGATCGGGAGAGCCATTTTCATTTTGTTTTTAATTATACAACTCTCGGTTATACAATTTTCACACCGAAGGGCAGACGTGTAGACAGGAGTCGACTGTATTTGTTCTTTGTCTATAAGGGTAATAGCAAAAAAAAAAAACATAGTTTTTGCAAGAATTCGTGTACCACGGGAAACTTATTATGGGTAAGTAATTTCTCAAACATTGACCATCACTAAAACTTTATTTCCAACTCAGTAAACACCCTTTATGATTTGATTTTGATGAGTAAATTACAGGACTGGTTAGGTGGATTATATTGAACCTCGCCATTTTTTGATACAAGAACCATCTGTTCAATGTAACAATGCAATGTAATACAAAAATAAAGTCTGTATTGAACACTGAATACGAAATACACCTGTGATACAGCTTTTATGATTGACGTGGGAATAGGCAACACGCGTACGATTTTTTTTGTTAAACCAAACACTTAGTTTAATAGTATCAGATACAAAAAGTATATTAATACAAGTCCTAAAAAATCCGAAAAAAAAATATATGTAGGTTAAAATGTTGAATATAGCTGGCGCTGATAGACTGTAGAGAGACATCATAGAAACGGTTCACTTCGAGGTATGGTGTTGTTAAGTCCTCCACCAAACTGACCTTTATATACAATAATATTTCAAATGTTTGTAGTTGGATGATTTGGAAACAAGATATAGGGAGCTTGCAATAACGTCATGTCCGGTATCGCACGGTAGCCATACTGAGGTACTCAGTAAACATTTGTTTACGTTCTTGCGACACTGCATTGTTGCAATATTGCAGATGTCCTTTGACTGACACATCAACTGTTTTCAAACAAAGGTTCCCTATTATGACTGAAAACAAAATAAGAGCTAGTAAACTCTGTTTGAAGACAATCATTTGCATGTGTAATCATTTGTTATCATTGTTGTTATCAATTTCTTGAACTTTTACCTGCACACATCAATCTATACGGCTTAAAACTGTGTTTTTTCCTGGATAACCTATGTGTCTTCTATTGACAGAACACATGTAAACAAGCAATGTGTACCTCATAATGGCCGCCACGTGACGTCTTTTGAAAGCTACCTATAGGGAACGTGTACACTAACGAATTAATAACATAAATATAGTAAAACCATCTCAAAGTGTCTCTTGTGTAACGTTAAGCTACCATTCATTGTCAGTACAGTATTACGATAACAACAACAAGATATACGTATGTATGATGTATGACTGCAAAAGCTTTTGGCTGATGGTAATCAGTAATTAAAATTTGTTTTAGTTATTAATATTAATTAGCATAATATATATAAAATTAATATATAATTATTAATTGTCAGTGAACACAGTTTGTAGCTAGTTGGAAGTTTCCAAGACTGGTAATTTAATTTCATTGAAATAGGTTATTAAATCTGATAATCTTAAGAATATAGTTACCGTGTTTATATTGAATTCAATTGAATTGAAGTAAAATGGGAGTTTAACAAATTCGTACATTACGTTATGTGGATATCAAGCCTTTAACTAAAATGCAATGTAAATCTTGGAAATTGAGCTGTATGAACATCAAATACAGACTGTATAGTCTTATAAATTATGTTTAGAGATAATTATGTGAAAATAGCGTTTTGTGTATAGATGCTACAAAGCGCTATTTTTTAGTAGAAACTAAGGTTTTTCTGTTCCTATTTTACTATATTTAACATAGTAACTATACTTCGTTTATGATAAATGCAATTTGGTTGATTTTAATTTTAATAGTATGACATGATTTAAAAATATAAATTTAAGAAAACTTCATTCTCAAGTTTTTTAACCTTGGCAAACAAATAGATGCTACAAAACGCTATAAAATGGCAATTGAAAATGCTATTTTCACGTATCACTAATTATGTTATATCCCAATTAAAAAATAAAACATAATGTGTCATTTGGAACTCTTCAATTTTATTGTTATTCACTTTCTTACCTTTAATTTCCTAGTTCAAGCTGTCCAACTTTCCGCTTAACTCGTTGGGTTGAAAGTTCACAACAGGATTAGACACATAATTTGAAAATCTGATCGGGAGAGCCATTTTCATTTTGTTTTTAATTATACAACTCTCGGTTATACAATTTTCACACCGAAGGGCAGACGTGTAGACAGGAGTCGACTGTATTTGTTCTTTGTCTATAAGGGTAATAGCAAAAAAAAAAAACATAGTTTTTGCAAGAATTCGTGTACCACGGGAAACTTATTATGGGTAAGTAATTTCTCAAACATTGACCATCACTAAAACTTTATTTCCAACTCAGTAAACACCCTTTATGATTTGATTTTGATGAGTAAATTACAGGACTGGTTAGGTGGATTATATTGAACCTCGCCATTTTTTGATACAAGAACCATCTGTTCAATGTAACAATGCAATGTAATACAAAAATAAAGTCTGTATTGAACACTGAATACGAAATACACCTGTGATACAGCTTTTATGATTGACGTGGGAATAGGCAACACGCGTACGATTTTTTTTGTTAAACCAAACACTTAGTTTAATAGTATCAGATACAAAAAGTATATTAATACAAGTCCTAAGTAAAAAAGAAATTTTTAAATGGGTTTAATGTGGTCGCATTTATTGAAGTTTAAACTCGGGGATCTGAAACGCGTACAGGTGGCTGTGACGCAATGATTCTGTAGATGTGGCGTAAAAGACCAATCGCTGAGGCGGTGAGCGTACAAAGAACAAAACCATGACGTCAAATCCACTCTACATGGCGGCGGCTCGTTTTTCGCGCCCTTTTATTTATCGTTTCTAGACCAATTATTTTGATCCATTTTTCAAAATTCAAAGACACAAAATTATAAAATGAGAGACAAGGTATTTAAAAATCGATTAAAATTTTCATACGCGTGTTCCCTATTGTCGTAAAAGATTTCAGTGTCATGATGATCAATATTGTAAATTGTTGTAAATGTGTATATTATTATGTAGGATATTATTTTTAGCTTAGCATCTATTTGTCATAAATTTAAGTAACAAATTGATTTGCACCATCTTTGATTTGTAGGTACTCAATAATGTGATAACTGTTATTAGCCTTTAATCTTAGTATATAATTTGATATTATACCTACTATTATACATTATATCTACTATCTACTAGCTAAAATGACGAAACCCAAATGAATGTAAATTAAATTTACAATTGTAAGTAAACTACAAAATACAAGCTAAAAAGAGAGAAGTTGTGGGGTAGTGAAACTTCGCCTAGTAGGAGCTAGCAAGCACTAAGTGTACACCAAGTGGCAAGTGTACACCAAGTGTAGTCTAGCGCCTACCCATCGCTCCTCTCTCAAATTAATTTTTTTTTTTTTTTTTCCTGTGCAGAGTTGGCCTCTTCAACCATTCTTCTTTCTTGCCATCCAATACAAGGCTGCCTCCTTCTCTGTCCTGCTCATTGAGTCGGGCAGGGAGTCAATGTCATTCTTGAGGGCGGCGCATCTAAATAGGCATTGGGTCTTGATCTTCCAACTCACACAATCTACAGGTGCCCGGTTCGTTAATTAATTCTAATTAATTAATAATATATTAAAAGATTGCTGAAAACTTACAGAGGAGAGGAGATAACTAGGAGCAAGTAGAGGAAGTACGATTGTGGGAAGATAGGAAGAGGTGGAAAAATTTGGCTGGGAAACCCAAGCTGACCCTGCCAGAAGCAGGAAACGGCGATGGATAATGATGATGATGATGATGATGAATTAATTCGTTCTATCTAATTGGAGTTAGAGTTACACATAACTTACTATGTATCAGTCCAATGAATAAAATTTCTTGCTTACCTACTTATTTACTTACTTACTTATTTACGCACTTACTTACTAATTAACTTAACTTACTTAGGCCTACTTTCAAAACATAAGAAAAATAATCTACAGCTTTTTGTTACTTAATAATTAGACTGAATATGAACGATATCATGTTTTACTACCCGCCAACCACTTGAATGATGGATGACAGTAGCAAAGCAATGTCACTTATCTCCGCTAGGGGCGCTCCCAAGCCTCGGCGTTTCGATCCTCTTCTGCTGTTGACAGACTTGCTGGAAGGTAAAATATTATGTGTCACAAAAAATATGATATATATTTCCATTGCAAATTAATTGATTTTAATTATGCAATATCTTTTCAATACAGTAATCGATGAAATATATTTTATTACTACGTACACGAGAAATTGGAACAATATTTCAGTCGTTTGCCTTGCGTTTGTCAACAACAACTACGCTAATCACATTTCGAACTGAAAAGCACTCACGTGTGAAATTATTTTCAGAAAAAATGAAACTATTAATACTTAAATTACAAACTACAATTAATAAATAGTTTTTTTTACATCCATGCATCAACATAATTACTCTGAATATTTTATAAGCTACAATTGTGGCTACAATGATAACGTGTTTCACTTGACTTTGACGGTGGCGCTGAAATAGAACGAATTTTCGAATATTTGTTCCAAATCGAAATAATAGATCGAGATAAAAGTGTCGTCAGATAAAAAGATCGAAGATCTGAATCTGATGAAAAGACGTTGGTCGGTGGTCGCTCATCATTCTGCCGTCTGCGTTTGTTGCGTGTTTAAGCGTAGTGTTTCGAGTGGTTTGTGATAATGTTTATTGGAAAAGTTTCTTATGCCTCAAAGAGTATACGTAGATTAATTTATTAGACAAGAAAAGAAAGTTCCATAAAGAATTCTGTGGTCTGTACAGTCTAAGCAGCCAGGTACCTAGGCCCTAGGCCTAGGCCTAGCCTAGGGTGTTTTCTCTGTAAGTAGCGTAGGCCTAGGGTTGGCCTAGGGCCTAAAACTTTATCAGCAATAATTTGATCATCGGAATGGACACAGTGTCGAGATATTTCTCAGTGTCGGACTGGGAGGCCTTACCCGCTGACGATAAGGTGGGGTTGTTAAACCAGTACGAACATTACCAACGGCAACAGATGATCCGTGGAAATGGTGAGTTAAACTTATGCTACCTAGGCCTAGGCCTACGCCCACCTGGATTTTACCCTTGACTTTTAGTTCTAATTTAACCTCATGTAACCGTCACTGGGTCAAATGGATTTCTTAGCCTAGAGCTTACCATTACCTCAATTTCTAGGCCTACTTCATACAGAAGTCAGGTTAGGTAGGCCTAGGCCTAGGCCTAGAGATCTGTCAATTATGACCCCGGTTCGTGCAACGTTGTCTAACTTAAGCGTCTCGCAACTTGATCAGGCAATGTAGGCCTATGATCTTATGACTGCCATGTCTGAAACGTTCTTAATTCTTATGAAACCGGTAATTGTACATACCGTATCGCTGATCGTGTTTCGTACCTAGGCCTACTTCTTTCTGTATTCCTTTGCGATATTGATCATGTGCTTAGTACATAACTGTTGAAATAAAATGAATGAAATAACCATAAATAACCATGAAATAACCATAATTGTTATTTCATGATTTATCTGTAAGCTCCAGTGATTTTCAATACAAATAGGCTAGTATCTTCTTTCATATTAAATTATCATTTTGAAGTTGCATCGATTTGACAACTCAATCACGTTCAATGGCGTACGTGCGAGGGCGCAGACGTAAGTACATGGAAAAAAATCGAGATTTGCGCCCGAAAGTGACTTTGCCCAAGGTAAGGGGGGGTTATTGTATCTGTTCGATCTTGGCCTAGCTGCCTGACATCCCATGAAAAAAAGTGAGTACGAAACGCGATCAGCGATACGGAACAATTACCCAGGTATAAAATGTTGCTAGAACCTTCTACGACCATCCCGCGAGTTTTGTTACAAAACTACATGGACACGTTAACTTGGCTTGTGCGAATGTTCAAACTTACTTTATTCACTGAGGGTTTGTCAGCAAACTGTACAAAATAGGGAAGGGTCATTTAAATGCAATGGTAAAGTTTACATGTTTAGAGTCATAAACAAAAAAATGAACATTTGAATTTCCTTGTTGTTCTCAAAACAGTACAATACTATACTATACAAAGCTGTGTGTAACCATTGGGTTTCAATGGTGTACCCATGGATTTATAAGTACCTAAGATATAACTCCATGGTGTAACTATATAAAGAGCTACAAGTCGGGAGATGTCTCCTTCTGTAGCTCGTATACTTGGTGTGTATAATATGTAAGTGCATAACAAAGTCCTGAATAAAGATTTGATTTGATAACCAATAGAGATATGTGCCCCACTCAAAAGTACCACATGCTCTACAATGTATGATATTATTTATCACGTATCGTCTTCTCAATATGTAGGAATTGAAAATAAAATGTGTTTTAACTGGTTTTTAATTAGTTATGTAGTACGTGCACATTTCACTCTTGATTATGTGGTTTGCAGGCAATGTCGTGTTACCTGTAGTGATGCCTGAGTTCATGCAAAGAGGTCCACTTAGAACCGTCAAGGAGGAGCCGGACTCCACAGGAGAGCCTAGTCTTGCAAAGAAAAAGAAATTTAAGCTGCCGCAGCGCCTGAAGACTACCGCGAGTAAGATTTCGTCCAATTGCACCACTTCGCCGCCTAAAAGTCCGCTGATTACTGTCAAGGAGGAGCCAGACTCCGCAGGAGAGGCTAGTCTTGCAAAGAAAATGAAATTTAAGCTACCGCAGCCCCCTAAGACTTCCGCGAGTAAAAAATTGTCCAGTTGCACCACTTTGCCACCTAAAAGTCCACCGACTACTGTCAAGGAGGAGCCGGACTCCCCAGGAGAGGCTAGTCTTGCAAAGAAAATGAAATTTAAGCTGCCGCAGCCCCCTAAGACTTCCGCTAGTAAGACCACGTCCAGTTGCACCAGTTTGCAACCTGAAAGTCCACTAACTACCATTATAAAGGAGCCGGGCTCGGCAGGAGAAGCTAGTCCTCCAAGAAAAAGAAAGAAGTTTAGGCCGCCTCAACGACTGAAGACCTCCACTCGTACCACGTCGCAACCTACAGGGTCAGCCAACGTTCTATCCCCACACCAGGTAATTAAATATTTCCATCATGTTATGATGAGAATACAGTGTCTAGTACAACTTTCTATCCATAATGGACGACATGTTGTAATTTACCTGCTCCCCACCATGTCACGAAGCAACACAGCTCCGAGAGCGAGTTACAAATTCTTGCACATATCACTTGCCACTTATGTCTCTATCTAGCTTTTATGTTATTCATTTTTAGCCACTTCTTCTCTTGTGGTCAAGACCTCATGTCGAAACAACTAATTTATTTTTGTATTATGTATATTCTATGTTCACTTTCAACTCTCGAGTTCGTCATCTTACACGAAGGTAAGCTGTTGAATCCTATCTTCACATTCTATAGGGCCTAGGGCCTACTATTCCAGCCAATTAGCATCTACTATCATATTCATGTTTAAGGTATAAACTATACTTATGACACCATATTTAGTATGCATATCTATCATTGGTTGTTGTCATGATGGTTTCATCATTTAAAGTCGGTCTGTGTAGCAGTTTAGCATTTATAGGCCTCTATTGGTATTGTAAATTTGATTGACTCAATGTTTACTCAGAAGGATTGTGTGTTACTACTTTGTTGGTTCTAAAATCATTATCAAGTGGAAAAGGAGCCATTTTGATTCGAATTTGGACTTAATTTTTGCCTTCCTGGAAATTTCTCATGAACTAGCATCACATGGATGCTAAATTGAATTTGAATTCATTTTCTGTATGCCTACATAAAAACTAAAAGTGTTGATGAGGTCTGCATATTCTGAATAATCACTCTTTGTGTTTTTAGTGGAAATTGTGTCATAAATGCCACCTGAACACACAACAATTTAACTCCAACTAAACCCAATTTTCCCACTTTTGGGCCCGGTTTATTCTTTACGTATATTATGCAACCAAAGTATACCTAATTTACCCTACATAATATCAATTCACGTTGCTGTTTGACAGATAAAGATTGAGCCAGGCACGGAGACGACTTCAGTACCCGAAACAGCGGAAGATCAGGCGTTCAAACACTTCAGTAAGGAAGACATTGCAAGGTGAGTTGATGCGAACAAGTGCTTTGCATGTAGATGGGAGACAATCAACACAGCAGTTAGAGTATTAATGGTCGTTAATAGGCCTAAGATTTGTTCGCCTGTCCCGCTCGCTGATCTGCGATATGCATGTCTATACTAACCACAACTTATTTCAGGTACGCAGTGGCGGCTAAATTCAACTTATTATCAGGTGTGCAATTGATAAGTTGAATACTTCAAAATTAAATGGGTGGCCCTAACATTTGTTTCAAGGTCGTTTGTTTTTGTTCAATTTTAAAGCATAATTAATAATTAAAATAATAATTAATTGACTAAAATTAATGACTAAATTATAATAAAAATAATTAATTTTGTTTAATAATTAGTGACGAAAGCACATAAGGTCCTAAATGTATTTGTGTGAATGAATACTGAATATTAACCTTTAATTTTACTTGCCGATGTTGTAGTAGTTAGACGTTTTCAGGCTGCTGTTTCGGCCACTGTCAAGCAATGAAATATGTATAGGTCGTACTAGTCGATACATGGTTAGGGGGGAATTTGCCCGCATTTCTTTACTTACATTTTGTGTCTAATTTTTGTGTATAATATCATTTTGAGGGGGGGGGGGGGGGGGAAGGTTTATACAACATTTTGTGACATCATTTATGGAATGCTCATAACATGGGAAATCAAGATTTATGTAAACGACTGATCGTGTACACATAGATCAGTGACGTTAATGTGTTGCTTAAATTCTTTAAGATTAAGGGGATACTACCTCGATAATTCAATGGCCTACTGAGCAAAAACTACATATGGAAATGGAACTTGACATTATATTACTGTATTTTACTCTTGTTTCAGCGCCAATCAAGTTCGCGAAAAGCTGGCAGATGAAATCAAGAGACTTGAAGCCGAGATTCAGGGATTAGAAGATCCTACGGTTAACCTGCCACGTCTGCCAATGATAGGTGAGTAAGCCAAGTAAACCCGGCCATAACTGTCCTTTTATCAGCATAACACAGTCAAACTTCAGTTACAGTGCAATAATTCCGTACATTCTGAACCTCTTTTGCAGCAGTATTTATGTTCATAATAGGCACTTTGACCCATAAACCAGCTATTATTTGCCGAGTCTACAAATTTATTCATGTTTAGTAGGCTAGATTAGGGATGATGAAACCCGACTTTTTTACGACCCGGATACCCTTTCACAATACCCCCTTGTTACCCGATTATTAAACATACCGGTAATATTCCATCTTGGTTGTATTTTACAGAGATTGTTTCAACAGAGAAGTCTGTCTCTGTTCGTTCCAAGAAGAAACAACCGACAGCTACTTTGCCGTGGCAAGACATGAAGGTGTCAGTTTCTCAACACAACCAGGAGTTAAACGAGTTCAAAAAACCAAACGACGACTCCAAGAAGAAGAAGAAAACGACTAAAGCAGCCACCCATTCAAACAAAGAGAATGCGACACCTGTCGCTATGTTGGTTGACAGTTACGAGCCTTCAAGCTCTTTCTCCAAACTAGACCGTGTAGATCTAAAATCGAAAACGAGGGATAAAATGCGCCGAGTTTCTAACCCTACCAACGCGACACCAGTTGATTTAATAGAGTGTTTGTACAATGACACGACATACAAAGGGACGCCAGATTCCACTCGCGTGATTGTAAAAGCAAAGGGCAATTTTGACACAAGACGTGGAAACAGAGATCGGCGTACAATTGCAACTACTGTCGACAATGAAACGAAGACAAATGATGCTAGGAAGAGGAAAAGTATACGCGACACGCTCTGTGCCAGTCTTGCTATTGATCCGACCTATGGTACGATTGATCAAAACACGGAATTGCCAGATGACCTTAAAGATAAGGTGGCCTGCATTCGCGAATATTGGAAGAGGCTGACAGCCAATGTACGTCCATCAAAGGTTAACAAGATGCTTGAGAAATTAGTTACATATATCTTAAGCCAACCGACTGGCGAAATGATTTTTGACAGTTTAACTGCATTTGTTACTTATCCAGAAGAACTTGCAAACAATGTATCTAATAACTTAACCAGTACAACGTTTCAAAGTGTACCGATACTGCCGATGAGTGAAATGTTAAGCCAAGTTTCCAATGCACCATCCATACAAAACCAGATAGAAGAGCCTTACAAGGCAGCGCATCTCCCTGTGAGTACACCATTGATACCCAACGTTTCGGAAGAGCCTTACAAGGCAGCGCATCTCCCTGTGTGTACACCATTGATACCCAACGTTACGGAAGAGCCTTACGAGGCAGCACATCTCCCTGTGAGTACACCATTGATACCCAACGTTACGGAAGGGCCTTACAAGGGAGCGCATCTCCCTGTGAGTACACCATTGATACCCAACGTAACGGAAGAGCCTTACGAGGCAGCACATCTCCCTGTGAGTACACCATTGATACCCAACGTTACAGAAGGGCCTTACAAGGGAGCGCATCTCCCTGTGAGTACACCATTGACACCCAACGTTATGGAAGAGCCTTACGAGGCAGCCCATCTCCCTGTGAGTACACCATTGATATCCAACGTTTCAGAAGAGCCTTATGAAGGAATCCATCTCCCTGTGAGTACACCATTGATATCCAACGTTACGGAAGAGCCTTACGAGGCAGCACATCTCCCTGTGAGTACACCATTGATACCCAACGTTACGGAAGAGCCTTACAAAGCAGCGCATCTCCCTGTGAGTACACCATTGATACCCAACATTTCAGAAGATCCTTACAAGGCAGCGCATCTCCCTGTGTGTACACCATTGATACCCAACGTTACGGAAGAGCCTTACAAGGCAGCGCATCTCCCTGCGAGTACACCATTGATACCTAAGGTTAAGGTAGAGCCTTACAAGGCAGCGCATCTCCCTGTGTGTGCACCATTGATATCCAACGTTTCAGAAGAGCCTTATGAGGGAATGCAGCTCCCTGTGAGTACACCATTGATATCCAACGTTTCGGAAGAGCCTTACAAGGGAGCGCATCTCCCTGTGAGTACACTATTGATACCCAATGTTTCGGAAGAGCCTTACAAAGCAGCGCATCTCCCTGTGAGTACACCATTTATACCCCACGTCACGGAAGAGCCTTACAAGGGAGCGCATCTCCCTGTAAGTACACTATTGATACCCAATGTTTCGGAAGAGCCTTACAAGGCAGCGCATCTCCCTGTGAGTACACCATTGATACGCAACGTTTCGGAAGAGCCTTACAAGGCAGCGCATCTCCCTGTGAGTACACCATTGATACCCAACGTTACGGGAGAGCTTTACGAGGCAGCCCATCTCCCTGTGAGTACACCATTGATACCCAACGTTGCGGAAGAGCCTAACAAGGGAGTGCATCTCCCTGTGAGTAAACCATTTATACCCCACTTCACGGAAGAGCCTTACAAGGCAGCGCATCTCCCTGTGAGTAAACCATTTATACCCCACGTCACGGAAGAGCCTTACAAGGCAGCGCATCTCCCTGTGAGTAAACCATTTATACCCCACGTCACGGAAGAGCCTTACAAGGCAGCGCATCTCCCTGTGTGTACACCATTTATACCCCACGTCACGGAAGAGCCTTACAAGGCAGTGCATCTCCCTGTGAGTAAACCATTTATACCCCACGTCACGGAAGAGCCTCACAAGGTAGCGCATCTCCCTGTGAGTAAACCATTTATACCCCACGTCACGGAAGAGCCTTACAAGGCAGCGCATCTCCCTGTGTGTACACCATTGATACCCCACGTCACGGAAGAGCCTTACAAGGCGTTGCATCTCCCTGTGAGTAAACCATTTATACCCGACGTCACGGAAGAGCCTTACAAGGCAGGGCATCTCCCTGTGAGTACACCATTGATACCCCACGTCACGGAAGAGCCTTACAAGGGAGCGCATCTCCCTGTGAGTACACCATTGATACTCCACGTCACGGAAGAGCCTTACAAGGGAGCGCATCTCCCTGTGAGTACACCATTGATACCCCACGTCACGGAAGAGCCTTACGAGGGGTTGCATCTCCCCCACGTCACGGAAGAGCCCTACAAGGTAGCGCATCTCCCTGTGAGTAAACCATTTATACCCCACGTCACGGAAGAGCCTTACGAGGGGTTGCATCTCCCCCACGTCACGGAAGAGCCTTACGAGGCAGCCCAGCTCCCTGTGAGTAAACCATTCATACCCCACGTCGCGGAAGAGCCTTACAAGGCAGCGCATCTCCCTGTGAGTACACCATTGATACCCCACGTCACGGAAGAGCCTTACAAGGCAGCGCATCTCCCTGTGAGTAAACCATTTATACCCCACGTCACGGAAGAGCCTTACAAGGTAGCGCATCTCCCTGTGAGTAAACCATTTATACCCCACGTCACGGAAGAGCCTTACAAGGCAGCGCATCTCCCTGTGAGTACACCATTGATACGCAATGTAACGGAAGAGCCTTACGAGGCAGTGAATCTCCCTCCGTGCATGCCATCTATCCTAAACCAGGCAGAAGAGCCTGAAGAGGTGATGCACGTCTCGTACAATATGTTAAATATCCAGACAGAATGTGTGCATCTACATGACATAACTAACCTCCCCACTCCCGAGGATAAGATTAAGCCACAGGCGATAGATACAAAAAAGAAGCAGAAAGTCTCGACTCCTCACTCAACACCAAAAGCGCCATCGCGCTACCCGAAACGGAATGTTCCTCGCAAGAACTATGAAGAGGGACCGATTCCTCAGGATGATGATTTCATTTGTAAGTAACAAAACTTTGATAAAATATAACTTATCACTTGTACCTATCTATTACAAAATACTGTACCGTCTTATGACAATACTGGACACTCCCATATTACTATTAATAACAAGGTGAACTATTTTTAACGTGACACTTGACTGCATACGACCCTTTTACTGATCATGTTCAATAGTGAACTGTGGGCCAGTATAAGCACATTGATGGGTAATCGAGTGATCATTTGACATCTGTAATTACTAATTATTATGAATATGCAGCCTACACTAGGTAACAACATTGTCCTATATTAGTACTTGATATTATCTCCATTGTGAATATAATACTAACTTATAGTTAGACTACTTATTGTATAGAAGTAGAAGTACTATACATAAATTTTGCAGGCTTTATAGTATTACTCCTATGCATACCTATGTTCTTACATTTTGTGGTAGACAATCGAATTGGGTGATACGGTATGTTGCCATAAATTTTCTAGTAGTATCACTATGAGGGTTCTGTTCAGCAGGATGCAATCTATTCGGCACTTGTTTTGGCCTATGGGGCTATCAACATCCACAAAACAAGTAGGCCTAGGCCTACTATACAGTCTATACCATGTCACAATAAATAAGTTTATATATATAGCTAAAGATAATACAGTACTTCTTACTTAAGAGGAAGGACTACTAGCCAATATTAAAACCCGCGAAATTAACGTATTTTCGTCATATCTCAATAACGCCACACAATATCAAAACAGTGACACCTACGCACATTGTGGATTCGTGAGAGCTAAATACCAAATGAAAAAGATTTATTAGTTTGCAGTAATTATAATTATTATTTGTAATTTAACTAATTTACAAGTTAATTACAAATTACAACTATAATTACTAGGGATGACATCGGGTAGTAAAATTCGGAACCGGTTCCAGCTCTCATATTACCCGGGTACCCGGATCCTGAAAACGTATTTTTCGATGTGTAGTCTTGATTTGAAGGTCCTCGCTAGCCTCGCTAGGCCTTGTGAAGTGCGAGGGGCGGAAGACGAGAGACGAATGATATGCACGCCACCCGCTCAGTTGGCCACTCGCAATATGCCTGCAGTAATAACGTCGAGTAAAACAAAACATTTAGCAATACACAACTGAAGCACGTATTAAAACATGCTATTTCAAGTAAAATAAATAGTAATAGAACAAGTGTTAGCCAGAATGTTCACCAGAATGTTAAACAATGAACAAACAGTAACGAATGCAAGTCTGTTCGCGTCTGTTCTGTTCCCTGTCGAGGCACTTGTTATGGATAGTGGGGGATGGGTCGGTGCCCGCCGTGCCTGCTGGCTCCATCGGAATCAACCCCAGCAATACTGGCGCGTAAATAGGGCCTAGAAACGGACTAAACAATTACCCGGACCCGAAAAACGGCTCCGGGTATTACTTTGGAGCCGGGTACCCGGGTACCCGATGTCATCCCTAATAATTACTACAATCTACGAAATCTTTTTCATTTGGTATTGAGCTCTCACGAATCCACAATGTGCGTAGGTGTCACTGTTTTGATATTGTGTGGCGTTATTGAGATATGACGAAAATACGTTAATTTTGCGGGTTTTAATATTGACTAGTAGTCCTTCCTCTTAACCAAACATAAATCTTCCTGTTCTCTTTGTAGTTTGTGACGAGTGCGGACACGAGCATGAGGGAGACTGTCCAACTCACGGCGCCCTAGATCACATTGAAGACACTGTGGTAAATATTTAATCATTCATTATTGATAGCCCAAAAATGTAGTTGAAAGTTTCAATTTTATTCATGGCTTTAAAAATAAATAAATACATATACACTACGTACTTAAACTGTGTTTATTATGTTTTTAGAATGGGGGTGGAGATGAAGGAAAGCAACAGTTTACCTTGGTGAAATATATGGTTGTGCTAACATAGCTCCTCTTTTTAACAGGTCCCAGATCACATAACTGGTGAAGAACGAGCGATACTCAGTTGCCCACAACAGCTGACAGTAGCAGCGTCAAAAATTGTCGGTGCTGGCCAGGGGGTCTGGGCCAAGGTTTCCATCAAGAAGGGGACTCGGTTTGGTCCGTATAAAGGATCACGACTGCCAGCACAGGCAGAGCCTACAGGCTACAGCTGGGAGGTGAGGGAACAGACAGAGTATTTTAATAATGCGAGTTCCGTGTACACTGTGTACATGCACCCCCCAGGCAGCATACTGAACATAAATAAAATAAATACATACATCCATTACTTTAACTGTGTTTATTATATATTTAGAATGGGGGTGGATATGAAGGAAACCAACAGCTTACCTTCTCTTAAACTGTGTTTAATAGTCATTTAATAAGCAAATATTCCAAAATTGAAATAACTAGGAAAACGCTCCGCGTTGCCAGATGAGCGTTTTTTTTTTAATAAATCAAACAAATCATTTGTATATCATATCACTCTTACAAGAAAAAAATACTTTTATAATAAACATTTGATTTTTTTTACAAGATGGCGGTTTAAGTTACAACCTACGAATTTGTGTATTTTATTTCCCGATATGTTGCTAATAATTACACGAAATATTATGTTGAATACACGTGCCCCCTGGTTAACACTAAACGATCAGATACAACATGCCTATCACAACGACCGGCAGAGACAGAGGCCAAGACAGAACCAGCCCTTCTAAGGGCATTTGTAGATTAATATTTTGGAACGCGGGAGGAATATCCCAAGATAAATTAGCTGAACTATCAAGAATTATCAGTCTCAAGACAGGAATCACCTCTTCAGATGTAGTAAACTTAAAACAGAACGTGACGCATTGCCTAACGGCATGAAGAGAGAAGAAAAGGAGGCCTGTCTCTACTGGTTGACCAGATCTTACATGATGGCCTGATTAAGCCAAATGTGGGCATATGTAAAAAAAAAAAAAAAATAAATAAATAAATAAATTGTAACCTTGAAGTTGATTTTTCAATGGATTTCCGCATGAATTAATTTGATCGTGGTCTATTCAATAGGCTCTAATTTATTTATTTATTTTTTTATTTATTTAAGTAAGCCTTCTACATTTCACTCATGTGCATGTCACAAGGTTCATGTCATAAGTTCATAAACTATTAAACTTATCAGTGAATGGAAAGTTCCATAATGTAGATACAGACTATATCTAAAATGTAATATTGTTTAATCATACAATAACCACATTTAAATCATAATAAAAGCTTTTTAATTTGTCTTCAAAGGTTGTTGTTATTTTCAGCATTTTTGCCGTGAAAGTCATAAAACATAACACGTCATTGTAGCCATTCTATGATAGCTATCAAAATTCCAAATACATAGTGAAAAAGGTCTGACTGCGTAAGCCATTTCGGCAGCATACTATGTGCATCTAACTTCAATGGTCCGCAAATTCGAATCATATCGGTGGAACACTGTAAAAATGAAGAAAATTATAGCTGTAAATAAACAATATTTTTTTACAACATGGCGGTTAAAGCTTAAATTTTGAAACTATTGTCGAGTGTTAGTACTATTGATGTGGACCTACATGCAAAACATTATTTATATCGGTGTCCAAATTTTAATTTAATTCAATAAATAAAAAAACATGTTTTTCAGTAATTAATTTTTTATAGGTTGGCATCTTACGTCATTGTAGCCATTCTATGACAGCTATCAAGATTTAAAATAATAGTGAGAAAGGTATGATTGCGTACGCTATGTTTGGTGTATACTATGTGCATCTAACTGCAACAGTCCGCAAATGCGAATCATATCGGTTGAACACTGTAAAAATGAAGTAATTATTGTCGTAAATAACCAATATTATTTTATAACATGGCGGATAAACTTGCAATTTTGAAACTATTGTCAAGTGTTGGGACCGTCGATGTGAACCTACAAGTGAAACATAATTTAAATCCGTGTGTAAGTTTTAATTTAATAAATAAATAAACAAATTTTGTTTTTCAGAAATTAATTTTTTGTAGGTTGGCATCTTGACGAATTTTTCTGGTTATGTTAACAGCATCGAGTTTAGTGGTCACAAATGTTACCCGAAAATTTCAGCAAAATACGTCAAGCCGTTTGACCTGTGCGTGACGAACAAAATTTAGCGCACATAAACACACACACACACACACACACACACACACACACACACACACACACACACACACACACACACACACACACACACACACACACACACAGACAAAGCGCCGATCGAGTTGTATGGAGAGATTCACTCCGCTTTGCTACGCTCATCTAATTAATAATTAACATTTTGGCAAATATTGTGTGACGTGGAATGTAGTGGGAGCAAAAAGACTGGGAACATTGCGAGAGGTGAAAATAACTAATAAACAGACTTCTCTTGGTAGCAGCGGCAGACAAAGAAGCGATTGTGGATGTGGTTGTGTCTAGCCTGGCTATAGCCAGCAATGAAGATGTTAGCCCAAGTTATGGAGCAGTATGCTGCTCCCGTCAATCTGACGTAAAAAATCAATATGGGTCTAAAATATTTAGGATTTTAAACCCTATATTGAAACAATCATTCAGGAAATGCTTTGAAAAGAATTATTATTATTATTATTATTATTATTATTACACATAGTTTATGACATCCTTGACAGTTGGGTGATGTGATGTGGTGGAGTTTTTGGTAGACGTAGACAAGTAGATGGACGATATATCGAAAAGAGCTAAAGGGGAGAACCTCATTTCGTTGCCTTGTCTAGTCCAAATTCTATCCCAGGCCCGGAAAATCATTTGGTGGGGGGGGGATTATAGGACGCGGGTCTTGGGGTACAGGGGGAGGGTTGGTGGACATTTAGGTTTCATAAATGAGAATTAAAAGAGACAAAGGAAAGTGTTGAAATGAAAAGACCTATTGAAAACAGTTAACAATGAAGAGCTATTTCACACCATCAACTGATTGATAATTAATAATATAATAGGCTTATGTATAGAAAATAAAATTCCATTTGTTTTAGGCCCAGTATTAGTGTCCTAATAAATTCGTAAAATAAGACTAGCTTGTTTTCACCCTGGCAACCACGTTATCAGGATATTTGAAATCCACCAAATAGCTTATTTGCTACAAATAACTGACTACCAGTACCGAATTTATTTATTTATTGTGAATTGTGATACCAGAACTAGTAGGTTGTAGAGGCCTACTAACATGTGTTTCTATCCCAGCTGAAAAAAGATCGTCAGACCGTCGCCTGCATCGACGCATCGAACCCCGAGATCTCCAACTGGATGCGCTACGTGAACTGCGCGACGCAGAAGAGGGACCAGAACCTGTTTCCGTTCCAGTACAAGAATTCCATGTACTACCGAACCAACTGTGAGCTAAAGCCCCACGACGAGCTGCTCGTGTGGTACGGTAACGAGTACGCCCGGATGCTCGGGATTGACGTGGAGGCGTTCCACCGCGGCGAACCTACTACACAACGAATCCGTACGTGAGATTCTAAAACAGTAAATCCCTCTAAGGTAGAAATGTTTAATGATATTGATTATTCCATTCGATATCAATATCGCGTAGGAAGTCCAGGATAGGGTCATATCGAAAATATCGCGATATCGTGGTGAACTTAAAATATTTCCGACGTGGTCTGTAGTACGCTTTGCTGCAGTTAGTCACTGCACATCTCCCTAATTCCTCATCCAACTTTTTGTGTACTGGTAGGCATCGAGGCCTACAAGGTTGACTATAATAAAGCAAGAAACCAGGATGGATGAATATTTTGCATTTAAATTAACTTTTTGATAAGATTTTAAGTGATTTAAATTAACAATAAGAAGTGTTCCGAAACTGGTGTTGTGCGTATCTGAGCACACTATCTATTGATGTCTATTATTAATATAAACATTATTAAACGAGTGGCTGAAAAAGCAATCTTGGCATAAGATAAAGATATGAAAAAAAAATATGTATAGGAACTACCTCTACTCTGGTAGCCATAATATGAGACCCAGTCAGTAAAGTAGTGATTATTGTAGCTCCAAATGACATAAAATGCATTCTAGACACAAGTGCAAGAAGTTAATTTTTATTTAATGAAATTCCACCCTGCAAGAGACAGTCCACCGTCTTCTTGAGCTGTCTTCAAGATATGTAGGCCAATCTGTTTTCAAAGATCTTGATTTTCATGATTTTAAGCATTTGAGCTATAAATATAGGCCTACATTATCAGTATATTAAAACACTTAGGCTTTCATGGCCCGGGTTAATAAAACTAAAAGCAAGCCGGATTATTACGTCATGTCATTGACATGCTAAGTGTCATACTCCTAAACAATTTTAAAGTTACAGTTAAAAAACAACATGAAAATTGTGATTTTGGTCATGTAGTTAAAAAATATTGCACTTTTTATAACATAATTGTTTAAAACCTACGTGACAATAAATATTAGGGCTAGAGGCAAGAAAATAATTTTAATATTAACAAAAAAAGTGTAATTTATTTATTTATTTAAAGATAAAGATATTTATTCTTCAAGACATAGGCCTACATGGTAATTGTACAAAGTCTTAATCTCTGACGAGATATGCGAAGAGTGGTCTGCGTGTGCACCCAGCATTTGATAGTGCTTTGTAGTACATTCAATATGTTGCAAGAGGCACCTGAATATTAAAGCTTGTCAAAAAGTAAAATAATAATTTTTAAAAAGAAAACAAAAAAACAGTTAAAAGTAAACAGTTATAAATACTAATAATCATTGTTTCTTGGAAAGGTATTCAGAATTTGCTTGATCTACCGGTACCTTAGTTCAAATCAAATAACTACTTCGAAAATTCCTGTTTGATTTAAAACATGACCTGCAGATATAGTAAGTAAGTAAGTAAGTAAGTAAGTATTTTTTTATTTTCATGTTAACATGTATGAATACAGGGTTAGGGCCTACAAGAAAAAAGGCGAGGTTCAAAAAATACATTTTTGTTCTTCCACCCTACCATAATATCTTAACATATTTTAGATTTATATATACTAGGAAAACGCTCTGTTTGACGCGTTGATAAGCGAGCGCGTCAATATCTACGAACTTTCTGGCGAAAAGTTTTCAATGCTAATACGAACAACAATTAACAACAATTCAAGAATGCGCATTGCAAAAATTGTTCTTATTTCCATGGCTATTATTCTTTCCGACGTGCTTGTATGCAGTGCAATGTGCGTTGCTAAGAATTTTCGTGGTCATGTTTTCAATACGGTCCGCCACCGTTACTAACACTTATTGACAGTAATAGAAATGTAATTTTTGCCTCTAATACGTATTGGATCACGTTTACATTAGTATATTCGTGACCGGACAAAAATTTACTACAAGATAGCCACCTCACATTTTGCCGTTACTGCGTTTTAGAAAAATATTTTCGAGTAACTTTCGTGTAACTTTGCCAATATTTATCAGATCGCCATTACATTAACATATTCGTGATTGGAAAAATCTGTAGAAAAATCTGGCTATCTCACATTTTGCCGCCATTTTGTTTCAGAAAAATATTTTGCAGTAACTATGGTGTAACTTTGTAACTTTTCAAACGATTTTGCCTCTAAACTATACACCTTCAATCCACATCGAGGCTTGTGGATGGTTCAAATTTCAAGTTGATCGGACTTTCCGTTCGACCGCTATCGACGGACATAAAAAAAAAAAAAAAAAAAAAAAAAAAAAAAAACAACAAACAAACAAAAAAACAGAACGAAGTGCCATAAGAGTCAAGTGGAAACGCTCGCTTAATTAACAGTTGACAGACTCTCGTCAGGTGAGATAAGACGCCCGTTTTAGGGAAACGTTTACACTTGAGTGGTAGGTAGAGAACTCAGAAACTCTTCCAAGTTGTAGAAGGGATTTGCAAGAAGGTACTTTTTAAATTCATTTTTTAATGATGTTGGGAGCAAGCCTGTGTTCATAAATGATGATACTTTGTTGAAGATTTTCCTTCCTGATCTCCTCTATGTACATATTTCCAAAACCTTTAAAAGGGTAATATTACCCAAAGAGTCACATGTGCAATATCAGTTATATTGAGACTGTACACTTTGCAGACATGGCTCTATAATAAGATTTCTAAGATAAGATCTAATAAGATTTCTCGTTTGCTTTCAGACTCCACATTCCAGTGCACCGGGTGTTCGCTGGGGTTCGTAAGTCCGATCTACCTTAAAGCGCACAAGCCTCGTTGCAGCAAGGGGAGGAGATATATTGTCACCAAGGACAAAACTACCAATGAGAACTCGGACCAAAAGGAAACGTCCGCGGGCAAGAGCGGACACGACAAAAACAAGGAAATCGTCGTGAAAGGTTTAGCTAGTAAGTTTGTGACAGTTACAAGTTGACAAGGTAGACGGGTCTAACTAGGGATGCACACGATAATCGATATTATCGATCGATAATCAATATTGGCAAAATTTTAGAGAATCGATAATGAAATCTCATTATCGATAATCGAAAAATCAATAATCACTTGAATGTGGACCGAAATACTTAATTCGTATTTTCCCGCGCTTGGAACTATCTCTCGCTAATACAGCGTGATACCACGAACGTTGACGATGATTGTCGAACACGCCCGACGCCATCCACCAAGGCCATCCATTTCAGTCGGCATTAGATAGTCTTGTCGGTAGGTCAAATTAGTGGCACGCTCACGTTTCGTTTTGATCGCCGCTGTAAGTGTCGAGTTTGTTTTTGTTTTCCTCGCCCCTGTAAGTGGCTTCGTTCGCGGCCGCCGTCATATGACCTTTGACTGACAGTTCAGTGTGTGTGTAGTGTTGCCTAGATTTATTTTTCATAGGCCTAAAACGTATTTTGTTTATACATTCAGACAGAATGCCCCGCAAACTGTTTAATATGTCTAATAAACGCATTGTTTGATATCTATGTAGTGTGTGTACCTACGCATAACATAAGCATTGCCTACACTTTCCTGCTATAATCCTCACCTCGCCCGAGGTATTCAAGGCCAAGCAAGGTCAGCCGGCCATCTGCTGCTGTCACTAGACCCAACTGCAAATGTTTGTTCGGTGTTCGGGACTTCGCCTGAGCAGGTCCAGGCGGGCAGTTGGGGGGGGGGGGGGGGACAAACCGGTCGGTAGGCGCAGAACAAGACGAGATCGGGAATGAGAGCTCTTGTTACGGCTCACACTTGTCACACGCCTTGAGGTAGGTTCCGCTTATCTCGGAACAAGCTAAAGTTTGATTCGGGAAGTCAGGGGGGGGGGGCGATTGGCAGACGCAGAACGAAGACAAGAGCGACAGGTATAAGAGCTTGTTTATTTTAATTTCTGATTTTTAATTTTTTTTTTTTTTTACTAGCTGAAATTTGTTTATCAATGTATCGATATTATCGATAATATCGATTCAATAATGACACTGCCGTTTCGATAATCTATAATGAAAAAAGTATCGATGTGCATCCCTAGGTCTAACTAAACCTAAACATGGTGATTTACATCCTAGAGTCCACATAAAATAGACTGGTCAAAAGTTGGGAGAAATCAGTTGAGTGTACATGAACAATTCAATTATCACCTGCTCTTGGCTACTGTAACTAATTAAGGCAAGCATTTCCCTTTCCCTTCTATTATTATGGCACTTCTTTCTAATGTCTCCCCAAAGCGATTGTTGAACGGGAATTCCAATCAAGTTGAAATTCGGACCATCCACAAACTCTTAGATGGATTTTAATCAGTTTTGAGGCAATATCGTTTAAGAAGTTGAATAGTTACATAACAGTTATCAAATGTTTGTCCAAAACAAAATAGCAACAAAATGTGCACGAGTCATAGTATAGCATTAGCACATAACATTCTTTCGTGTTACTTTAAACTAAATCCAATAAGTATTGGAGGCAATAATTACATTTATATTGCTGCCCTAATCGTACTCGCTTTTCAACACGTCATCCACAGCTTTTTTCTACTTTATTTCACAAGCATTTACAGTGGAGCATCGATTATACGTTTCGTACTTATACGTTTTTCGTATTTATACGTGATTTCCATAATATGGCCCCGGCCATTTTCCATAAGAATCAATGTTAAAATAATTTAATTATACGTTATTTGGTTATACGTTATTTTCGGTTGTACGCGACAGAAATTGTTCCCCCCAGACATCTTAGTAGCGATTATACGCTAATTGGTTTTATTTGTCATCCGAAATCACTTCCTGGAAGCGCAAGCTTTATCTCGTTCGGGATATGCAGCTGTGAATGCGCGAGAATGGAATGTTGTTATTGTCAAGCGGTCACCCCACCTCGCCCCCCTCCCCTCCTCCCATTCGCTACCCTTGCTCAAGTCCGGCTCTTGGCAGGTAGCCCAAGCCCCGAGGCATCGTATAGCGCCAGCCCCTCACCCCTCCCACCATACTACGTTTCACAGAGCGTCTGTCTGTCCATGCAGATTGTTCCAAGTTTGTTGGTGTTTTTAAATTGATACCACGTGTTCATAATGGCTTGTTTTGTCGATTTGTTGTTTTATTACTATCCTGTGATTTTATAGTAACATTTCACGTATTGATCTGATCGTTTCATCAATTTGTTGATTTAAAATAATTATCCGTGCCCCCGACCTTGCCGACGTAATAGGCCTGCGGGCCGAGCGCGGGCGCTGTGTGATTGCGGGCGCTGAGCCGACAGCTGCCGCCAGCCCGTGATAGCGGTCTCCCGGTGACGCGCAGCCGTACAGTCGCGTCCAAAAAACACTTACGTAGCGGTTGCTGAAACTTGTTTCTGCGTTGACATTTATAACCGAAAAACGATTAATCGAGGTAAATATTGATGTGGGACGGGAAAAATAAAGCGATAGATGCTGAAAAACGGTACGACGAGCAAAGATATTTGGAATACAATGATTTAGATATCACTTTCGGTCGGGACTATTCGAAATAAAAACGACGATTTTCACGACGTAACATGTAAAATATATATTTAGGCCTAAGCACCATTTCAACCCCCCTCCCCCCGTGCTCCTACGTGCGCTAGAACACAACTGCGAAGGGAATTTTTGTACTGCAGAAAGAGGAGACTGCCGAGAGTCACCATCTCCACTCATTACAAAAGAAAACAAATGTAATTGTAGTTATACGTTTTTTGTACTTATACGTTTTTTTCGGTTTGGCCCTTGGAAAACGTATAATCGAGGCTCCACTGTAATTGATATAAAAAAATTACTTCATTGGCATTTGTGACATGACATCTATGCATAATATTATTTATACATGCATCATTTTGATTTGATTGAAACTTGAATTTGATTTGATTAAATTCCACTGCACTGTGTGTGGCAATAATATACATATTCTAGTTCTAGTTTATCTGAAGCCAAATTAAATCGCAGATCACTTTAAATGTACCTAGAAACTGAAGAAAACGACCTATTAACATCACAAGGCCACTAGAGACATACTACTCAAATATGGCTTTTGGCAAAAACTTTTTTTTTTTATCTTATGCCGAAAGTTTGATTTTTCAATCATTTTTCTTCCTAGCTATCCAATAAATATGTGCTTCCTTCTCTGGGCTCAGGTTATTTGGCAGGGCGTCAATGTCAGATTTAAGTGCGGCACAGCTGAGGAGATGTGCTCTGTCCTGAAAACCTAATGTACATAATTTGCAAGTTGCTGGTTCCTTTGTTATTTGAAATCGACTCAAGTGGTGCTGCAGGACATCGTGTCCTGTGGCCAGCCGGAACTGCGCTGTTGTCACCTTTCTTGTCCATGATTTGTCCGGCCCTTTGAGCACCTCGTCTCGCCACAGTTTGTGGTTCGTCTTGGACTCTTGAAGTCTTTCATATGATGTCTTGAGGCCCTCCTTAGCAAGGTTTTTGGCAGAGTTGAAGGATATACTCGCCGTGTCGGGTGCCGGCTTCTTCGAGCCCAGTTTGGCTAGTGCGTCGGCTTTTTCGTTGCCCAGGATGTTAGAGTGGCTTGGCACCCACTGGATTTTTAGCACTTTGCCATGCATCACATTTCTGATTAGACTTTTTTGAAGTGAGACTTTTTTGAGTGTTTTGGCAAAAACATAAATTGTTTATTGCCATTTGCCAATCAGAAAAGGCGGGGATGAATTCATGTCCAGCAACATACATTTCATAGATTCCCTCAGAACAGTTAAAATATTAATATATTTATATCACAAAACCCTCTAAATATTCCTTTAACACTAAATAGAGCTAAATATTCCAAAACATTGTTTTAATTTTTGCTACAAAAAGGTCATGAAATTCATGGACATAAAATATCACGCAGATACACATACCCTACCAAAACATGAAATGCATTAGACCCCAATCCCATATGTATTATGTATAGACCTATGATATGTATCTATCTAGTTATAACTTATCTTATTCATGCCACAAAAGTGATTGCCCAAAAGACAATCACTAAGGGCCAGTTTCACCAAACTTTAATCCGGTGATTTTCTGTTAATTGGAGGTAAAACAAAGCCACCATGCATTTTTTATGTGATGTTTGTTGAAACCATAGTAACCAATCCGAGATTAGAAAATGGACTGATAAAAAGTTTGGTGAACTCAGACCTTAGTGTGTTAGTGTAACGGCCGGTTTCCATGTCTCTAGCCGTGCGGCAAGATGATGCGCGGGGACCAATCAGAACTAGGCCCAACTCCTACCATGCGGCAGCTTCGCGCATCATCTTGCTGCACGGCAAGAGACATGAAAACTGGCCATTAGTGTAGTGTAATGTTGGATAAGAAATTATCCAGTAATATTATAAGATAGCTTTTGAGTAGAAAACTCAAGTTACCTTCAAGATGCCAATTGACTCTCTAACTACTACTGTGCTTCAAGAAATATTATCTTATCCTTTCAGACTCTACATTCCAGTGCACCTGCTGTCCGCTGGGTTTTAGCAGTGTGGACTTCCTCCAAGCGCACAAGAAGAACAGTTGCCGCAAACGGCGGACGCTTCTCAACTCAACGCAGTCAACTACCGGCGCAGACTTGGGCCAGAAGGAAACATCCGTGGGGAAGAGTGGAAACGACAGAAACAAGGCAACCATTGAGATAGGTTTACTTGCTGGCGGCAAGTTCCCATGCGACGTTTGTAACCGGGTATTTAAGAGCGAGGTAGGTCTGAGGCAACACGCAGCGACGCACAAGAGCGGAGACGACTCACGCAGTGGTGCTAGTTTCACTCGGGACGGTCACCTCGCCGCCCACAAGAGGAAACACAGGAAGGAAGAGGGTTCTGAATGCAACATTTGTAAAAAGACTTTTACTAGAAGTGATAGCATCAGTAGACATATGAGAACACACACAGGTGAGCGGCCCTTTGCCTGTGATGTGTGTGATGCTAGTTTCACATGGAGTGGTGACCTCACTAAACACAAGAGGACACACACGGGTGAGCAGCCCTTTGCTTGTGATGTGTGTGATGCTAGGTTCACATGGAGTAGTGACCTCACTAAACACAAGAGGACACACACGGGTGAGCGGCCCTTTGCTTGTGATGTGTGTGATGCTAGGTTCACACAGAGTAGTTACCTCACTAGCCACAAGAGAACACACACGGGTGAGAAGCCCTTTGCCTGTGATGTGTGTGATGCTAGGTTCACACAGAGTAGCCACCTCACTGATCACAAGAGAACACACACGGGTGAGAAGCCCTTTGCCTGTGATGTGTGTGATGATAGGTTCACACGGAGTTACTCCCTCATTAACCACAAGAGAACACACACGGGTGAGAAGCCCTTTGCCTGTGATGTGTGTGATGCTAGGTTTGTATCGAGTGGTGACCTCACTAAACACAAGAGAACACACACGGGTGAGAAGCCCTTTGCCTGCGATGAGTGTGATGCTAGGTTCACACAGAGTGGTGACCTCACTAGCCACAAGAGGACACACACGGGTGAGAAGCCCTTTGCCTGTGATGTGTGTGATGCTAGGTTCATAAGTAGTAGCAGCCTCACTAAACACAAGAGGACACACACGGGTGAGCGGCCCTTTGCTTGTGATGTGTGTGATGCTAGGTTCACACAGAGTAGTTACCTCACTAGCCACAAGAGAACACACACGGGTGAGAAGCCCTTTGCCTGTGATGTGTGTGATGCTAGGTTCACACAGAGTAGCCACCTCACTGATCACAAGAGAACACACACGGGTGAGAAGCCCTTTGCCTGTGATGTGTGTGATGATAGGTTCACACGGAGTTTCTCCCTCATTAACCACAAGAGAACACACACGGGTGAGAAGCCCTTTGCCTGTGATGTGTGTGAGGCTAGGTTCACACAGAGTGGTGACCTCACTAAACACAAGAGAACACACACGGGTGAGAAGCCCTTTGCCTGCGATGAGTGTGATGCTAGGTTCACACAGAGTGGTGACCTCACTAGCCACAAGAGGACACACACGGGTGAGAAGCCCTTTGCCTGTGATGTGTGTGATGCTAGGTTCATAAGTAGTAGCAGCCTCACTAAACACAAGAAGAGACAACACACAGCAGGAGTCGTACACACACAAGGACTACAAGACTAGCTTTGCCCCATCCATACTGGATTCTAGGGTTGTGCGAACGTTCGAAATTCGAACTCGAACTCGAACTCTGAGAACGTTCGGTTCGGGTTCGAATGGTTTAATTTGAGTTCGAGTTCGTAAATATCAAAGTTCGTCTTTGAAATTCGAACTTCCCGCGCGACATTGAAACTCTACTATCGGCCGCCATGTGCACTCTAAGCGCTGTCGACCTATCGATATATCACCGCTCAAGGTCGAACTCGAACGAGAGCAAGGCAGTGCAGCCAACGTGGTTCATGTAGACCTACTTTTTGCATTGACATTCAATTGCATTCTTATGCAAGATTTAATTGTATTTATATCAAAATCAATGTAGAAACACGTCCACTTGCGTATTGTGGCTCAATTTAAAACAATTTAGTAAAGCTGTTTTTATTCACGAACTTTGTGCACAACAATAATGTCCGTACCTTTTCGTTAAGTTGGCACTTCCGTATCAGTAAACCGACGAACGACGACGTTTCCTAACCTTGCCACTTGCTATGAACTTTCCTTTCGTATTGTGAATTCTCGTAAATTTATCGTAAAAATGGATTTTAAAGAAGAAGATGCCGATGAACCCGGGCCGTCCATTTTCCATTGCAAAAGGCGCAAAAAAATAAAGAAGTAGCATGTTCTTAGGTTAGATAGCTTACTTACTTAGGTTATGTTCTTTGTTTTGGCCTAGGCCTAGGCTAGGCCTTTCTAAATATAAGAACATTAAACACTTAGTTTTATGCATAAAATATAAACCTAGCCTACTGCGGGGACTTCAAAATCATCACTATTACTTTGAATTATTAGGCTATATGTAAATTTAAATTAACAGAGTTTGAATTAAAGAAAGAGCAATCATTCATTACTGGAGTTTACCCACATAACACTTCCGCATGGGCATTACAAGGCCCACGTATGGCCAGCCAGACGAAAACGCACGTGCCACATATGGCCAGCCAAGTGTGGCAATGACATGTTTTTGGCAGTGACCCCACGAATGGGCCATGCGTCTGGGCCTTTCAAGGCAGAGACATGGCCAGCCAGATGAAAACGTCAGTCTCGCATCTGGCCAGCCAAGTGTGGCAGGGACTTGTTTTTGGCAGTGACCCCACGTATGGGCCATGCGTCTGGGCCTTACAAGGCAGAGACATGGCCAGCCGGATGAAAACGTCAGTCTCGCATCTGGCCAGCCAAGTGTGGCAGGGACTTGTTTTTGGCAGTGACCCCACGTATGGGCCATGTGTCTGGGCCTTACAAGGCAGAGACATGGCCAGCCGGATGAAAACCTCGCTGGCCGCATGTAACGCCATCTAGGAATTAAAAAAGATATCGAAGCTATGATATGACAATTAATTTATTATTACGGAGATACTATTCACTTAGAAGTTTTAACTATATCAAATCATAGCCTGTAAACAGAAGCACATCATACATTAATTTGAAGCAATTATAAAGACATACAAATCTACAAGTACATTTCGGGATTTGAACTCGGCCAAACTGGAACGCTGCATCTGAAAGTAACCACCTTGACCAACGCGCCACGGAGATGATTGAGCAGCGGAAGAATTCAACCCAATATATATCCACGACCATTGAAATTCGTTAGTAAGTAAGACGCATCCGGCCCACGTACGGCTAGCCAGTTTATTTAGCCTATTTAGTTATTACTTTATTTATTTAATGTCTATCCTATTCAGTTATAAAAACTGATTTACAAAGGAGGACAATAAACAGAACTATGCGAACAATTAATAGTAATGAAATCATAAAAAAGTATTAGAAAAAACAAAACAAAACGAACTACTGCACAATATATAAAATTATGACAAATAAAATGAAATGAGTAAATAAATTGTCATAACGTTTCTTTCATGTTACATTATATTACATAACGTGAGAAAATATATTTGTGCAAATCAAAGAAAATAGCCTACCCTTAGTATTTTAGTTGATACAAGTAAAACTAAAACGAAATTATACATAGACCATATTAGCTCTTGCCCTACCAAGGGAGTTATAGTTATAAATCAAATGCAACCACTGTTAAATTCTTGTTCTCAGTGGTGTTTTAACCTGTACTTAGATTAATTATTATAAGTGTGTTATGACTAAGACCAGCGGTACTCAAACTGCGGCCCTCCATTAACAATTTTGCGGTCCAGAGCTTTTGTGTTTTCATTAATATATTTTACTATTTTAAATGACTATTTGTTTGCTGTATATATGATAATAATATTGTATTCGTGATGAATTATGTTATATCGCAAACCAACTAAACTTTACTTGGTATTTGTTACCTCCAACGTAACGTAATATAAAATGGGTAATGCTTCGAGTTTTACGATTTGACTCGAAAAAGCACGAAATATCTATAATAGTCGAACAAATTTTGCGCCTTCGGCGAAAAGACCTCAGGCGGCTGGGGCTTTGCCACGCCTCACTTTTCCCTGTTAACCCCCCCCCCCCCCCCCCCCCCCCCAAATAATTCCTAGTTACGCTTTACTTGGATTTTTGGAAAAGTGGCCCTCCAGGAAAAAAGTTAGAGTACCACTGACTTAGACACTATCACAGTATAATCCATAATAATCAGATGTCTCCATCCACCCACAATTTTGCATTATGTGCATGGAGACATCTCAGCAGTGGGCCCATGCTTGTGAAAAATATATATGTATGGAAAAAATAATAAAAAAAAAAATTTTAAAAAAAATTAAATATTAAAATTAAACAAAGCAAATCAAGTAAAAAACATTATATACATAAAAAAAATACAAACAAATTAGATTAATATGAAGGCGAAACATGGAAGGAAAAAAATTATATAGAAAAGAGAAAACGAAAAAAAGCCGGAACTGCAATCTGGGAAGAACAAAACATTCACGTAAAAGCAACCCGAGAAGCCACATACGCCTTCTATCTTCTCTTCGAATCTTGAAAATCAGATGGTCTTGAAAATCTTGATCCAAGAACATTAAATTGAAAGTTGCTATCAAACTGAACCAAGAAGATTGAGGAAAACTGAAAACTGAAAACAGGTTGTTTGCCAAGTCATGGCTAGCCGTGTGTGGAAAGGACATGGCTAGTATCCGTCGTGCCACATACCGCTGAGCTAGGGTAAGACGCATCCGGCCCACGTATGGCTAGCCAGTTGTTTGCCAAGTTATGGCTGGCCATGAGTGGAAATAACAAGGCTGGCATCTGTCATGCCACATACCGCTGAGCTAGGGTAAGACTCATCTGGGCCACGCATGGCTAGCCAGATGTTTGCCAAGTCATGGCTGGCCATGAGTGGAAAGGACAAGGCTGGCATCTGTCATGCCACATACTGCTGAGCTAGGGTAAGACGCATCCGGGCCACGCATGGCTAGCCGGTTGTTTGCCAAGTCATGGCTGGCCATGAGTGGAAAGGACAAGGCTGGCATCTGTCATGCCACATACCGCTGAGCTAGGGTGAGACGCATCCGGGCCTCGCATGGCTAGCCAGTCGTTTGCCAAGTCATGGCTGGCCATGAGTGGAAAGGACAAGGCTGGCATCTGTCATGCCACATACCGCTAAGCTAGGGTAAGACTGATCTGGGCCACGCATGGCTAGCCAGTTGTTTGCCAAGTCATGGCTGGCCATGAGTGGAAAGGACAAGGCTGGCATCTGTCATGCCACATACTGCTGAGCTAGGGTAAGACGCATCCGGGCCACGCATGGCTAGCCGGTTAGTAGGTAGTACGGCACTATGGAGTCAAAGATGGCCGCCGAGGTTATTGACCTCAGGGCACGTGCCACAGGCACGTGTCACGGCACGTGCCACTTCCCCTCTTGAGGTAGGTCAGTAACCTAAGGGGTGGGGAGGGGAGGGGAGGGGCCCACGTGACCACTTACGTCGCACCCCCGCCATTTTGTTTTCATGGCCGCCATTTTGTATACAGCAGTGCGCTCTAGTAGCTATTGAGAGAACCTCTGCCGCCATTTTGAATATTCAAATTTTCCCGCTATACTAGCGCGCTCTAGTAGCTAATGAAGGAACTATTGCCTTCAAGTGAAGACACTTTGTAAAAAAACTTTGGCGACGAGTGGATTCGAACCATAGCCAGACCGGACCTTCAGATCCATAAGCAGACACGCTAACCATTCGGCTACCGAGACAACTTACAGAGTACGTGTTAAAATGTGTATATAACTTAATAGCTTGCTGAGCTCGGCTATTAGTTAATAGCTTGTGTTAATTGTTCGTTCAAAGTCCAACTCGTGTACAAATAGCAAACGTCAGTATTTTATGCAGAGCTTAATAGCTTGATGAGCTCGGCTATTAATTAATTGTTTTTGTTAAGTGGTCGATCAAAGTCCAACACGTGCAAATGTCAGTGTTCTCACGCGACTGACCGTTGATACGTGTGATTTGCAAGGTTTGCTATATTCATGTGACCAAGTCTCAACAAGCTTCATTACACTTTCTGCATTGATACAAGGGACAATTGTAACTCGGCAGTCTTGTACACTGGCGCGCCCTAGTAGCTAATAAGAGAACTACAGCCGCCATTTTATATACAGCAGTGCGCTCTAGTAGCTATATAGAGAACCTCTGCCGCAGACGATGATGATGACATTAAAATGTTTGAGCATTAAACTTTTGGTTATGTTAAAAACTAGTAATTATATTTGATACATTTAAGATGGATGAAATTTTGGAAACGATCTTACCAAGCTTTGTGCCAGCCACTGATTCCCAAGTATTGGATGTATTATAGAGTGATTTTGACTTTACTCCTGTAAATATAGAGAATGTAAATAACGAAGATTCCGATCCCACGCGCCTCACACGTTACAGCTCGAAGTTTATGTGTAATACTTTCACTTTTATCTATTAATAGACTAGGTATATTATTAGTTAATAGTCAAGATAGCTGATGAACGAATTAAAATATATGCCCTTTCACGACAACCACCTCATTACAAAACTATTTTAATTTCCCAAATGATTTATTTAATTCGATATTTTCTCCTACTAGACGCGAGAAGAAAATATTTGCAAGTTATATCCTGCAAGTTCAAAGTACAATACACTACTATCTATTCCAATAATATAGAGTAAGGGAAATTCAGAAAACATTAGGTTGAAAAAACAAATACAAATATTAAGTTTACCCAATTCTTACATTTATTGCAATAAGTTTATAAACTTTTACATGTAGACTATTGAATATTTCCAAGATCATCTACAATGTTGGATGCACCAAGTTCATAAAGTATATGTTCGAAATCCAACGATACACATTCGTTTTCACAGTTCATCTTATGCATATGTTTTCGCACAAATTGTTGAATTGAAATGGGCATCACTCCTTCTTTCTCTTCAAAGTCGCGTATGTATGCACCATATTTACTGTTGACATCTACCACAAAGTCACAGTACCATGCATAAAGTTGACGGTATCTACATTCATGGTCTTTCAGAATAGATGTTATAACTGTTGAATATTTTATTAAATTTATGCATGAAATTTCACTCAGGTAAATACCTTGTTGATCATCACATAACGATCTCAAGCCTATAACTACATTTCCCATGTACATCTTAACAAACAACACATTGGTACACAAATATTTGTCTGGTATATTCACTACTTCATCCTCTGTTAGACTGAACACGTACGATGAAAGAAGTTCGATTTCACGTGCAAACTCTTTCCATGCTTCAGTGTGGAACTTAACACTTTGTCTCTTCAAACCTCTGATCTCCACAAAAGGTTGAAAGAATGCATCTTTGTGTAAACCAACAACAATAAATTTTGTTTTAGAATCATTTAGTTCAAATTAGCTTTTTCTCAGGACAATTTTAGGTTTCTTTTTAATTTCACTCACTGCGTTGAACACATTCTTCTCGGTGAAGTATCCCCGCTGAGGTTCCATCTTGTTTGTGCTGGCCCGGTGAAGATTGCTGGTCTGCTTGACATCTGCAGGAGGAGGCCTCGAGTATGGTTTCGGTCTGCTACTGTTGCTGAGTTGAGATTCCCCCTCGGTGGCAACATGTGTAGGTTTCCAAAACATGGTTATAGCTCACACTGCCAAACACAACTTGCTCCCTAGAACTCTCAAACTTGAATGAGTAGGCTCTTCCGCTCCGCTCCGGTGCTGATTGCGGCTAGCGGTAATGCAGCGAAACTGTTACCTGATTGGTTGACACAAAGAAAGCCCCGCCCACACTTGTTAAGCGTGACGTCACCAAACCTGTCGAGACTTGCAAATGTAGGTTTTAGGTATATTCCTTTTATGTTTAGAAATAAAAGCGGTTATGTCATACATACGCATTCCAAACTCGTAGCAATAAGAGAGGTTAATGCTAACAAAATGTCCAAGTATATTTTGTTTATTTTAATAAATCATACATCAATTTTTTCAACTCAATATTTATACTTTTCTTTACTACTACTATTACATTGTGTTCTACTACTACTTTATTTAAGATAGATACTACTCAAAATTACAAGAATCGAAATCATTCACATGACAACACTCGTTTGAGTCCTGTATTTTCCAAAGTGCTTCCTTGCAGTTGAAACACCAATGATTCTCATTCATCAAAAATTCGATGATTTCAATCTCGTCCAAACTTCGTATACTTGTCACACAATACATATAAGATAGACATTTTTCATCTCGAAGTTCAGGTCCACATTCTTCGCAAAGATTAATAGCAATGTCGTACTCTTTGTAGTTCATCAAAACGCAGTTACTATCGTAAAACGCAAAGTAGTACATTTCGTCCGAATACATGTTTAGAAATTCTGGAAAACGTAAACGCCTCATTGTGTCCACGTCCACTTCAATGACTGCTAAATCCATGTCTGGATCTGGATCCAATTCTTCTAACGCTAATCCATTGTCAAAGAAATCAACATGAGGAAGTACACCCCCTTCTCTTATTTCTACAACTTTACCGAAACACATAGTGCAAGCAATTACTCTAATTCCTGTGTAGATGCACTTTCAGTACTGCTTTCTATTTCCTTGTGGCAAACTTATATACACAAATTAATTACAATTACCTCCCTACGATTGACTAAGATAAAATTTAATGAATGTAAAAATGCAACATACTAAATTTTGTCATCTCGTAATATCTACTATGTTTATTTTTCGCACTTTTCACGGCCAGTTATTAATTCTTAAATGATTTATAATGTCAATGTGCATACGTATTGATGCCATCACTTCTTATATAACGCTTGTCACATCATATGGTGACAAAGTTGCTTTTTTATGTTTCAAAGTAAATAGTTCAATGATGTTGACTTGAAAACATTTCTGCGCTTTGTAATTCCTTTGAAAAAAATACACTTTTTTTATAATCTTGATGCATGATACATTTGTAGTACGTTTCACAATTCCTTTTCCACCATCTTCCAAAATCAATTACATTTGTGGTCTAAGGCCAGTAAACTCCTTGACCACGCTTCCTTCACATTCATCCTAAAGTTTTTCTATCACCTTTTTATTATCGTCACTATGTAAGAAGTGTTCTCGAGGGAAGTAAGAACTATCAAAGAAATGAGAGTCTAACAACATATCGTTATAAATATTTACGGTTTCGATCTCATAGCACAAACCATGTGTGTCTGTAAAAAGTAATTTGAGACGATCTCCATATTTGTTCTTTGCATAACCGTAGTGAAAATCATACATCACTCGCTTACTTAATTCTAAAACAGTAAATCCAGTGAACATAGGTCTATTTAATTCAAGACAAGACAAGGTTTCTTAGAATAGATTACGACAAGATCGTTAGAGAAAATCTGAAAACTATCAAGCGATTATTTTCTTTGTCCTCTTCTCATTGTTTACCAACTCGACTTTTATTCTTTTCTCTAAACTCTTACCGTAAATACAATTTATTTATAGCTTGAAAAAGTCTTTCTTAAAGCTTTTTTGAGCCTCCATACTTTTTTTCTGGTGGCACTGTTAAATCATTGTGATTATTGTGCAAAACATAGAGATGTTCTAAATCTACTTCTAAAATATACTCCTTCTCAGCATCACCAGATATATTAGTAAAGTCACATTGTTCAATTTCATCCACCTAAAACCGCGTGTGGGTAAACACTCACTCATTGCAACTCCATACAAGTTATTGCAATCTAAATACAATATATATTTAGAAGGCTTTTCAACATCATTTTCACTCATATATTTGTTATTCGTTTCTGAAAATCGTTTGGTAATCATGACACACCTCTCCTTATTTCATTTTTCATAAACAAGTACATGTCGGGATCTGTGAATAGCTCCAATTCAACCTTTGTCATCAGCTTTAGACAGCTTTCCCAGTCTAAACCAGGTGCAGTATACATATGCGCTGCATCGAGACTATAGTTTGCTATGCATAACATTCGAAAGTGCTCAAATACAATATATAATAATAAGAACATCAGTTTTCACATACAGATCTTGATAGTCGCCTAAATTGTCAAACTCAAATGTTTCCCAAACTCTCTGTGCATGTTTATAGTCCTCATCACTAACAGTAGCCTATCTCCTTTCATTGTAGAAAGCCGATGGAGATGGCAAAGATGTTTCAAGCAGTTTAGAGGGTGGATCAATATAATCATATGGAAATACTTCTTTACGTAGTAGAAGTAGAATCCTTTCATTATCGAATCCTAAAAGATTCTCAACAAGTGTCTCTAAAAATCACATAGGAATTGAAACGAGTCTATAAATCTCAAACTTTCCAATGTAAAGGAAATATACTTCTCCATGTTGTAAGGAATACACGTTATCTATCCTCTATCTTGCCAATGTTTTCGATGATCAAATGCCAATCATAGTTACGCGAGTTATGGAACACCACAGATATGAAGGACATCTTTTTAAAGTTAATATTACAATGATTATGTGTTGCACCACGAAAACGCCCTGTCACATGATCATAATCCCGCACACGAACCATGTCTTTAGAGGCTCTTGACAAATGTGACAATTTTCTTCGAAAGCTACCTGGTAACAAAACCAATTGCCTAATCTCGCTCAATATTGGTAGAAGTTTAGATTTTTTAATAAACAACAGGCAGTTTCCTTCTGAATTTACAATAACATACGCATAATCCGAAGGCTCTTGTCGTGTCAGCTTTGAAGTATAAGATGATTTTTCGCTTTGTACACACACTTATTTTTGTTGAAAAACACAGATGGAACTTTCCGAGTAAAGTGGTGATTTTTGAATTTCATAATATTGTTGTTATCTTCTTTAGGTATTTTAACTTTTTTAAGACTACGCTCACTACATACAGTAAGTGTGATGTTTTTATAAAAGATCCTTTGTGTAAAATCTATGAAGACATAAATAGCAATTAAAAATTGTACCCTTGTGTTTGGACTTTTATGAGACATTAGTGCGATGTAGTTTCGTTACTGTTGCACAGTTTTCTTCTTTGTTATTCTAAGAAGAAGAATTTCCAAAAACATTTACTGATATGTTCTTATTCTTCTCAAAAAGATCTATCTTTGAGATTTTTACTGGAAAATCAATTCCGTTCATATTTAACTCGGACTCGAATTCTTTATACTTAATAACTTTATTGCAATTAATATCTTGAAGGTGAAAATGTGCCAAGATCGACCATATAAAACATTTATTTTCGTAGTTTTGTATTTATTGAGTTGTAGAGTTCGAGGAATAGGTATAAAGCTTGATCTTGATAGAGGTGCATATTTCGCTGTTTTTAATTCCATATATTAAATATTATCGATGCCCCAATTACTTCCTTGAAGGCTGTGCATGCCTTGTTGATAGTGACGAAAGCTTCATTCAAAACTGCGACTCAAACTCAGATTCTTGTAATAACGTATGACATCTACTTCGGAAACATGGACTCGTTGAGACCTCCTCCCCCTCTGACTCGCGAGTGTAACGTACAAACATGACGATATACCATTTCACTCCTCGATGCATGGAGAGATCTTTAAATAGTTTTCTCTTCACAGCTTCTTGATGTTCAGACAGAAACAACAGTACGTCTCTTCCAATCTCTTGTTTTCGGAACGTGTAAGTTTTCACCACATCATCCGAAGTCACGCGGCCCATGCACCTTCATCTTCTTTATCATTCTCTTCAACATACATATCATAAACCGCATGTTTGTGTTAAACACTAAGTTGATCAGTTTCAATATGTTTAAATAAACTTATTTTCTCGCTAAAGTTCTTTCCACACATACCACACTGATACAAAGTCGCGTGGCCCTTTAGAAAAATCGTTTTAAACCATCAGCTTTAGCAAACGTTGCTACACACATGTCACATCTCAACCTCTTTTTTTTTTTTATTATGAATGGTTTTCTCATGTCTAATTAAATTGGACTTTTTAACAAAGTTTTCCTATGAAGAAGAAACTATTTTTACTCAATTTGTTATTGTATATGTATTATATTTCCTTTATTACTGTGATTTTTCTACTATATTTTTTTTTGTTTGTACCTACTCTAAATGATTTCGTACATCAAACAACGGAATAATACTAATTAAATCCATCATCTCACATACTTAACAAATCTACTCATGGTTTCAAGATAAATGATGGTAATACAGTTTGCCACACACTGTTAGATGTATTCTACATGGGCGATCTCAAGTTATATGCGTTAAGTGCAACACCCATGACGAATCTACTAAACTTAATGTTATAATTCAGTAGAGATATGTTCGGATTTTGGAATTGATAAAATAAATGTAAGTCACTTCAAGTCATCAAAGAAATGATAACAAAATAAGACGAGTTTGAAGTTGTCGAAGACAACCGAATAGGAGTAATGGACGAAGAAGACGTATACAAATATCTAGGATTTGCGCAGGCTAAACAAATTGATCATAAACTGAGGAAAAGTAAATAGTATTTTTCCCGCCAAGTTGTCTCTACATTGTGGCATAAAGGAGCGGCAACATCAATTCAAATCGTTTATTGTTTCTTCTTGTCAATTAATATAATATCTGGTCTATTGTGATGTATGGTTTGGTCTGTCATAACTGCCCGGTCGTAATATAATTTGCAGTCGTTAGTATCTAATACCTTTTTTAAGGATTATATTTGTAATAGGCAGTGTTGTGTTTATAAGCGTTTACTGTATGGCTTGTTTTTATATAATATTTATTGACAACAGGACTCAAGTCCCAAAAGTGCAGTATTATATACTTAAACAATAGGTCTTAAACTAAGCTAAATAACTTAAACTAATAACTAAACTAGCTTGCTAACTGTACTATACTATGTACTAACTATAACTAAACCTGTGATACAATGAAGTGAATATGTACAAGTGTACGAGTGTGAGCGTGTGTGTATGTGTATGCGTGTGTGTGTGTGCGTGTGTGCGTGTGTGTGTATGCGTGTGTGTGTGTGCGTGTGTGTGTATCTAGTCATTGTCATTAGATATCGCAAGTTGTATCGCTGATTTGTAATTTTAAACTGTGATCTATATCAATGTGTGTGTAATTGGCTAGTATATTGTACAAATTTTGTATTGGGTTTAAACAAGAATATTTTACGCATGTCTATACGGCTTCTAGGTACGTAGAATATAGAGTTTTTCCTAGTGGATCTCGTGGGTACATGATAATTAATGTGTTCCAAGAGGTTGGTATCTGTAAAGTTATTGACAATTTTATAAAGAAATACCCGGTCAGTGAACTTGCGCCTATCACTTAACGTCACCAAGTTGTTTTCTTCTCACAGTGATAAATAATTACGCATGTGGTATGTTACTCCCTTTTAGATATGTATAATTTTTGCTTCTTGGTTATGCCTATGAAGATAATCTGTTTGACAAAGCATTTTGCACCCAGATACGATATGTTCAATTGTTTCACCGTTCATATTACATTTTCTACAGCAATCATCCACTGTGACGTCTTGCATTACGTAATTTTTGTAGTTGTTAGTCTTGATTACCATATCTAGAATAGCGATCATAAATCCCTCCGTTTCGCTGAAAATGTCGCCAGACGTTAATCATTTGTTCGATGCTACCCTATCGACGTTCTATATAATGTCTGCTATGTAAAGTCTTTTTTGATATCCTTACCTCTTTCGCTGTGTCAGAATTTATTTCTTGAAGCAACTTTAAATTTTCATCATTTAAATTGAAGGGAGAAAGCTACTTGTCTGCCGACACTATAGCTCTGTGAAGTTGTGAATGTGGGAATTTTGTACAAAAGTACTTTATTATAATGTCAATTTGATTATGATATAAATTGTTTAAATTAATCAAGCCTCTTTCCCCTTTTTCTCTCGGTGAAGTTTCTCTATTTATTGCTGACTTCCGAATGAATATGTAATAATCGGTATAGTATAAGGGTTAATTGCTTTGATCTTGTTCTTAGCATGCAGTTGCGTTTTTAAAATTGATCATATTCGTTTCTTGTTTGTAGAAATACTATTTACTTTTCCTCAGTTTATGATCAATTTGTTTAGCCTGCGCAAATCCTAGATATTTGTATACGTCTTCTTCGTCCATTACTCCTATTCGGTTGTCTTCGACAACTTCAAACTCGTCTTATTTTGTTATCATTTCTTTGATGACTTGAAGTGACTTACATTTATTTTATCAATTCCAAAATCCGAACATATCTCTACTGAATTATAACATTAAGTTTAGTAGATTCGTCATGGGTGTTGCACTTAACGCATATAACTTGAGATCGCCCATGTAGAATACATCTAACAGTGTGTGGCAAACTGTATTACCATCATTTATCTTGAAACCATGAGTAGATTTGTTAAGTATGTGAGATGATGGATTTAATTAGTATTATTCCGTTGTTTGATGTACGAAATCATTTAGAGTAGGTACAAACAAAAAAAAATATAGTAGAAAAATCACAGTAATAAAGGAAATATAATACATATACAATAACAAATTGAGTAAAAATAGTTTCTTCTTCATAGGAAAACTTTGTTAAAAAGTCCAATTTAATTAGACATGAGAAAACCATTCATAATAAAAAAAAAAAAAGAGGTTGAGATGTGACATGTGTGTAGCAACGTTTGCTAAAGCTGATGGTTTAAAACGATTTTTCTAAAGGGCCACGCGACTTTGTATCAGTGTGGTATGTGTGGAAAGAACTTTAGCGAGAAAATAAGTTTATTTAAACATATTGAAACTGATCAACTTAGTGTTTAACACAAACATGCGGTTTATGATATGTATGTTGAAGAGAATGATAAAGAAGATGAAGGTGCATGGGCCGCGTGACTTCGGATGATGTGGTGAAAACTTACACGTTCCGAAAACAAGAGATTGGAAGAGGCGTACTGTTGTTTCTGTCTGAACATCAAGAAGCTGTGAAGAGAAAACTATTTAAAGATCTCTCCATGCATCGAGGAGTGAAATGGTATATCGTCATGTTTGTACGTTACACTCGCGAGTCAGAGGGGGAGGAGGTCTCAACGAGTCCATGTTTCCGAAGTAGATGTCATACGTTATTACAAGAATCTGAGTTTGAGTCGCAGTTTTGAATGAAGCTTTCGTCACTATCAACAAGGCATGCACAGCCTTCAAGGAAGTAATTGGGGCATCGATAATATTTAATATATGGAATTAAAAACAGCGAAATATGCACCTCTATCAAGATCAAGCTTTATACCTATTCCTCGAACTCTACAACTCAATAAATACAAAACTACGAAAATAAATGTTTTATATGGTCGATCTTGGCACATTTTCACCTTCAAGATATTAATTGCAATAAAGTTATTAAGTATAAAGAATTCGAGTCCGAGTTAAATATGAACGGAATTGATTTTCCAGTAAAAATCTCAAAGATAGATCTTTTTGAGAAGAATAAGAACATATCAGTAAATGTTTTTGGAAATTCTTCTTCTTAGAATAACAAAGAAGAAAACTGTGCAACAGTAACGAAACTACATCGCACTAATGTCTCATAAAAGTCCAAACACAAGGGTACAATTTTTAATTGCTATTTATGTCTTCATAGATTTTACACAAAGGATCTTTTATAAAAACATCACACTTACTGTATGTAGTGAGCGTAGTCTTAAAAAAGTTAAAATACCTAAAGAAGATAACAACAATATTATGAAATTCAAAAATCACCACTTTACTCGGAAAGTTCCATCTGTGTTTTTCAACAAAAATAAGTGTGTGTACAAAGCGAAAAATCATCTTATACTTCAAAGCTGACACGACAAGAGCCTTCGGATTATGCGTATGTTATTGTAAATTCAGAAGGAAACTGCCTGTTGTTTATTAAAAAATCTAAACTTCTACCAATATTGAGCGAGATTAGGCAATTGGTTTTGTTACCAGGTAGCTTTCGAAGAAAATTGTCACATTTGTCAAGAGCCTCTAAAGACATGGTTCGTGTGCGGGATTATGATCATGTGACAGGGCGTTTTCGTGGTGCAACACATAATCATTGTAATATTAACTTTAAAAAGATGTCCTTCATATCTGTGGTGTTCCATAACTCGCGTAACTATGATTGGCATTTGATCATCGAAAACATTGGCAAGATAGAGGATAGATAACGTGTATTCCTTACAACATGGAGAAGTATATTTCCTTTACATTGGAAAGTTTGAGATTTATAGACTCGTTTCAATTCCTATGTGATTTTTAGAGACACTTGTTGAGAATCTTTTAGGATTCGATAATGAAAGGATTCTACTTCTACTACGTAAAGAAGTATTTCCATATGATTATATTGATCCACCCTCTAAACTGCTTGAAACATCTTTGCCATCTCCATCGGCTTTCTACAATGAAAGGAGATAGGCTACTGTTAGTGATGAGGACTATAAACATGCACAGAGAGTTTGGGAAACATTTGAGTTTGACAATTTAGGCGACTATCAAGATCTGTATGTGAAAACTGATGTTCTTATTATTATATATTGTATTTGAGCACTTTCGAATGTTATGCATAGCAAACTATAGTCTCGATGCAGCGCATATGTATACTGCACCTGGTTTAGACTGGGAAAGCTGTCTAAAGCTGATGACAAAGGTTGAATTGGAGCTATTCACAGATCCCGACATGTACTTGTTTATGAAAAATGAAATAAGGAGAGGTGTGTCATGATTACCAAACGATTTTCAGAAACGAATAACAAATATATGAGTGAAAATGATGTTGAAAAGCCTTCTAAATATATATTGTATTTAGATTGCAATAACTTGTATGGAGTTGCAATGAGTGAGTGTTTACCCACACGCGGTTTTAGGTGGATGAAATTGAACAATGTGACTTTACTAATATATCTGGTGATGCTGAGAAGGAGTATATTTTAGAAGTAGATTTAGAACATCTCTATGTTTTGCACAATAATCACAATGATTTAACAGTGCCACCAGAAAAAAAGTATGGAGGCTCAAAAAAGCTTTAAGAAAGACTTTTTCAAGCTATAAATAAATTGTATTTACGGTAAGAGTTTAGAGAAAAGAATAAAAGTCGAGTTGGTAAACAATGAGAAGAGGACAAAGAAAATAATCGCTTGATAGTTTTCAGATTTTCTCTAACGATCTTGTCGTAATCTATTCTAAGAAACCTTGTCTTGTCTTGAATTAAATAGACCTATGTTCACTGGATTTACTGTTTTAGAATTAAGTAAGCGAGTGATGTATGATTTTCACTACGGTTATGCAAAGAACAAATATGGAGATCGTCTCAAATTACTTTTTACAGACACACATGGTTTGTGCTATGAGATCGAAACCGTAAATATTTATAACGATATGTTGTTAGACTCTCATTTCTTTGATAGTTCTTACTTCCCTCGAGAACACTTCTTACATAGTGACGATAATAAAAAGGTGATAGAAAAACTTTAGGATGAATGTGAAGGAAGCGTGGTCAAGGAGTTTACTGGCCTTAGACCACAAATGTAATTGATTTTGGAAGATGGTGGAAAAGGAATTGTGAAACGTACTACAAATGTATCATGCATCAAGATTATAAAAAAAGTGTATTTTTTTCAAAGGAATTACAAAGCGCAGAAATGTTTTCAAGTCAACATCATTGAACTATTTACTTTGAAACATAAAAAAGCAACTTTGTCACCATATGATGTGACAAGCGTTATATAAGAAGTGATGGCATCAATACGTATGCACATTGACATTATAAATCATTTAAGAATTAATAACTGGCCGTGAAAAGTGCGAAAAATAAACATAGTAGATATTACGAGATGACAAAATTTAGTATGTTGCATTTTTACATTCATTAAATTTTATCTTAGTCAATCGTAGGGAGGTAATTGTAATTAATTTGTGTATATAAGTTTGCCACAAGGAAATAGAAAGCAGTACTGAAAGTGCATCTACACAGGAATTAGAGTAATTGCTTGCACTATGTGTTTCGGTAAAGTTGTAGAAATAAGAGAAGGGGGTGTACTTCCTCATGTTGATTTCTTTGACAATGGATTAGCGTTAGAAGAATTGGATCCAGATCCAGACATGGATTTAGCAGTCATTGAAGTGGACGTGGACACAATGAGGCGTTTACGTTTTCCAGAATTTCTAAACATGTATTCGGACGAAATGTACTACTTTGCGTTTTACGATAGTAACTGCGTTTTGATGAACTACAAAGAGTACGACATTGCTATTAATCTTTGCGAAGAATGTGGACCTGAACTTCGAGATGAAAAATGTCTATCTTATATGTATTGTGTGACAAGTATACGAAGTTTGGACGAGATTGAAATCATCGAATTTTTGATGAATGAGAATCATTGGTGTTTCAACTGCAAGGAAGCACTTTGGAAAATACAGGACTCAAACGAGTGTTGTCATGTGAATGATTTCGATTCTTGTAATTTTGAGTAGTATCTATCTTAAATAAAGTAGTAGTAGAACACAATGTAATAGTAGTAGTAAAGAAAAGTATAAATATTGAGTTGAAAAAATTGATGTATGATTTATTAAAATAAACAAAATATACTTGGACATTTTGTTAGCATTAACCTCTCTTATTGCTACGAGTTTGGAATGCGTATGTATGACATAACCGCTTTTATTTCTAAACATAAAAGGAATATACCTAAAACCTACATTTGCAAGTCTCGACAGGTTTGGTGACGTCACGCTTAACAAGTGTGGGCGGGGCTTTCTTTGTGTCAACCAATCAGGTAACAGTTTCGCTGCATTACCGCTAGCCGCAATCAGCACCGGAGCGGAGCGGAAGAGCCTACTCATTCAAGTTTGAGAGTTCTAGGGAGCAAGTTGTGTTTGGCAGTGTGAGCTATAACCATGTTTTGGAAACCTACACATGTTGCCACCGAGGGGGAATCTCAACTCAGCAACAGTAGCAGACCGAAACCATACTCGAGGCCTCCTCCTGCAGATGTCAAGCAGACCAGCAATCTTCACCGGGCCAGCACAAACAAGATGGAACCTCAGCGGGGATACTTCACCGAGAAGAATGTGTTCAACGCAGTGAGTGAAATTAAAAAGAAACCTAAAATTGTCCTGAGAAAAAGCTAATTTGAACTAAATGATTCTAAAACAAAATTTATTGTTGTTGGTTTACACAAAGATGCATTCTTTCAACCTTTTGTGGAGATCAGAGGTTTGAAGAGACAAAGTGTTAAGTTCCACACTGAAGCATGGAAAGAGTTTGCACGTGAAATCGAACTTCTTTCATCGTACGTGTTCAGTCTAACAGAGGATGAAGTAGTGAATATACCAGACAAATATTTGTGTACCAATGTGTTGTTTGTTAAGATGTACATGGGAAATGTAGTTATAGGCTTGAGATCGTTATGTGATGATCAACAAGGTATTTACCTGAGTGAAATTTCATGCATAAATTTAATAAAATATTCAACAGTTATAACATCTATTCTGAAAGACCATGAATGTAGATACCGTCAACTTTATGCATGGTACTGTGACTTTGTGGTAGATGTCAACAGTAAATATGGTGCATACATACGCGACTTTGAAGAGAAAGAAGGAGTGATGCCCATTTCAATTCAACAATTTGTGCGAAAACATATGCATAAGATGAACTGTGAAAACGAATGTGTATCGTTGGATTTCGAACATATACTTTATGAACTTGGTGCATCCAACATTGTAGATGATCTTGGAAATATTCAATAGTCTACATGTAAAAGTTTATAAACTTATTGCAATAAATGTAAGAATTGGGTAAACTTAATATTTGTATTTGTTTTTTCAACCTAATGTTTTCTGAATTTCCCTTACTCTATATTATTGGAATAGATAGTAGTGTATTGTACTTTGAACTTGCAGGATATAACTTGCAAATATTTTCTTCTCGCGTCTAGTAGGAGAAAATATCGAATTAAATAAATCATTTGGGAAATTAAAATAGTTTTGTAATGAGGTGGTTGTCGTGAAAGGGCATATATTTTAATTCGTTCATCAGCTATCTTGACTATTAACTAATAATATACCTAGTCTATTAATAGATAAAAGTGAAAGTATTACACATAAACTTCGAGCTGTAACGTGTGAGGCGCGTGGGATCGGAATCTTCGTTATTTACATTCTCTATATTTACAGGAGTAAAGTCAAAATCACTCTATAATACATCCAATACTTGGGAATCAGTGGCTGGCACAAAGCTTGGTAAGATCGTTTCCAAAATTTCATCCATCTTAAATGTATCAAATATAATTACTAGTTTTTAACATAACCAAAAGTTTAATGCTCAAACATTTTAATGTCATCATCATCGTCTGCGGCAGAGGTTCTCTATATAGCTACTAGAGCGCACTGCTGTATATAAAATGGCGGCTGTAGTTCTCTTATTAGCTACTAGGGCGCGCCAGTGTACAAGACTGCCGAGTTACAATTGTCCCTTGTATCAATGCAGAAAGTGTAATGAAGCTTGTTGAGACTTGGTCACATGAATATAGCAAACCTTGCAAATCACACGTATCAACGGTCAGTCGCGTGAGAACACTGACATTTGCACGTGTTGGACTTTGATCGACCACTTAACAAAAACAATTAATTAATAGCCGAGCTCATCAAGCTATTAAGCTCTGCATAAAATACTGACGTTTGCTATTTGTACACGAGTTGGACTTTGAACGAACAATTAACACAAGCTATTAACTAATAGCCGAGCTCAGCAAGCTATTAAGTTATATACACATTTTAACACGTACTCTGTAAGTTGTCTCGGTAGCCGAATGGTTAGCGTGTCTGCTTATGGATCTGAAGGTCCGGTCTGGCTATGGTTCGAATCCACTCGTCGCCAAAGTTTTTTTACAAAGTGTCTTCACTTGAAGGCAATAGTTCCTTCATTAGCTACTAGAGCGCGCTAGTATAGCGGGAAAATTTGAATATTCAAAATGGCGGCAGAGGTTCTCTCAATAGCTACTAGAGCGCACTGCTGTATACAAAATGGCGGCCATGAAAACAAAATGGCGGGGGTGCGACGTAAGTGGTCACGTGGGCCCCTCCCCTCCCCTCCCCACCCCTTAGGTTACTGACCTACCTCAAGAGGGGAAGTGGCACGTGCCGTGACACGTGCCTGTGGCACGTGCCCTGAGGTCAATAACCTCGGCGGCCATCTTTGACTCCATAGTGCCGTACTACCTACTCCAGTTGTTTGCCAAGTCATGGCTGGCCATGAGTGGAAAGGACAAGGCTGGCATCTGTCATGCCACATACCGCTGAGCTAGGGTAAGACGCATCCGGGCCACGCATGGCTAGCCAGTCGTTTGCCAAGTCATGGCTGGCCATGAGTGGAAAGGACAAGGCTGGCATCTGTCGTGCCACATACCGCTGAACTAGGGTAAGACGCATCCGGGCCACGCATGGCTAGCCAGATGTTTGCCAAGTCATGGCTGGCCATGTGTGGCTGGGATATGGCCCTCTTATGCTAGTCATGAATATAAAGTTGCATGGCTAGCCTTATCTGGGCCAGATGATGCCCATGCACAGTTTGCCAGACGCATGGCAGCCAGGTGTGTGCCTTACATGGCCCAGGCTATGGTCAAAATCGTGTGCTACATGGGTATTAGAGCAGAGTTGAATTGAATAGGCCGTAGGCCTAGGCCTAAGATTATATTGGGATACTATATGTCATACCAGTCATACAATGTCATACTATAGATGGAAGTTGATTATGCTAATGTAATTACACAGCCCTGTAATAATTTTCAAATGTTGATTTGATCATGGATTTATAATAGCAACTTCATGATTTGATCCAGATCAGGTCACGTAAATAATAAAGGTGCACTTGATAAATTAGAATGCTTTCTTTTCTCGTAGTTTCTCTAAACGCAATTTATAAGTTCGGTTCGAGTTCGACTCGGGTTCGGTTCGAAATTTTTTGCAAGTTCGAAGTTCGACAGACGCTCACCCTGAAAGTTCGAGTTCGGTTCGAAATCAAAAAACCCAGGTTCGCACAACCCTACTGGATTCCCATAAACACTTTGTAATGCATTTCCCTGATATTCCATGAGCACCTTATTTAATTTACCTGATGATGTAAATCGTGTAGGCCTGTATGTCTAACAATGTTCTAGAATTGTGATTCAATTCAAAATGTTAGGGACCATAAAATCCTCACTTTTAAGTACAAATTTTTTTTAGTAGTAGCATTTCTAGTTGGAGTAATAAGTAAGTTTGAAGTTACTGAGTTTGAATTAACCAGAGATTACTGTAGTTCTGTACAGGAAGTAGAAGGGACTAGAAACCTTAAATTACAGGTTGGATCCATGTGAAATATATAGAATAGTTTAGGGATGGGTACCCAGATATCGATAATCGAACGTCAATATCGTTATCATCAGATAATTTTGAGGAAAAAAAAATGATTTGTTTTAGGGATCTGTGGTTAGTACTCTCAGTTATCGGTTCGGTTAGTTTAATTTACCCTGGATTTCGGTTGTATATGTTAATTAATATCCCTCGATTCCACTTTGTAGGCAAACAGTATTCGTTAAAAAAAACACCCATTGGGAACAGACTACCTTTTTCATGCTATAGCCACATATCTACGGGGGGCTTGATTCCGTGTGCGTGCCAATCGTGCAATCGTAACAGAGTCGATAAAGAAGGCTGTGACGTACATAAGTTATCGACCTGTCCGTTCGATTAGTCGTACGGGCAGCCATTTTGAGCTGTGCTGCGATCTAGCGGAGAAAAAGAACACTTTTACGCCTACACCACGGTGGCTCTGCCGAGTATGGAAAATTGTCTCGTAAATTCTACCAAGAAAAACCGACTTCGGTTATTGAAATAAATTTTTGGTATGGTTAACTACAAACCGACCCGACCTGAAAAAACGGTTAACTGCACATCTCTAATTTTTCTAAGTAGGCATAAATATTATGATACAGGGAATAGAATATCCGAATCCGATATACATTAAATAAATCAACTAACCGAGAGCAATTCAGGTTCTCTTAAGATTTGTGTTTTAACTCATATTACTTATCTGCACAGTAAGTTGTTTTAATAAGGGTAACAGCATGTCAAAGCCATGTAAAGGGGTTGACAAAGTTCCGCACAGATTGGCTGATCCCAGCTAGCCACTCGCTCTGCATTAACCACCTCACAAGATACAGTAAACATCGAGGAACCCAGAAGTTGTCAAATCGTAATATTAAAATTTGCTGTATCGCAAAAACGTCAAAATTCAATAGTATATTGGCCAAAACAAACACCACATAAAGAGATCGATGTTTTCTTGTATAGCGCACAGATACGATGCTTTGTGCATGCATAGTAGGCAGATAAAGCGGATACATCATAGTAAACAAGTCATGTCCTTCAAACTGCTGCAATCGTATCGTAATGACAGAATTACGGAATCAAACCTCGTTAGTACGTCTTCACGCTTACGACGTCAATATTAGTGGTCTCGCCGTCTAATCCCTATTAAAACAATGTACATTTCAATTTGTTACGTTTTTCCTTGGTACGTTTTCACGCGTAGGACGCATAGTTCTCTCCGTCTCGTTGGAAAATAGTTCGTGTTTAGCGCAGCGCATTTACCATCATTGGCAGAGGAGTGACGGCCGAGGATACAATCTGCAGCAAGTGTGGGAAGCATGTGTTCTGTACAACAGGCACAGTTTACCATGAACACTGAGGGTTTTCTTTGGTTTTCACTCTAAGGATGCGTTATGATGAATGATGAATAAATTCACATCGATATCATTTTCACAATATATCGTGAGCATATAATAGTACTGCGAGATGATATTATCACTTTAATATCGAGGAATCACACCGAATGGAGGCCAAGTTGGCCTAATAATATCTTTAAAAGCTGGTGTATAGTTAATTGAATACACTCCGTAAGTTATTGATACACTGTCAATGTCATAATTTGAAATTATTGAATGCTAAATAGTAATAATATAATCAATAACCGCCGCGAACGGTTGTAAACTACGACGATAACAAGTCGTATTAACAATTTATCATGATAGTGGGTGCAAAATAATATCCAGATATGTCACAAATCGTATTGTATCGATATACGATTAATCGAGTATCCTCCGCATCACTATAGTTTTCACAGATGGCTCCAAAATTGACAGCAAAGTGTTGCTCCATCTTACCTGAACAGTTCAGGTTAGCAACATGTGTTCAGTTTAACACTTAAATGTACTAAATGGGTATCTTAAATCATCTGAGACTAGGGTTCCCAACCGTCCCGGTTTGACCGGGACTGACCAGGAATTGAAGATCTTGTCCTGGTTGAAATTAAACTGATTCCGGGACGACAAATGTCCCGGAATTACATGAAAGTGCCTTACTTCTGCCCGCGACCCCGCGCTGCCCGAAACGTGAGCTCAAAACGAGCAGTGAGAATGGATAATAAATTAATGACAGCATGGTTTCCAAAGTTGACTTTTTCAAATGCACGATGTTTTCTTAATCATTTCGTAGGTTTCAGTAAATATAGGTATACCCTGTAAATATTGTTATCATCACACAATAATTATTAAAATAAAAAATCCCAACAGGCACGTAGACTCCCAATTTCTAATTCTCTGCCCATCCTTTAAATGCAAGCGGAAGATTTTTGTTTTCAAAAGGAATTCGTTGAACTCTTTGGAATTCTGGGTAGCTTTAAGTTATAGTTCGTCCAACGAGACTTGATGGATTTCGTTTTCCTCAAAGGGACAAAAGACCAGATTTCTTCACACATTTTGAAAGGAGCATCTTCCTCTGTTCCAAAAGCCGCTTGGCCTGTGTTGCCAAGGTGCAACATAAGTTCTGGGAAAGCTTTAATGCTTTCTGCGAAATAGTCGTTGAAGTCGATGACAAGAAGAGATTAGTCGAAGTAGTGGAAACATTCCCCATTATTACTTTCAACTCTTCGGCGCCACGAGCACAGGAGACTAAAACACAATATGGGTTGACAAAAGCGAAGGTAAGGCGGCAAGTCCAGGTAAAAGCACTAACACAATGTCACCATATTAAATTATTTCGCTTCATTTGGTTTGGAAAGAGGTTCGCAAAGAAACGACAGCCTGGCAACACTGACGGCAGTCAGTGAGGACGGTATTTTAAAATACAAAGCTTCATGATTGGTGACACGCAGCTTACAAGTTCCCGCTGAGTCGGCGAATCTGCCGAAATCCATCAAGTTTCGTTGGACGAACTATAACATATTTCATGTCAAGCAGTAAAAACATATTTTTGGAACGTAAATCAAGAAAAAAAGGTCAAAAAATGTTTCACCTTCGGCGATAGGCCTCCAGCGGGCCTTCGGCAGTATCATGTGGGCCGTTCCCTTTTCCTGCGCTATTTGTACCGGAATGCTTTTTCCAGAGTTTGAAACCCTACCTGAGACGCGAACGATCTTGGCTACTGAAACGACCTAAATTTGATCTATTCTATTAATGAATCGGAAACGCGCTCTCACAGATCCACTGGCGTGTTTGTATGAGCGCACCATGTCACTTCTTCAATTCCATTTCCCCCACGGGGCCACGAGTCGCTTTTACTTCCCCCCGCCCAGCATCGGCCTTCTTACCAAGCTCACTTTGCCTCCACACATGATCCTTGCGCTCTCGCTTGTGATGAACGCGTTTGATGTCTTTCTCTCTCTTGCGGACACGGCTCGTAAACATTCAACCCGGCCGACTGCCTGCCTGCCAAAAGCAAGACTGCGATGCAGCTATCCGAGACGGCGTACACACGTTCGGTAGACAAACAAAACTTGATACTTACACCTGCAAGTTCAACTTCCATGGGTGTTATTATTAGTTTGTATTATTAATGTTCTGTATATAAGTAATCTGACAAAGACACACACTAGGTTACCGTAGACTACTGTACAGGATTTGTTAGTGGTGTAAAACGCAATGAGTGTAATGTTCAAGAGAAACCGCTTCACAAGGCTGTTGTTTAAATAAGATATTTCAGGTTATCTCAACTGAGGTGTTATTTTTGTGCCCTCTTCTAATTATGTAATTTGTACTCTTATAAAAAGGTATTAAGGTGTTAGGGTTGGTTGTGTTATTCATTACACTGAAATATACAGTGGCATTGCATTATTCGAGTAAAAAGGTAATAACTTTCAAATTCTGTATTAAATCTTTCTAAACAGAGAAGTGTTCAATGGTGGGCATTAGAGTATTAAACAAATACTTGTATTGATATTAACAGAATTCACAACAAACTCACACAATTGTATCATTATTCACTCACAAAAGAGTGAAAACACTTGAAGGCATATAGTATGCACTAAAGGCGGATTCACAATTGAAATAAGAGTTGAAATAGTGAAATAGCAATAAGGTTTAAGCGAAATGGAACATGCAATAACAATGCTATGGTTCACAACTGTCACAGTGGATTGAAATAGTCATAAGAAATGATTCAATTCCATTTCTTATTTCAACTTCTTATGACGAACCAATCAGAGCTTGAGAAGAAAAGGCCTACTCCAGTCGAACCGAATATGGTCGTTGTTGTTGTTGTTGCTGTTGTTGTTGTTGTTGTTGTTGTTGTTGTTAATGTTGTCGTCGTAGGCTTCTTGCAAGCTTGCTTTACAACAATGAAACAAATAAAATGAATCGATTGACAAACATCAAGCTGTCAAACTATTACTACGTTTACATGCAGGTTTGAAATCGATTTGAGAACGTTTTGAGTTTTCAAAACAGCATATAAACACTTCGAAAGTGGGTTTGGATCGGTTCGAGTCACGCCTGTTTGCTCGCAGGGGTGACTTGAAAACTAGTTTTGGTAACTGCCATGTAAACACCCCACTGCCACCAATACGTTTCGACTTGGCGGCCTCATTAGCAAACTAAATGTCTTATTGTAAGTGGCGCTGTATACCGGGAAATGTACGAACTAAAAAATGGTTTGAGAACGTATTCAGATCGATGGCATGTAAACGATCGACGGTTTTGGTTTGACTTGAGTCAAAACTTTTTCAAACCTGCATGTAAACGTAGTAAATAAAATATTCTGATTTTTAAAACAAATCTTCAAAACAAACAAGAGACATACAAAACTTTCACAACTTGGTTGCCCATCATTAATCGTTTAACGGGCGAGCAGTTACTATCGCCATACCTCGTTTTCTTCATAATGTTGCAATTTTATTATTTTGACAGCTCGTTGTTTGTCATCAGTTCGAGGGCCGGGTCGGTGCTGGCGCTGCGCCTCCTATAGGTTTGGAGTAGGCAGTGACTATGGCGTCAGATCCGGTCGAGAAGTGCTCGATTGTAACGCTCTCCTATGTTGAAATAAGGTACTACGAAACTGTTGTGTACCAGTTCGTTGTTATTTCACTATTTCACGGATTCTTATTTCAACACTTATTTCAATTGTGGATCGGCCTTTATGAACAACAAATCTACACACATATTTAATCAAACAATTAAAGTATAGATAGTATAAATAGCTGGCCAAAATGTACCTGCAGAAATATAATACTGATTGAGATTAGAAATCAAAACATTTTAATCATTATTGATGGTGGTCATAATATTAGGAAATATGTTCTTTGATATATGTGTGATGTGTATATAGGTAGGTACAGTAATAGATATGCCAGTACAAGAGAATGAAATATTTGTTTATTTAAATGTAGAACTTCAGTTTACATACATGAGATCTCAAAGCATTTCATAGTCGTTTGGCTAGGTAGCCTATACATACGGTACTGTACAATGTAACTTTAAGGTACCATTCATTGTCAGTACAGTATTATGATAACAAGATACATATACGTATGTATGATGTATGACTGCAAAAGCTTTTTGCTGATGATAATCAATAATTAAAAGTTGTTTTAGTTATTAATATTAATTACCATAATATTTATAAAATTAATTTATAATTATTAATTGACAGTGAACACAATTGTAGCTAGTTGGAAGTTTCCAAGACTGGTAATTTAATTTCAATGAAGTAGGTTATAAATCTGATAATCCTTCAGAATATGTATTTATATTGAATTGAAGTAAAATGGGAGTTTCACAAATTCGTACATTACGTTATATGGAAATCAAGCATTTAACTAAAATGCAATGTAAATCTTGGAAACTGCTGTATGAACATCAAATACAGACTGTACAGTATGTTAAATCCCAATTAAAAAATAAAACATAATGTGTCATTTGGAACTCTATGTTTTATTGTTATTCACTTTCTTACCTTGCCTTCCTAGTTCAAGCTGTCAACCTTTCCGCTTATCTCGTTGGGTTGAAAACTGAAGCAAACACTGAATGAAAATTCATAACTTGGACTCGGAAATTGAAAATGTGATCGGGAGAGCCATTTTCATTTTGTTTTTAATCATACAACTTTCGGTTAAATACCATTTTTACACCAAAGGGCAGATTTATGGACAGGAGTCGACTGTATTTGTTCTTTGTCTATAAGGGTAATAGCATAAAAAAAAGAACCCATAGTTTTTGCAAGAATTCGTGTATCACAGGAAACTTATTGTGGGTAAGATTATTAGTAGTAGTTATTATGGGTAGTAATTTCTTAAACATTGACCATCTCTAAAACTTTATTTCCAACTCAGTAAACACCCTTTATGATTTGATGTGAAGAGTAAATTATTTAAATTATTAACTTATTATAGTGAGGAAGGATGTGGAAATGCGAGAAGGGGACTGGAATGTAGTTGAAGGGTGGTGGCAGGATAGAAGAAGATGGAGAGGCTTATCTTCAATGCCGACCCAACGCAGAGTTGGACGTGGCAACAGATGATGATATCATTACTTTTCACTTTCCTCACAAGAACAACATCCACGTCATGTTTTCTCATGTGTGTCATATTTACAGTAAGACCATCTCTCAATTACGTACTGGGCAGTCTTACGTTAGGGACGGTGCGACACGATATGGCCTGGAGAGGAGACAGACAAGATCCAGAGATTACTGATACTGAAGCCGATAAAAAAAAAAGTAATTGATTTGAGCACAAAAGTGTCTAACATTTTAGTTTCATTTTTTATTCGTGCATATTACAATGTCATTGTTTCGCACATATCACAGTTTAAAAACAATATTACAGTACAAATCAGTGGTACAACAATACACAGTACATTGTATCATAGGCTAAACTCACTAAAACGAAGAAGTTGCCATATTAATCCCTATCCAGCATCTCCTCAACAGAGTAAAATTCCTTCTCTTACAAGTATACTTTCAATTTTTCCTTGAAAATTTTAATATTATCTAGTCTCTCGATCTCTAGAGGGAGTGCATTGAAAAAAGTTGCTCCTGCAAAAGTTGGTCCCTTTTTATAGGATTCTAGGTTATGGGCAACCACATGTACATCCATCCTCCTTCTTGTATTATAGCAATGCAAATCAGCATTTGTCAAAATGTCAGGCTTGTGTGACCTTACATACAAAATGGTTTTCATTATACATAAGCTTGGGAGGGTAAACAACCCTAGTACTCTATAAACAGACCTCTGCATGATTCACGTTTTCCAATGTTAGGCCTACATATAATCCTTATTGCTCTTTTTTGTTTAGAAAATATTCATCTAACAGTATCTTTACGTGACCATCCCCAAACTAAAATTCCATAACTTATATGGGATACAATTAACGCATGATATGACAAAAGCAACAATTCCCTATTATTATACATTTTTAGCTTCCTTAATAGAAACAAACTCCCACTCAACTTATTAGCCAGTAATTCACACTGCAGATTCCAATATAAATGTTTGTCAATTGCTAATCACTAAAAGTTCAATATTTTCAACTTGCTCAATCGTTGTGCTCTCGAAGGGCATTTACGTATACCTGATCTGATTAACTCGATCAGTAGTCTTCCCTCGCTCTTCTCTCCGGGAGAGAGAAAGAGCTAATATTATCTAGTCTCTTGATCTCTAGAGGGAGTGCATTGAAAAAAGTTGCTCCTGCAAAAGTTGGTCCCTTTTTATAGGATTCTAGGTTATGGGCGACCACATGTACATCCATCCTCCTTCTTGTATTATAGCAATGCAAATCAGCATTTGTCAAAATGTCAGGGTGTCTAACAATACCTATTGATATTTCACTACTAATTGCTAACCACACTAGACTTACTATAATTGTATTGTATTGTATTGTTCTTTATTGAATGTGTGATGTTACTGGGAGAACTGGATGGATGAATATTAAAGGAGGAGAAGGGCGAAAGAACGTTGCCTTGATGTAAGGTAGCACGCCATGTTTATTCTACTAGCTGTCCAAAAAACCCACAGCCTTCTATAGTCACGTCATGTGGTTATTACCACAGTAATCTTATACACACACATGTTATATGCACAAACTCGTTATTAACACATCTCCCTTATTACAAAAGAGGGATGAAATAGAACAGTAACATGTATGCAGCTCAGTACCTTATGATTACTAATGTCACTAAGTATAGATATCAATAATCAAATTATGTAACTAATGGCTAATAGTGATTTAAACAATTGAAACTGAAACAACGTTAGGCTAAGGTTATACAATTCTAGAGGTTCAGTTTCTCAGGTTTTTTAATTTCCCTTCCCGATCGAGTCTTGTAAGGGCTCTGGATCTCCGCTGTCGGTCTCGCGTCTTGCGTCGGACTTGCTCCTCTGGGCGACCGATTAGCAACTTGCGTTGGTGGTGAGTGCCGCATTTCCGGTTGAGGTTGGACGACTGGCTGGTCTCTATCCGCTTTGTTCTGAGGAGAGTCCAGCTCGTCTGGTAGGTCCGGAATGTTTTGGACGGGGACCAGATGGTAACGGTTGCGTCTCACTACTCCGTAACTTGTGCGTACGATGTAGGAACGCGGCTCTTCTGACTTGCCAGCAACCGTGCCATACCTGCGTAGATCAATTATCCACACCTGCTGACCTGTTACAAGACTGGATAGCTCTCTGGTGCCGTGATGGCGATCATAGTCTTCTTTCTGTTTTCTGCGTCTCTCTTCCTCTCTTTCTCGGAGATGCAAGTTCTCGGCAACAGGGGACGAGAGATGTGATGGAGCAACAGGAAGTGTTGACCTGACCTGCCGATTCATTAGCAATTGGCTTGGGCTAAACCCACAAGCTAGTGGTGTAGACCGGTAAGCCAAGAGAGCTTTGTGGATGTCTTCTGCTTTATTTAATCTTGCTTTTGCTATCTTGACACCTGCCTCAACAAAGCCGTTGCTTTGTGCAAAGTAGGGGCTGCTTCTAATGTGTATAAAACCCCAGTCTTTGGCAAATGTCGCAAATTCAGAGGTATCCAAGGTCTGAAATTGGGTTCCGCAGTCGCTTCTGATAACTTCTGGGACGCCAAACCTCGCAAAAATCTCTTTCAGATGATTAATGATCGTTATCGATCGTTGGTCCATTAACTTTACGAACTCAAAGAAGCGAGAGAAATAATCGGTTACGATAAGGTACCAATTACCACCTTGCTTGAATAGGTCTATGCCTACGCGTTGCCACGGCCTCTTTGGAAACTCGGAAGAGATGAGGGGCTCGTGCCGATTGCTGCTTTGTTGCACGCATTGTGGGCAGGCTCGGACCATTTCTTCGATGGATTTTGAAATCCCTGGCCACCAGCAGGCCTGTCTAGTTCTGGCTCGACACTTCGTGATTCCTTGGTGGCCTTCATGGAGGTGCATTAACATGTTGTTCTGCAAAGACTTTGGTATAATCAGACGATTCTGCAACATGAGTAAACCTCCTTGGTGAGAAATTTCGTGGCGATGAGGATAGTAACCCTTGAGCCGAGGATCGGTCTCATGTTGGGTAGGCCATCCTTTGACAATCCATCGTGAGAGTTGTTGACAGACGAAGTCTTCCTGCTGTTTCTCTGCAATGATCGCCAGTTTGCAATCTGTGATAGGCAAACTATCCACGATTTGTTGCACATAGGCTGCCGTCTCCTCTTCTAGTTCAGAGTCTGGAGTCTGCGATGTCGCTGAAATACTTCGTGACAAAGTGTCGGCTGCGATTAACTCCTTGCCAGGAGTATAGACGATTTCGTAAGCGTACCTCATCATTCTGATCTTGAATCGTTGAAGACGCGGAGAAAGATCGTCCAAGTGCTTTGATGTGAAGATAGGGATCAGAGGTTTATGATCAGTTTCTAACTTAACTGTCAGCCCCGTGATGTAGTTCTGGAATCGTTCGCAGGCCCAGGTCAACGAGAGAGCCTCTTTCTCGATCTGCGCGTACCGTTTCTCAGCTTGAGTCAAGGATCGTGATGCATACGCTATCGGTTTTTTACTACCGTTGGCTTCGGTGTGGTACATCATTGCTCCCAACCCGTACGATGAAGCGTCAGCTGAGACTGTTACCTGCTTGTGGGGCGAAAATAGAGTCATGACCGGTTCCGATGCCAGAATGTGCTTGACTCTGTCAAATGCCTCTTGCTGTGGGTTTCCCCACGTCCACTCGTTCTTAGAACACAGAAGAGTGTTAAGAGGTTCAAGGAGTTGTGATTTATGGGGTATGTACGTACCCAGGTAGGTGATTAGCCCAAGAAATCGTTGAAGTTCTTGTTTGTTCCCTGGCGGCGGCATCTTGATGACTGCCTCCACCTTCTTAGGATCTGGACGAACCCCTGCTTCTGAGATAATGTGTCCTACAAAAGAAATTTCACTAACAGCAATTACCAGTTTCTCCTTGTTTAGCGTCATGCCAACTTTCTCCAACCTCTTGAGCACGGCTTGTAGATTTGCGTCGTGTTGTTCTCGAGTGGTACCCCAGATCAGGACGTCGTCCATGTGGCACAACACTCCTGGTAAGCCCTCCAGAATAGTACTCATTCTGCGTTGGAAGTGCTCAGGCGCCGAAGTTATGCCGAAAGGAAGGCGATTAAACTTGAACCTTCCCCAGGGTGTAATGAAAGTTGTTAAGGGAGAGCTGTCGGCAGAGAGAGGAACTTGCCAAAACCCAGTGTTGGCATCCAGTTTGGAAAACACTGTGGCACCACCTAGCTGACCTAGCGTGTCCTCTATTTTGGGGATAGGGTGCCATTCTCTTTTAACGTTTTTGTTGAGCTCAGTTAGATCAACGCAGATACGCAATCCTTCCTTTTTCCGAACTACAATCATGTATGCACACCAATCAGTGGGTTCGTACACGGGTGATATGACCCCCTGCTCAACCATACGATCTAGCTCCGCCTTGGTTTCGTGAATCAACGGGATCGGCACAGACCTAGGTGTTGTTGCCGCATAGGGTTTAGCATTTGGGATCAACTGAATCTGGTACTCACCAGGAATAGTTCCCAGACCCTCGAAGAGCTTTGGATACATAGCAGTGATTTCAGCAGTAGTTTCAATGCCTCCCACGAACTGGATCAGTTGGAAGGCGGTGATGGCCGGTTCCCCAAGAAGTGGAGTTTCTTGCTCGTCTAGAATGTAGGCCTTCTGGATGGAAACCTTGTCCTTGTACTTAAAGGGTAGGCTGATCATCCCTTTACAGTCCAAACGCGTTGATCCCGGACCGTAGAGCTGCCGATCGGTAGGGTACAATTGCCTGTTCGCAATGATTGGACAAGTTGACGGAATAACAGTTACGTCCGCCCCACAATCTATTTTAAACGTGAGGGAGAACCCATCGACCTCAATCGGGACATGCCACGGAGGTTTGGTTGCAGTTGGAGCCTGGATGATGCCTCCGACAAAGGCCTTAAGCTGCTCGACCTTGTTGCCTTCAGCTGCTTGGACCTCATTCACCTTGTTTTGACGGCAAACAGAGGATGCATGCCCCTTGATTTTGCAGTTATAACATGTATAATCCTTGGCCGGGCACTCCGAGCGTGGATGAGATGGCTTTCGCCCACACCATTTACATGGGAGATTCCCTTACGAAAATTTTCATCGTCAATACGTCGTTGACTAGGTGCCGAAACGTAGGAAAATGGTCGTCACGTCGCTAATACATGGTCAACTATGTGTTGAGGATGTTTCAGCTACTAGTTGACACATCACCAAATGATGGTCAAAGGTCTTCATCGTCAAGACATCGCCAATACGTCGCCGAAACATAGACATTTTCGTCGCAATAACGTCGCCAATACGTAGTCACAGTATACAGCGTCGAAACATCGCCAATACGTTGCCGTAACATAGTCATTTACGGCTCCATATCATCGCTAACTAATAGTCAAAAGTATCCGTCTGAAAAACGTCACCAGAACGTCACCCAAACATAGTCATATACGTCACCGCTTCGTAAAATTTAAAAAATTTTAGTTCAAGAATACGTCGTCGTCAGCGCGCGCGGCGCTGAAACAATAAAACGTCAGTTGAAACTTGAAAAGAAGTGGAAAGAAAAGCAATCGTGCGGCTCGACAAGCAACCTCTCAACGACAATTGTGGTAAGTACAGTTGTAATAATCGATATTAACTCATTTAGAGTGATCTAGACCAAGGATAATATATGCTTAGAGTGAAACAATGTTACTATATACTTATTAGTTACTATGCTTGGTCTGTAGATGAACCTACCATAACCTCAAAGGCCAACTTGGCCCCTAGGCTTGGATAGGCCTAAGCTAGCCTATTCTAAGCCTAGCCTAGGCCTAGGGCACCTTAACTATTGAAATCTAGATTCTCTTATCCCAGGTTCTAGACCGCACGTAGACCCTACCACCTATTTGCCAGGCCTCCTTCAACAAACATTACCTATCAATATTTGCTGGTAGGCCCTAGGCTTACGCTAGGCTAGCCCTAGGCCTAGGTCTTGCCAGTGGCATCAGCTTCGCATTAAATAGACACGGGCTTATAGGCCTATAGGGCCTAGGCCTACCTTACCTAATTTACCTAGTAGGCCTACCTAATGATAATGGGAAATGCTGCAGTGCACAATAAAGTAACAGAATCCCAATAACAGTGTGTTGTAGGCTAGTGTAGAGACCAAACTCCAGCGGTTGCTTGTTCACTGATTTGTACTAGGCCTACTGCTGAACATAATTTAGTTGTCTAGAGGCTAGAGCAGAACACAAGTGTGTGACAGCAACGATAGTAGGCTACAGTACGGACATGAGTGGATCAGCGATTCGTACTTGCGATTGATTACATTCTGCTACTAGGCTAGCTGACTAGTGTATATTGACTGTACAAAGCAGTCAAACGGCTGCTGGCATTCCTAGCGAGTTCCAATCAAAACTCATTATTGTAACTAGTGCCCATTGATGCATGAGAATCTATTAGATTTTATTCTATTATTCTTCTGTCGTGTAATACTCCTAGCGGAGTAATTGCGAAGCGCAAAGTAAGGTCATTGAATGAGATTTGAAATCACCATTTTGGATCCAACTACAAAAATCGCATTATTATTTAAATTATCCTCACCAAAAATGTGAACTTACGCGTAAAGTATTTCCTTTGAAAGTATATATAGAATGTGAAGACAAAATCTCATTACAGATTGTTATTTTGCCTTTTTGGCCCATAATTTGTTTTGACAGATCAATTCATTTGTTTTTCTGAATGATTCTCCCATTTGAACAGCATGTGATTTTTAACATTATGGAAATAGGTTAGATGACCTTACTTCGCGCGCGCTACAAGCGATCTAGTGGACCTTGGGTATATCATAGCGTTCACATGCCAGTTGATACTTAAGGCTATAAAACGACATGTGTTTTGTATTGGTCAATCTAATTCAATAGGCCTACTCGAGTACTCGTACTACGAGGTTACATAATACTAATAGTACAAGCCTATCTACATTCTACATGACACACACACCGTCCACTTGTGATTATTAGCTGGCCATAGTTAGTTTTGGACTTTTCGGCATAGTCAAGGCTGGAAATAATAATAAAATTGGACCAGAATGATTGGGAAAAGGGTTTTTGGCAGAAGAACTCTGTTTGAAATGAAATTGAGATTTGCAAGAAACATAATAATTTCAAAATGTTACTTTCTAGCCCGAGACGCGTGCCAGAGACATTCTTGGTGTGCTACGCTGTTGCACGCATACATGTCTATGATGCTGGCTTATCTCCCTGATATAAAATCCTGCTAAAATCAATATGAATTGCTATTTTTTCCAGATTCAAAAACTAGATCTACTGCAGCCCAATGATGACCATTGACAACACAGTGACTCCGAGAGAAGAGAGATGAAGTTTTATAAGGATAGCTTTCAATACTCTTATGTCGTAATGACATAAGAAAGTCTTATGAATAATGTAACATGCTCAAATGTTAATTGTAAGAATGTAAAATAAAAAAATAATAATATTAATAATAATACTTTATTTTGACTTGGTTTGTGGTCCCATATCCATTAATCAATTCATTTCATGTAGCATTTTAGCATTATCTCCTACAAGGTCTTCATTTGGTCGCCAAATGGTAGTCGGAACATAGTCGGTGATGTCTTGGCTACATGTGTTTTTCAATAGCCAGGTTATTTTTTATTCTTCGCCAAAAGGTCGCTAAATGGTCGTCGGAACACATTTGACTATGTAATGACTATCAGTTTTTTGTAAAGCCTCAGGTCTCCATCTAGTAGTCAGAAGGTAGTCAACTATGTGTTAACACATAGTTGACTCATTGTATTTAGGAGAAAATACAATGAGTCGGTTATGTGTTTTTACATTGCCGGAACATAGTCAACACCTAGTCAGTGACCATGATTTGGCGATGAAAATTTTTGTAAGGGTTAGGCTTAGACTGACCTTTGTACTTGTTCTTGTTGCCCTTGTTGTTAGATTTAACCTTTGTCTGGAACTGGGCCGGTTGAGTCACCCGATCCACCGTTGCCGTCTCCGACGAATAAAGCTCTTTTTGCTGACGACGAACGTCTTCGGATTGGCGAACCTGAGTGATGGCCTTGGCCAGAGTCAGCTGGGAGTCTAACTGTAAATTTTCACTAAGTTTATGATTCAAAATCCCTACCACAATCTTGTCTCGTATTAATTCGTCATACATTGGACCGAAGTCACAGTGTTCAGCCAGCTTGTATAATTTGGCTATGAAGTCATCTACAGGCTGGTGCTCCTCCTGTACGCACTTGAAAAATTTCGCTCGCTCGAAAATTACATTCCTTCTAGGAATAAAGTACGCCTCAAATTTGTCCAAGACGGTTTGGTAGTCATTGGACTCAGCTAAAGTGAGGTTAAAGGACGCTAGCAAGTCATCTGCCTTGTCGCCCATGATGTAGATAAGATCATTTACCTGGTCCGCCTCAGCTTTTGTACTCAAACCTGAAGTCTGACGAAATCGAGTGAATCTTCTTCTCCACATAGGCCAGTCTTCGGCACGGAACGAAAAAGATTCGGGTGGTTGCACTTGGAAAGATGCCGGAATGACGCGCCCTTGCGGGCCTGGGCGTGCGGCCACGTTTTGCCCAGCGCGATTTTCCATATCGTCCTACCTAGATGGTTACAAATATAACGTCTTGCAGTCTCTGGAAGACGTGGTGCGAACCGCTGCCACCATGTGATGTTACTGGGAGAACTGGATGGATGAATATTAAAGGAGGAGAAGGGCGAAAGAACGTTGCCTTGATGTAAGGTAGCACGCCATGTTTATTCTACTAGCTGTCCAAAAAACCCACAGCCTTCTATAGTCACGTCATGTGGTTATTACCACAGTAATCTTATACACACACATGTTATATGCACAAACTCGTTAACACAGAATGTTTAACATTTACAATTTACAATTATTGATCAAGCCCCCAATGAGCCTAGAGGCTCGATGTAGGGGGCTTTCAGCAACGGATTACAAACGGTGAGAGGTAAAGCAGGTCAAGATACATGTAATATGAAATTTGAAATTTAAGATTTGTAGGTAATATCTTTAAGACACTAAACTAAACTAAATTAAATGGAGAAGAGAACCAAGAAATGAACCAAGAAACGATTACAGTAAAAAAGTAATATTAGAAATAGTGACTATATGTAAAATATTTCACGATTTTCATTATTACTGACACATAGGAGAGTCTAATACAGCAACTTATTTTTGTTATTATTCCACTACTTGTTAACTATAAATTCCATTATCTGACACCATTATCACAATTACTGTAACCATCACGCTGCCATCTTGCAAACTTATTGCTGTAAATACAATGTTAGAATACTCCCACACACAGGATCCCGATCCTAGGTGGGTTTTCTTCCTTTTTAAAAAAAATGTACTGTATACACTTTAAAATGTTCTGTACTTACTGTATTTCATTACTGTTTTCACTTTGTTTTACTGCTGTATTCCATTTGCTGTACAAAGAAGAAAATAAAGTTCTATTCTATTCTATTCTATTCTACTGATCGAGAAGCTTGGATCAGGTTCGCATAAGTAGCAATTAAGTTTTATGCGACCTCCCAATTGTCAGCTGGGCAAAATCAAATAGGCTACACAGCAATAAAAATAAAATTGTCATTGAATTCTCAAAATCACAATAATTATTATTAATGGATTTAAAGAAACACGTGTGCTCATTGTATTAAAACTAAAATCGACACTATTAATTTGATTTAGATCAATTTGTATCATTTCATTTCTATAAATTCATTTCGATAATTATGCAATGACTTGCATTGCATTTCTCTGCTAGGATGAGTAATAGATGTGGTTAGGTGGGAGGTAGGAGGGGCCTATCCGTTGGCCTACCCTCTACCTATATAAGCAGGGGCGGTTGGCCCGTTCGTCAGAGCTTAGACGGTCAGGGTAGATTGAAGACGGGCTGAGTGAGGCTAGTCTTGTTTACGTGTTGTAGCGTGGCACGTGTATTTAACTAAGCTTTCGTAACAATGAACTATATTCTGTATTTATATATAATCTGTAAGTCATACTTTCATCCTTGTTTATCCCCACGTACTTGTTTCCAAAGATGATGACAATTTTGTCTTGTGTTAATTATTTCTCTAATGGCGTGTTCACCATTATTATCGTTTTTACAACAATTCAGCAACTTTGTTCAATACTATTATGTATTTGTTCAAGCATAGGCTCGGGAGCAACAAATCAGGTTGTTTGGGAGCAGAGGCGGACTGGGGGGGTAAGGGCCCCGTACGGAAAAGTATTTTAGGGGCCCCGGAACTTGGCGAAGTGGAAAGGGGTCTGGGGCGAAGCCCCAGCCACCGGAGGCGAAAATTTTTCAGCCTATTATTTTCTGTAGAACGCATATAAACACGTTTAAAAATCGATAAATGATGTGGAATAATGTGTTGAACTGTGAACACCACTTTAAAAAACGAAATTGAAGAAAAAACTTTCCCAACACTGGCAGTTTTATATTGTATATTTCAAACTATATTGTTTTTCAACCCTCTACAGTCTACAAATATCGAGTACTAGTTGTCCACTCGCATCGTGCAATTTGTACTCGCAACGAGGGAGCGGGATGTATAGGTGGGGTCTGGGGCGAAGCCCCTGCCGCCGGAGGCAACTTCGCCGAAGGCGAAACAATTTTCGGTCCTGCATGATGCTTAGTGGCCTCAAACCCGTTTGGAGGCGATATCCTATCATGAAAAACAATGAAACTAAAGTCAATATTGCATTTAAAATTCCTTACTTAGGATGGAATTTCGATCCTGTCATTTGAGAAAGGCTTATGGCTAATTAGTGCTGCGCGGGATCGGATTTCAGTAGGCGCCGATAGATATATTTTTGCCAAAATGTTCGCTTTTGAAAATTTTGAACACTTATAAACACGCGATCAGCCCACTTTGTCATTTTTCTAAGTTTACTCGCAAACTATCAAAAGTCACTCTCAAGTTGCGAGCTAGCATGCAATAATTTGGAGGATTGTTGTTTCCTATTTATTTGTTTAGAACGCATAAACATGCGTAAAAATCGATAAATGATGTAAGGTGTGTGGAACAACATGTTGAACTATGAACACCACTGTTCAAGAGTAAATTAAAGAAAGAACTTTCCCAACACTGGCAGTTGGATATTTCAAACTATATTGTTTCCTATAAATTTGTTTAGAATGTTTATAAACACGTTTAAAAATCGATACACGACGATAAATATGTGGAACACATGTTGTACTGTGAACCACTTTGAAAATTAAATTACAGAAATAACTTTCCCAACAATGGCATGTTATATATTTTAAAATAAACTAGACGAGGAAAGCGGAAATCTTTGTAGCACTTCTTGATACGTTATGTCCTTTTCTATACTGACATGAGATGACATATTATGCTCTTCTTACTATTTAGTTTCATAATCTATATAGCGTAAGATATTTATTTTCAGGGGGTTGGGTGGTGGCCCCCAAGGGGGCCCCCACCCGGGGGGGCCCCGTACGGGTTTCCGTAGTTCCGTACCTGCCAGTCCGCCCCTGTTTGGGAGTGATTGATTGTTCTTAAAACTGAACTTTTTCTTTACTCTGCAACAGGTCTGTGGCAGATTATGAAAAAGTAAAATCTAATAATTTCATTTAATATATTTATTTTAAAACTATTGCACAACGAAGTGAAAGGCAACTGCATTTTCTTTCAGCCGTTACGTTGGTCTATTTCCTAGTTCCACTGCAGAGAACCCGTTTCGACTGTGGTTTCAAGCTGGGTTTTTTAAAGCTTGGAAATGTTCTTTAATCGATCTTTAAGATACTGCACAGTACATCTGGGTACATATATAAACGCTGACTTTGGAGCAAATAGTTACGTAACAATGGTATAATGTCCCCTACCAAAAACCACTTGGTAGAAATTAAAATATGATTTATTGATTTTACGCGCCAAAAGACTTGAATGCGAGTAGCAAGGTCCCCTTCATCTCCGCCAGGGTCGCGCTCTGGCCTCGGCTCGGGGGAGTCGGATAAGGCCGGGATGGATGACACTCGACTTCCTTACCGACTACTGCTAGTAGTACTACTCTTGGCCGCTAGGTTATATACTACATCCTGTTGACTACCTTCGGGCGGGGCTGCCGCCATACTGCTTTCATTCTCCAACGTGTTTACATGTTATTGTACGCTAATTATTGTTATTTCTAATTACAGAGAGCTCCATCTTCGCTGCGGTGTGACTAGATTGAAAGTATCGTTTACAGAATCGACTGCTCTTACTTGTGGTAAGTTATTTTACACGTATCTTTATTAATAACAGATAATTGTATCTAGCTAGGCGTGTGGGCCTAGGCATTGTGTATAAAATCCCTTACCTAGGCCCCATCTCGGCCTTCTAGGTTATGTGTGTAGGCCCTAGGGGCATATCTTTACATGACTACTACACCTAGGGACGTTTTAACCTTATTAATTACGTGTTATTGTGCTACGTTGACCTGTGTAAGCGTAGGCTAGGCCTAATTGTACCCCATCTCGGCCGTCCACATAGGCGTGTAGGGCCTCGCCCCATCTCGGCCTTCTAGGTTATGTGTGTAGGCCCTAGGGGCATATCTTTACATGACTACTACACCTAGGGACGTTTTAACCTTATTAATTACGTGTTATTGTGCTACGTTGACCTGTGTAAGCGTAGGCTAGGCCTAATTGTACCCCATCTCGGCCGTCCACATAGGCGTGTAGGGCCTAGGGCCTACCTCTAGGGCCTAGGCCTAGGCTAGCTTAGCCTAGGCCTGTTATTGTGCTTCGTTGACCTGTGTAAGCGTTGGCTAGGCCTAAATGTACCCCATCTCGGCCGTCCACATCGTGTAGGGCCTAGGCCTAGGCTAGCTTAGCCTAGGCCTAGTTGTTTAGCTATTTTTCTCACCACCTACGTACGTTTTCTTTATTAATAACAGATTGTGCCTAGGCGTGTAGGCCTAGACCTAATCTCGGCCCATCCTAGGCCTAGATCCTGAGGGGTCCATAGCATGTAGGCCCCTAGACCCTAGACATAGGCCTATGCCTTAAGGTCACCCTTTTTATTGTTTGCAGACGAATTTGAATCGGAGCGGTCTGCATCTGTCGAAGGAAGGGTGCTTCCTTCTAGTTGAGAGGCTTCGTCTAGGGCTTCTCAAACCCAGTGCTCAACCTCGATCTTCCCCACCGAGAACGTCGAGAGTGATATCCGCAACTACCAGATCTTCATCAACGAGAACATCGAGAACGACACCTTGCCTGCCTACGCTACCATCATGCCATGCTGAGTGGGTTACTGTTCACCACAAGAAGAAAACAGTGCGGAGCCGTACGAATAAACCTTCGATCGTCTCAAAGGTAGGCTTATATTCACGAATTGTCTATTAGGTCTAATGACGCAGATTACTGTAAGCCCCTACCCATAGATGACCACAAGGAAATAAGGGACTTTAGTTCCGTACTGTTTTGACCTCTGCTAACATGATTTGCCCATTTTGTACTTGGTTACCTACCACTGTCAAGTACCCTAATTCCAATACATTTGCAAAGAAAATGTAAATGAAATGTTCAATTTTCTTTTTCCAGGAGGAGCAGTTCCCCCCATTGACTCAACATCGAGTGTCACGTCCCCATGAGGAAACTGCAGAAGTGAGGCACCCCGCACCCACGACCACGACACGCGAGTAAGAAGGCCAAGACGTCAGTCGCAGCAGGAGGTCTACATGCTCACGTGAAGAAGAAGACGACTCTCCACTCAATGGAATTCAATTGGATTTTGCCGGTAGAATGGATGTTCTATTTCCTTGTGAAACATTTTCGATTATACCTAGATAGATGTAATGCTGCAGTATTAATTCACTTGCCCCTACTAGGGATGTCAAAAAGCGTGTATTTCACTAAACGTGTACTCGCCGTCCACAAAAACGTGTACACGTTTACTTCTACAAGAAGTACAATCTGTGTTTACATTTTTATAGTATATATAGTAAACCTGATACTCAATGGTCATTACATGTTCACTGCATAATAATGTACCCCCTCCAAGAAAATCAAGAGGCCTTACGGAATCCCCATTGACTCTGATATGTAGGCCTACGTAAAAAAAACACTGCACGTCCTGAATATGGTTATAGTGTTAGGGTGGGGAGGGGGTAGGAGCCGAACCCGAGCGCCGAGCGGTCAGCGTCACACGGCTGCCGTGCCGTGGGTCGCTCGCTTCAGGCTTGCAGGCCGGACGTACACTGCATAGGGCAATATAAATATCGTCTTTCTTAGGGAAGTGACTCGGACCTACTGTCGGTGTCGACTGTGATGTGACTGTCTGTGAGCCACTTGCGTTTTCGTTCTTTACTGATATCCGATATTATTACAAATTTACGATGACTCACGCTGCCGAGTTCAAGACGCGAGGGTGAAATAGGAGACCACAACCACATCGCTATACCCGCAAATGAATGAACAATAAAGAGTGAACGGCGGCAAATTGGCTCATATGATAAGAATTCAGCAGGTTGCACACTGGATAAAAATAGCATTACATATAAATCGTTTACTTTTCAAGGAAAATCGGTAAACGTGTACACGCCTCACGGCGTGTACACGTTTACACGTACCATCCCTAGCCCCTACCTACTCATAGTTGACCATTAGTAATGTAGGCCTAGTAAATAACAGTAATAACTATACCAATAAATAAATGACCACAAGTTATTTTAGTTTTGTCCTGTTTTCGCCTCTGCTAATTTATGACGTTCATTTAGCAATGGGTTATCTCTTCCGCTGTCAAGTACCCGAATAATAGGGAACACGCTTATGGAAATTTTAATCAATTTTTAAATACCTTGTCTCTTATTGAATAACTATGTGTCTTCGAATTTTGAAAAACGGATCAGTCTATCCCTCAAAAAGTGGATTTGACATCATGGTTTTGTACTGTGTACGCTCACCGCCTCAGCGATTGGTCTGTTACGCCACGTCTACAGAATCATTGCGTCACAGCCACCTGTACGCGTTTCAGATCCCCGGGTTTAAACTTCAATAAATGCGACCACATTAAACCTATTTAAAAATTTCTTTTTTACTTGGGACTTGCATTAATATAGGCCTACTTTTTGTATCTTATACTATTAAACTAAGTGTTTGGTTTAACAAAAAAAAATCGTACGCGTGTTGCCTATTGTCGAGGAAGATGTAATGTAGGCCTAGCCTAAATAAAATATTCAATTTTTCGTTCTTTTAGGAGCAGTTCCCCCCATTGGCTCAACGTCGAGTGTCGCGTCCCCATGAGGAAACAAGACAACTGTAGCAACACCTCCCGTCGAAGACATGAAAAAGAAGACGACTCTAGCAACACCTCCCGTCAAGGAACAGAAGAAAAGAAGACACCCAAGATTGCAGAAGAAGATAGAAAAGGAGGGGACAGCGGTAAAAAACATGTATCACCTATGCCAGGATACTACTCAGGGTGTCCAAGCTATTAAACATAGTAATGTGATGCATGCCTCAAAGCTTTCAATGCATGTCAATGGTGGTGGTCCTGTCGCTAACACTTATCCTCGTACTTGTGCTGCATGTGACAATATTTACCAAACACGACAAACCTTCAGCAGGCATTTAAAGACTTGCGGCCAAAGCAGTCATGTTAGTAAAACAGTCTGTATTTTTCCCAGTTGCTCTCTCAAATTTTACCATAGGACTGCAATGGTAAAACATTTAAAAGATGATCATGATTATGAAATACAAATAGATAATTTGCAGTTTGTAGACATGGATGCCTTTCAAAAGTGGAAAGAAAATGAGGAGGTGTCAAAATTCTCCTCTTTTACCAAGGCATCACACAAAACATGCAATGACATAGAACATCATTACTTCACATGTCAGTTTGATGCCCAAAATAAAACTCATAGACAGTCAAATGAGCACTATAGATTAACATCTCAAAAGTGGAGTAAGGGCCAAATACCTTCATTACATTGCCCGGCTCGAATGTTAGTAGCTGTTAGTGTTAGTAGAATACATATCATCTCATAATCATGCATTAACGTTTGAAAACTGTAAACACCAAAGAACTGTAAATACCAAAAAAAATATAGTACATTCATTAGGGATGCGGAATGTTGTTCAGGATACAACTATCAGTCTAAGTAACGAAGTTCCTAATAGTGAATCGATAGTTATGTTTACTACACCAGATGTGAGTCAAGAGAAGACAAGTGACAATACTAATCAATCTGTAGGAGAATGCTTACATTATCTTGAGGAACTAAAATCATTTGTAAACCAACCCAATATTCATAGGTTAATGATGCAAAACCTTAAAACAACTTTAAAAGATCTTGTTACACAATGTAGAGGGGTTGCCGATCGGCGATAGTTCATTTCAATTCAATAGTACACCAATTCAGTGTGAACTCTGCATGGTGGCAAACGGCAAAGAAATTAAGGTGCCCAAACAAGTCAAAATACATTTTTGAAGTGTTACAGATCCAATAATCCAGGCGTTGTAGTCAAAGTGTTATTTTTTATTTTATTTTTTATTTATTTTCTTTATTTTGACTTTTAATTATGTAATTTTATTGCTGTTGTTTAGGTATACTTGCTTATGTCTTATGTATTATGTTTTATTGTAACTGTTGTATCTATTTTTTATTATTGTAATTGTTTGTTGTATACTTACTCCTGTCTCCTGAGTGTAATATTGTATTGTATTATGTTTGCACTAGTGGGATTTTGATATCCTGTTTGCAAATAACTAGGCATTATTATTATTATTATTATTATTATTATTATTATTATTAATTACAGCCCATGCAGTCTTTATATGCTCGAAGAAGTACAGATCATATCAGATAGCGTTTTCAATTTTCATATTTTCTGATGTAAAAACAAATTGAATGAATTGTTACTTAAATGGTAAACATGTGTTAATAAAACAAGTAAATATTCAACTTAGCCTATGATGACAATTGAAAATGTATTGCATTAAGTGACATGTCATTTGTCCACAACAAGCAGAATGGTACAAATAATGAAAGGTACACATGACATTTTACTTTATTGCAATAATTTTACCATACCCATATCCATTCCTTATCACAATACAATACTATATGTCTATATTTGCCTATAGAACATCAATCAAAGATAATAAATTTTTCGTTAATGCTCGTTGGCATTTACCATTTGGTAATGTGAACGAACGTCTTCTAGATGCCAGAGGATGAGGTTCATGAATCATGAGAACTAATAACTACATTATTTACAATGTGGATTGCTTTCATTACTACACTACTGTTAAGGGCTGAGCAAAACTCGATATTTCAAGACAAGATCGAGCAGAGATGTCTGCTCCACGCTCGCTCGACTTACTCCCCGAGTATTGCGAAATGGTATAAACTTAAACATCCTAAAACACTGCAGATTTTTGGTTCATTTCGACGAAAAAGAGAAAGTCAATTGCATCAATCAATAAATATAAATTAAATAAATATCGCTCAAAAGTCCAACGGAAATTCTCCTTTGGGCTCGATCTAATTGTGTTGATAATAGGTTATCGCAGTGGTTCCCAAACTGTGGTACGCGTACCCCTGGGGGTACGCGAAAGATTTCAGGATAACCAAAAATCGCTTTTTACTGTCTCGTATAAACCTTGCTAATTTATTATAAGCTACTAATTTGGGAAAAATATTTATTTCTTGTATAAACCATGCTAATTTGTTATAAGCTATTAGTTTGTGAAAAATATTTATTTCATATGCCATTGATCGACCACTGAGTTATCATAACGTTTATGGTTTAAAAGTACAGTAAAACCCTTTCATCTTTGTTAGTTAGTTACTTAGTCGCGATAGTGAAACAGCTGCCGTGAAGTGTTGAATATAATAATGAATGAATGAATATACCTACAGTTTGTTTAGTAGGCCTTAATTGTCAGCTAGTTAAAATGTCAGATAAGAATCTCCTTCCTGAGCCAACTCAAAGCAGGACCCGTGCCGAAAAAAATATGTTTTGATCCTGATTGCACTCATTTCTGATAGGCTAAAATACAATTCCATTACATCAACAGTGGTTTATTTATTTATTTATTTATTTATTTATTTATTTATTTATTTATTTATTTATTTACTAACTTATTTGTAATTTTTTTTTAAATTTGTAAGAAATGTAGAACAAACAGTTACAAAAGAGTTTCATCTTTGTAATTTTGAAATCTTGAACATGCTATCCCATTCCTTGCTATCCATCCATATAATAGCGATTGATAATGATAAGAAAACTGAAAAAATGAAAAAATCGCTTTTTTTGAAACACATCAATATCATAATTATTATCTTTTATCTAAACAAAATCCTCGAGAACGGCCATGATACATTTCTGGCAACATGAACGACATAATACAATGCTAATATGAATACAGAGTCAATTGTCCAAAAATACTTTGAACAATTATTGTCTGTAAATACCTGTATATTATGCTATCATCATGTTATAACAGATTACAGATTAAAAATACCATTGATAATTAGTGAGACATTAATTTCTACGTCGCTGAATACGTTAAAATCGACCCTTCAAAGCTTTAAAACAATTCCGGTAATGATCGTACTTGAATTTCGCGTCAAAACAAAGCGCTCTCATTGGTTCGTGTGCTGTTGCCCAGCGTGTCAGCCAATTACAGCGTGGCGGGATTTCAAAGCAGGGGGTCACGCTCACAAGGAGTATTTCGTACGGGACGTCTCAGAACGTTTCTGGGGTTCGTTGTTATGTTATTGAATGAATGTATGACATAAATTTCGGTCAAAACATGCGTTAATAACATGTTATACGGACGTAGTGTCAATTATTTCCATGTGTCTACCTTGTTTAACAACATTTGTAACTAGTTTAAGTAGTCATCAATCTTGGTCGAAGGAGGTGTTGACATATCATTCGGACAATACAGCTATAATGTCAAGTATTTATGTTATCATTATTATTGTATAACAGACATTATTATAGTAGCCTATATCCTAAGAAAAACATAACGCCTACGGGTTACAAGATACATTGGTTGGCTATTGTCGATCATTGTACACGCGAGATAACTATAAATGCTCCAGCAATGGAACAATATTATGAGACAACTCTGTATTACCTACTTGTTATGAATTTGTCCGCTTATCGTATTCTCGTAATGGTTTGATGGTATCACAACACGAAACAATTTTGTATAGGACAAAAATATAACCTAGATATTCTGGAAGTGGCCCTCTTTAGCCTAGACCATCAGTTTTTCGTAATTGCCTAGATAGGACGTTTACGCCTATGAACCTTGTAGGTACTATGGGTGATAGAACAACACGAGACAACTTCGTATTCACAAAATTAAAAACATAGGTATTGTGGAAGTTGCCCTCTTTAGCCAGGCCATCAGTTTTACAAGGACTCAAGGCCTACTGTAACTATCGGTGATAGAACAACAAGAGAACATTCACGCAATAACATAACCTACATGTCCTGAAGTGACCCTCCTTAGCCTAGGGCATAAGTTTTTCGTAGGTCTACATAGAACGTTTATTCCTAGGTGAACTTGGGGTGATAGAACAACAAGAAACAAGCTTGTAGACCTTATAACATAACCTACATGTCCTGAAGTGACCCTCCTTAGCCTAGGGCATAAGTTTTTCGTAGGCCTACATAGAACGTTTATTCCTAGGTGAACTTCGGGCGATAGAACAACAAGAAACAAGCTTGTAGACCCAAAACCATAACCTACATGTCCTGAAGTAACCCTCCTTAGCCTAGGGTAGGGCCAGTTTTTCGTAGGCTTACATAGAACGTTTATTTCTAGTCGAATTTGGGGCAATGGAACAAGAAATAAGGTTGAACCTTGGTTGAACCGTGAACGCCAAATAACATAACCTAGATTATGTAGTTGTCATCGATTTAGATAAGATTAAATTAGATTTATTGCGTAATGTTGACCCCTCCCACAATGTGATCGGGATATATTACATGACATTAATTTTACTAATACTAGGTAACGTTTATCGCCACAACATAACCTAGATGTTCTCAACTTTGTTTATTTATGTCAGAAAATTTATACATGGTACAAATATCATTATTTATTCCTATTTATTTATAAAATTATCTTTATTTCGTTCATTTCGTCTCTCTAAGGTATCCCCCCTCCATTTCTATTATTTATAATACCTTATATGGGATAGGTGTTACTGTAACCCATCCCATATATGGTAATACGCTGTTCTATTGCTGTTCTATTACTGTACTCCGCTTACACCAGAAAGATTGTTTACATCCGCCTGAGATGGGTGACATGAACTTCTTTTACCGACATACCAACCTAAACGATACCTGCTTTTATCGACCCCAAGTGTCATCCATCCCGGCCTAAGTCGAGACTATCGGCTCGGTGCTTCGTAGTTCGTCCGTCCTCCGATAGGGAGGGACACTAAGCAGAGCGTGTTGAGCCACCGTACTCCGATTATTATTATACAAATAAAAGGTAAAACAAATATATTTACATTGCAAATTAATTGATTATCAATCAAGCAATTATCTTTTAACATAATAAGCTTTGATATTTCTTCCGAACAAGTGATCCGGTTTCTACTCACTTTTTTTGTTTGTATTCCTTTGGGAGATAGGCTAGATTACGTAAGTAGTACATACACCGTATCATCTGATTATTTATCTGTAACTTCCACTTTTTTTTTGCAAATAGTACATTTTTTGATAGACAATTTCTATTTTTAAAATAGGCTAGGCCTAGTGTTTTGACATGTGAATCACGTTAAATATGGCGTACGAGCGAGAGCCCAGCTGTTCTTCAGAGCAAACAGAAAATGCTGTCTACCAACGTAAGTACATGAAAAACCTTAACACCCTTCATCTGTATTCTGTAAACTAAAACTAAATATAAATTACTCCTCCTCCAAATTACCCCTTCTTCAAACTTGAAGAAATGGTAATTTATTATTTGGGTATGAATTAATTTTAAAATAAATAACCCCTTCTTCAACATTCGATTGTAATCTAGGCCTAGTGATTTTCTTGCTTTCATTCTAGATTGGCAGCACTACAACGCTGATGGGGCGGGGCGACTGGCGAGTGTGGTGTGGTATCTCTATGGCGGAGGGCGTCAATCTTTAAGAAAAATACTTCCACGACTGTTATTAGTGTATAAAATGAATAACAATATTGTAACACACTTAAAAAGATTATTTATTTATCATTTCATAATAAAACTATGCTTAGTAACGCAACTTTGGTGGTTTTGAACGAAAAAAAGTGAGTATAACACCGAATCAGCTGTGCACCAGCTTTGTTCTCTTACTGCAACTACGCTAATCACTTGTCGAACATACACGCGTTTAAATTATGGCGTACATAAAGTGAAATAGAACAGATTTAAATTAAATACAAAAAATCGTTTGGTTTAAATTACGTTTCGATTAAAAGATCAGCTTGCGTACGTTTAAAAACACGCTTGTAACATCTCGCATCTGACTTCCGGTGGCGGCGGGGGCGAATTAGAACGAATTTTCGAAAATTTGTTCCAAATCGAAATAATAGATCGAGATAAAAGTGTCAGAAAATTGATCGAATATCTGATAAAAAAAAAGACGGTCATCATTTTGATTTTGGATTCTGGCTGTTGCAGAGGTGATCCGAGAGATTTGTGAAAACGTTCCCTGGAAAACATCTTTATTGCTACATAAAATAGGCTATACATAGAATAGGGGCCTAGGCCTAGGGCCTATGTGTATATACACGCTGATTAATTTAAACAACAAGAAAGCTCTCACATTAATATATGGTGATGGTCTAAACAGCCAGGTAGGCCCGAGGCAAAGTTAGGCCTTACTTTGGTAGGCCTATCAACGCTAACGAAATGGACGAAGTGTCCAGATATTTCTCAGTGTCGGACTGGGAGACTTTACTCGCTTGCGATAAACTGGAGTTGTTAAACCAGTACGGACATTACCAGCAAATGATACGTGAAAATGGTGAGTAACTATCCTAGGCCTAGGGCTCGACTTACAACTGATTTAATCTCAAAGTACTGAGCATTGGTTCCTACTGCTATGGTACTGAGTTTGTCTACTTGTCACTGACCAAATGAATGGTATCTTATAGTCTAGATCCTAGGTCTAGTCTTACCATAAGCTCAACCTACTTAATTTACATAAGTCGAAGTTAGGTAAACCTATGCCTAGGCTAGTCAGCTAGGAAAAATAGCAAGTAGCCTATACCCTACTGAATTTTTGTTGCAAGGTGGATATGCTAAGCATCTGCTGTCATTTCATTTCATTTCTCTTCTTTGCCTGCAGCTGGGCTCTCCTTCCCAGTGGCAGAGACTCCCCCCTCCCCCCAAGATTTACTAAGTTGGCATTTATGTCCTCTTAAATTGCACAAACATGCCCCGGACCTAAAATACTTTTATAAGTTTAGCCCGACATCTATGACATCCCTATATAATGAATGCTGCTTACACCACATTAATGCAGTAAAACAATAAATTGCTAATTAAAGGCCTATTTTCAGATACAAGTAAGTATTTTTTGTTTTCAAATAGACATTAAAAAAATAAGAAAACCGCAGTTTATGGCAACTTTGGACGAGGCCTACTCCCCCTACAATGATTTGTTTTGACGCGCGCCTCAGGGCATGTGACGTTGTTGGATGCGGGCTGAGCGGCTGGGCGAGGCGCGACTCGGGTAGGAACACCCGTTGCGTGGTGCAGTAAGGGGTTGACACTTGACAGTCTGTATGGATGGTTGTTTCTCAGATTTGCATCAAGAGATGTCTAATGAATAGTTTTATTAATAACTAATGTGAGTGCTAATATCCAGCAGTTTATTAAGAGAGTGCACGGACAAGTGGATTGTGTAGAGTAGGCCCTACGTCTTTAGGTTCTAGTTGATTATTTGTAGTTGTAGTTTCATTATGCTTGTCGTGGAGGCATTAAGCATAACGGACATTGTAAGTGTCAAAACTGTTATGTTATTATTGTAAATGGCCATATAGACTAGTGTACGTATCGTACCAGGACCAGCTATATTAATAATAAGTAATCATGGTATTAAATTGTTGTGCGTACGGATGCAATAACAGTAAGTCCGATCGACATATGTCGTTTCACCGTTTTCCAAACAGGGACAAATCTCCAGTGCCTTTGGGTTTTTAGCCAGTGCGACATAAAAACTGGCTATCAAAAATTAATAGTAAGAACTCTGTAGGCCTACCAAGCAAATACACTCGTGTATGTTCCGAACATTTTATTAAAGACGACTATGAAACTACCAATAGTTTGAAAATGGAAAATGAATCTAATGAAAAAAAAATCGAAACGTGTGTTAAAAAAATGAGCAGTTCCGTCTGTCAAATTGAGAGGCAGCATTGATACCCCTTTAAAAACAGAGCGAAGTACATGTTACCTTGCCGCTCGAAACAAGCATCGTCCGTTATTGAAAACATTTAAACCCAAAGTGTCCAAAGTACATCTCCACATCACGCTGTACTACTCTACGATTAATGTTTATGTAATGACGACTCACTAAATCACGAAACATTTCAGAATAAAGTATAAACCTACAGAGATAGAAATAAAATTTGAGCTTGATATTGAAACACTAATAAGAGCTAACCAGTTTGCGGAGGGGGTGACGGGTGCAAGTTCGGAAAGTAAAACCGATGAAATGAACGACCACGACGTATCGTTTGAAACAGAAGATTTTGACGAATGTGAATCTATCAATGATAGTGAGAGTGATCACATCGATGACGATCAATTCAATACGATGACAATACAAGTTCCTCCAAGCCAAGCATACACCCTTCAACTGTCCGATAGCGGTCGGGGCGGTGGGGCGCGCCATGGATGGCTAGTAACAGAAGATTTGGATTTTTTCTTCGCTACTGAGCGAAGATGAGTGAGCGCGGCACAGCTCGCATCCAACTACGTCACGCGTGTGACGTCACCCAATGAACATTCTTGATGAAAATTGCTCATAACTTGTTTAAATACGGACCGATTTCTTTCATTTTTGTTCCTAAATTCTTTAAATAATTCAAGGTCTGACATAGTTGAACTACAACGCTAGATGACAATATACCTTTAAATAAAATTATCTCTCCTGCGGTGGCGCTAGGCCTACTGTGCGGGAATCCGCAACATAAAACAAGCTAGGCCTACATATTGTTTTTCAATTAATTTTATTTCTCCCAGCGTTAATTAGAACTATTCGCCATATTTTTATTGTCAAACTTTCTTTCTTTTTTCACACTTAGAAATCCCTATTAACACAGGCCTAACATTAGTCTAACCTGTAGGCCTACAGTGTACACAAAAATGGAGAGACATCTAGAACTGGAGTTGATTGGAATTAATTACGTTTTTCGGCTTCGAATCCTACATAGAGAAAGGAATTAAAATTGTTAAGTAGGTATAAGGAGGGTATTGCATCCTCTCTTTGTCTGTTCTTATCATAATCAGAAATAGGGATGTCAAAAAGCGTGTATTTCACTAAACGTGTACTCGCCGTCCACAAAAACGTGTACACGTTTACACGTTTACTTCTACAAGAAGTACAATCTGTGTTTACATTTTTATAGTATATAGTAAACCTGATACTCAATGGTCATTACATGTTCACTGCATAATAATGTTCCCCCTCCAAGGAAATCAAGAGGCCTTACGGAATCCCCATTGACTCTGATATGTAGGCCTACGTAAAAAAACACTGCACGTCCTGAATATGGTTGTAGTGTTAGGGTGGCCGAACCCGAGCGCCGAGCGGTCAGCGTCACACGGCTGCCGTGCCGTGGGTCGCTCGCTTCAGGCTTGCAGGCCGGACGTACACTGCATAGGGCAATTAATTACGTGAATCCACAGAAGAAGAATTTGTACTGAAAGAGTGAACGGCGGCAAATTGGCTCATATGATAAGAATTCAGCAGGTTGCACACTGGATAAAAATAGCATTACATATAAATCGTTTACTTCTCAAGGATAATCGGTAAACGTGTACACGTTTACACGTACCATCTCTAATCAGAAAGTTCAATGGTCTAAGTTGATAAGATGGCAATCGGCTGGAATATTACGATGTAGGGATACGAACCAACAGCTTACCTTAGATGTAAGATGATGAATTTGAGATTTAAAAGAGTACACTGAAAAACATAAAACAACACGGTGATATGTTTCGACACCAGGTCTTGATCACTCGAATGGAAGACGGCTTCTGCGGCGACTACTTGAGTCACTAAAATTAACTAAATGAACTACTATATAAAATATACAAGGCGCTTTTGAGGGTGGGGTAGAGGTCGCAGAAGCCGTCTTCCTCTCAAGTGATCAAGACCTCGTGTTGAAACGTATCACCGTGTTTGTTTTACGTTTTCAATTTAATACCCTTTTACCTCAAATTCATCATCTTACATTTAAAGTAAGCTGTTGGATCCTATACCTGACCGTAGCTACCTATATCATAAAAAGTTCTATGTAAAGGACAATAAGTCAAATGGAAGTGAATTCTGTTCGAACCCTATTCTCAATTTTTTCTCTTCTCTGCCTACAATGACAGTTCAATGACATTTGTGTGTGGCTTATTATGCAAAAAATGTGGACATAGATGAAAAGAAGATGTAATTAGGCTGAAGTGTTTTGGTAACCAATAGAGATATGTGCCCCAAGACTATAAAGTATAATATTATGTATCATGTATCATCTTCCCAATATGTAGGAATTGAACATAAAATGTGTTTTTAACTAGTTTTTAGTTTGTTATGTAATACGTGCACATTTCACTCTTGATTATGTGGTTTGCAGGCTATACCCTCTTACCTGTAGTGATGCCTGAGTTCATGCAAAGAGGTCCACTTAGAACCGTCAAGGAGGAGCCGGACTCCGCAGGAGAGCCTAGTCTTGCAAAGAAAATGAAATTCAAGCTGCCGCAGCCCCCTAAGACTTCCCCGAGTAAGGCCTCGTCCAGTTGCACCACTTCGCCACCTAAAAGTCCACCGACTTCTGTCAAAGAGGAGCCAGACTCCGAAGAAGAGTCTAGTCTTGCAAAGAAAATGAAACTTTCGCAGCCGCAGCCCCCTAAGACTTCCCCGAGTAAGGCCTCGTCCAGTTGCACCACTTCGCCACCTAAAAGTCCACTAACTACTATTAAGAAGGAGCCTGGCTCGGCAGGAGAGGCTAGTCCTCCAAGGAAAAGAAAGAAGTTTGAGCCGCCTCGTACCACGTTGCAACCTACAGGCTCAGCCAACATCCTACCCCCACACAAGGTAATTAAATATTTCCATCATGCTATGATGAGAATACAGTGTATAATACAACTTTCTATTCCTAATGGATTACTAGTTTTCATTTACCTGCCCCCCACCACGTAACGAAGCAACACGGCTCCGAGAGCTAGTTACAAATTCTTGCACATAACACTCGCCACTTATGTCTCTATCTAGCTTTTATGTTATTCATCTTTAGCCACTTAAGCCACCTTCTTCTTGAGTGGTCAAGACCTCATGTCGAAACAACTAATTTATTTTTGTATTATGTATATATTCTATGTTCACTTTCAACTCTCGAGTTCGTCATCTTACACGAAGGTCAGGTGTTGGATCGTATCTTCACATTCTATAGGGCCTAGGGCCTACTATTCCAGCCAATTAGCATCTACTATCATATTCATTTTTAAGGTATAAACTATACTTATGAAACCATATTTAGTATGCATATCTATCATTGGTTGTTGTCATGATGGTTTCATCATTTAAAGTTGGCCTGTGTAGCAATTTACCATTTATAGGCCTATTGGTATTGTAAATTTGATTGACTCAATGCACTAATGTTGCAGATATGATCTCTGGCGGCGAAATCGTGAAGTAATAGCTAGAGGGCAACAAAGCCGCTGGATGTCATTTGTCAGTGTCATTTGTCAGTGTTTATATGAGAATGGCAACGATTCCAAAGAAACATAAGCGATATTGTTGCGTCAGTGAATATCCAGCTTTGCTGGATATTTGCTGGTTGTGTTTTGTATCCAAGATGCCTTTGATATTATGGGGATTTTGGATCAGGGGACACACCAAGCATCCGAAGGCCCAAAGTTCATGTTCTGATCATAATGTTAATTAACCACATGCAATTAAAAGGCTACGATTAACACTGCCTCTCTTTCATTGAGGTTCCTTTGGGCTCTATTTGCTTTCAAATATATGTATATTTCAGAATAAAGTTAAAAACTTACTTTGCGCAATAACATGTTTAGGCGGATCCATGATCTCCTGTCAGTTTGTTACCCTCTAACTGTCAGCCATGTTGCGCAGCAGTGGTGCTATCTCTTGACACATTTAGTGTCGAATAATAATAATAATCTTTGTTCAATAGAACGTATGTCATTTATACATAGATAAATACATTAGTTATAGAATGCTTCAAATAAAACTAAATTAAAACTAAAAGTCCATGTGGTCTTCGACAGTATATGGGCACTAGTTTACTCAGAAGGATTGTGTGTTACTACTTTGTTGGTTCTAAAATCAATACCAAGTTGAAAAGGGGCCATTTTGATTCGAATTTGGACTTTTTAATTTTTGCCTTCCTGGAAATTTCTCATGAACTAGCATCACATGGATGCAAAATTGAATTTTGAATTCATTTTCTGTATGCCTACATTAAAACTAAAAGTGTTGATTAGGTCTACATATTATGAATAATCACTTTTTCGTTATGTTTTTAGTGGAAATTTGTGGCATAAATGCCACCTGAACACACACAACAATTTAACCCTAAAGCTAAACCCAATTTCCCACATTTGGGCCCGGTTTATCTTTACGTATATTATGCAACCAAAGTATACATACTTTACCCTACTCTACATAATATCAATTCATGTTTCTGTTTGACAGATAAAGATTGAGCCAGGCACGGAGATGACTTCAGTGCCCGAAACAGCGGAGGATCAGGCGTTCGAACACTTCAGTAAGGAAGACATTGCAAGGTGAGTTGATGCGTACAAGTGCTTTGCATGTAGATTGGAGACAATCAAACATAGCAGTTTGAGTATTAATGGTCGTTAATAGGCCTACGATTTGTTCGCTTGTCTTGCTCGCTGATCTGCTTTATGTGTGTCTATACTAACCACAACTTATTTCAGGTACGCAGTGGCGGCTATTCAACTCATTTTCATCTGTGCAATTAATAAGTCGAATATTACTTCAAAATTAAATGGGCTTCCCCCAAGATTTTTTTCAAGGTCGTTTGTTTTTGCTCAATTTTGGAACATATTTATTTTTATTTATTGAAGTAAGCCTATTTTACATTCTTTGAATTAGGCCTACATTAAGAAATGTTGAAGAATTGTTGAATTACATTAAGAAATGTAAAGAATGTAAAAGAGGCTTACTCCAATCAATAAAAATAAATATGCTCCAAAATTGAGCAAAAACAAACGATATAGGCCTAGCAGATCAGCAAGAAAGGCTTATTAAAATAATAATTTATTGAATTAAATTAATAACTAATACTAATAAAAATTATTTATTTATTTTGTGTCATAATTAATTAGTGAAAGCACAATTGGTCCTAATTGTATTTGTATGGATATTAACGTTTAATTTTACGTACCGATGTTGTAGATGTTTTCAGACCACGGTTTCAGACACAGACACTGTCGAGTAATGTAAGTTAATACGTAGGTAGGTCGTACTAGTTGTTACATGGTTAGGGGGAATTCGGCATTTCTTTACCTACATTTTGTGTCTAAGTTTTGTGTAATCATTTGGGGGGGGTTGGGGGGAAGAGTTTATACACATTTTGTGACATCATTTATAGACAGCTCATAACATTTGACACCAAGGTTTGTATAAACGATTGGTCGTGTAAAGATTGATCAACGACGTTGATGTGGTGCTTAAATTCTTCAAGATTAAGGGGATATTATCTCGATAATTATTTCAATGGCCTACTGAGCAAAACCTTCATATGGAAATGGAACTTGACATAATATTACTGTATTTTACTCTTGTTCCAGTGCCAATCGAGTTGGCAAAAACCTGGCAGATGAAATCAAGATACTTGAAACCGAGATTCAGGGATTAGATGGTCCCACGGTTAACCTGCCACCTCTGCCAATGATAGGTAAGTAACCTGTGTAATTTCAATGTCCAGTAAAGTTTCAAGTAAATTAACTGTCAGGTAAGCCCAGTTTGGTGTATTTCTATTGGCCGTTGTCATGGTGAAAACAATTTAACTGAAAAGTAGATTTTAACTGGACATTGAAATACCTGCCCTTGACAAGTACACCTAAACCTGGCCATAACTCGCCTTTTATATACTTGTTGGCATCGAGGCCTATAAGGTTCACTATAATAAAGCAAGAAACAAGGATGGATGATTTTTTAAAATTTTAATGAACTCTTTGATAAGATTTTAAGTGATTTAAATTAACAATAAGAAATGTTCCAAAACTGGTGTTGTGTGTATCTGAGCACGCTCTCTATTGGTGTCTTATTATTAAAAATTATTAAATGAATGGCTGAAAAAGTCATCTTGGCAAGCCATTATATGAGACCCAGCCAGTAAATTAGTGGTTTTATACGTCCAAATGACAAAATACATTTTAGACACGAGTGCAAGAAGTAATACTGCATGCAAGTTTAAAAAATGTAGATCAATTTATTTAATTTCTAAATCAATTCTACCCTGCAAGAAACAGTCCACCATCTTATTGAGCTGTCTTCAAGGTATGTAAGCCAATCTGCTTTCAAAGATCTCTATTTTCATGATTTTAAACATTTGAGCTATAAATATACATTATCAGTAGGGTTGTGCAAACCAGTTTTTTTAAACTTCGAATCAAACCTTTTTCAAAAGGTTTTATTAGGTTAGTACCCACACATGCGTTAAATATGAGCACTGTCCATACATACCCATGGTAGCCTTACCTTGTTTCAATTTTACCAATTTAAATTTGGCAGTTTTTAATTAGTTGTGGAGGTTGATCAGGATACACTAAAAGCAGTAGTAAATAAATAATCGGTAAATCGTCTTAAAAAGTGGGGTTGAGCCCAGGCCTAGGCCTAGGCCTAGGTCTTGCGAAGTACCAGGTACCGCTAGGCCTACGGCGCACGTTGCATCGGACCTAGACCTAGTCACAGTACCGGTAGGCCTGTCAGTCTGGCTTGGGTCGTCCACTACCTCACCCGCGTGATCATCATCATCATTCATCATCGAACACCAGCACACGGCGTTTCATTTTGAAGAGCAAAAACTAAACACTGGTGGAATGAAAGTGAAACAAACTGTCAAACTCGCTAAAACATCATAAAACGCCTAAAGAAGTCACACAAATTTGCTAGTCATGACGCCATAATGACACACTCGCACTCGATCGTCGCAGCGTCGCTCGCAACTATATTCTCGACTCTTGATTATCGAATATGGATCGGTCGCGACTGTAGGCGTGGCTCCGGAAGGGGGGGTTTCGAGCGCGCGGGAATTTCGAAAGGTTCGGTTCGAGGTTCGACGCATAAAATAGTTGTTCGAACCGAACCGGGCTCAAGGTTTGGTTCGGTTCGAATTTCGTCCTGGTTCGCACATCCCTAGTTATCGCTCACTCGTCGATGGTGTTTGGAGCCAACAGGGTTGGTTTAGTCACTTTAAATTAAAGTCCCCCACTGAAAATCAGTCTTGTTTCTGAAAGGGTAGACTTTAGATGTGAATATATATATTTATTTTACACTTACTCTTACTCTTCTCTTACTTACACTTTTGACTGTCTAACGTGTTGTTTGTACTGTTACAGGGGTCGATATGATAGCACAGTCGAGCTACTCGGCAGCCATCAACTTTGCTCACAAAACAATACAGATCAAAAGAGAGCAAGTTGATGTCGATGGATCTTCCCCTCGTTGCCTTTCCTCAAGTAAGTAGACCAGATCGTGTAAATTTGCCATACATGTATTTTTGCTTTGACCCATTGCTCTACATAGGCGTACAGAATTTACCCGAATATAATACGAGTTTTTTTTTTCCCCAAGAAAATATTCAAAAAATTGTATTCGTATCATATCGCGGTCTAAGGTTTTCAAAACCTGTATTCGAATTTCCCGGGCGTGAGTAAACGTGTGCACTATTGTTGATCGACGAATGGCTATCCTCTGGCCAGTTCTCGAACCTACAGCACTCTGCTGGGCACTTTATGCATGAACTCGAAATTATTTGAAATTAATGCGTGAATTGAAATTATTTAGAAATAAATACCATACTGACTATAATATGACATTTAGAGCACTCAGTATGTAGAGTTTACCATGCCACAGTGCGTTTTTCGATTTCAAAGTCCGTTTTTGAGATGTAATTTAGATTTAAAATGTGCGGTTTTTGACGTAGAGGTACCCTTTGCTCTTAAGTCATTCTAACAGCCCTCAGATATATCTCTTCCCCCCTCCAGTCCCCCCCCCCCCCCCCCCACCACCCTAATTTAAGTGCCATAGCCTTTATTTATCAGTATATTAAAACACTTGGCTTTCGTGGCCCGGGTTAATCAAATTAAAAACAAGCCGGGTTATTACGTCACATCATTGACATGCTAAGTGTCGTACTCCTAAACAATTTTAAAGGCCCTTTAAACCCAAACATACATGTCGAGTCATTAGACGCTGACGCTTTTACGTAAGTCGAATGAAAAAGTCCCACCGGACAGCGAGGCTTCGTTCACCCTACAGCGCAGGTTTCATTTTGTTTGTGACGTAGATCGATTGGGGTTCAATCGTGTGGCTGATATCCCCATTAAAATTGATATAGCCCGCTAATAGCATGCCCTATACCGAGTCCACGCATAAGGCTTCAAACGACCGAATTAATTGTAATACGGCGATTGAATTTGGTATCAATTTCTGTATCAAACTGTCATTTTCCGTACCATGGAAACAGATTTTAGCTGTACCCACAAACAAATTTTTTACGACGTGTTATTTGAAACAGTGTTGTCGCAATGAGCCGGGCGTAGCGAGAAAGCGCGCATGCTTTTAGTGGGCGGGTGATTACAAGGTTTTGTTTCCATCATCAAAAAAACCTTGCATATGTTAGAATCGACAAGAACAACCACTCACAATAATCACCATGATTTACAGATTACGTCGATGTCACTCATTTAGAAATCGGGCTACAATTGAGTGAGTTACGAGACGTGGAAGTGATACGTTTCTCGCGTTCAATTTTAATGGGGATATCAGCCACACGATTGAACCCCAATCGATCTACGTCACAGACCAAACGAAACCTGCTTTGTAGGGCAAACGAAGCCGCACTGAGCGGTGGGACTTAATCATTCGACTTACGTAAAAGCGTCAGCGTCTAATGACTCGACATGTATATTTGGGTTTAGTGGGCCTTTAATGTTACAGCTCAAAATCAACATGAAAATTGTTATTTCTGTCATGAAGTTAAAAAATATTGCACTTTTTATAACTATTGTTTAAATCCTACGTGATGATAAATATTAGACCTAGAGGCAAGAAAATATCTGTATTATTCACAAAAAAGTGTAACTTATTTATTTATTTAATAGTGCTTTGTAGTACATTCAAGATGGTGCAGGAGGCACCTGAATATTCAAGCTTGTCAAAAAATAAATACATAATAATTTTTAAAAATAAAATAAAACAACAGTTAAAAGTAAACAGTTATAATCATTGTTTCTGGGAAAGGTATTGAGAGTTTGCTTGAGCTACCGGCTCCTTAGTTCAAATAACGAACTATGTACTTCTTCAAAAATTCCTGTTTGATTCAAAACATGACCCATATGGACCATGGATATACCGTATTGGTTATCTCCTCAATTGCTATTTCCAAAACCATTAAAAAGGTAATAGGCCTATAATATTACCCAAAGAGTCACAGGTGCAATATCAATTAATCAATTATATTGAGACTGTACATTTGTAGGTAGGGCTCTATAATAAGATTTCTAAGACAAGATTTAATAAGATCTTATAAGATTTCTCGTTTGCTTTCAGACTCCACATTCCAGTGCACTGAGTGTTCACTGGGGTTCGTAAGTCCGATCTACCTTAAAGCGCACAAGCCTCGTTGCAGCAAGGGGAGGAGATATATTGTCACCAAGGACAAAACTACCAACGAGAACTCGGACCAAAAGGAAACGTCCCCGGGCAAGAGCGGACACGACAAAAACAAGGAAATCGTCGTGAAAGGTTTAGCTAGTAAGTTTGTGACAGTTACAAGTTGACAAGCAAGACGGGTCTAACTAAACCAACCCACGGTGATTTACATCCTCGAGTCCACATAGAATAGACTGGTCAGAAGTTGGGAGAAATCAGTTGAGTGTACAGAAACAATGCAATTATCACCTGCTCTTGCTACTGTAAGTAATTAAGCCAGCATTGTCCTTGCTCTTCTATTATTATGGCACTCGTTTCTAATGTCTCCCGATAGCGATCGAACGGGAATTCCAATAAAGTTGAAATTCAGATCATCCACAAACTCTTATGTGGATTTTAATTAATTTTGTGGCAATATCATTTAAGAAGTTACATAGTTACATAACCAGTGCTCGAAATTATGAATTATAGACAGCAGCCCTTCGGGCTACTGTCTTATAGTTTTTGGCAGCCCAGTTAAGAATTGAATAGCCCGATTTTTTTATTAATATTTTCGTTTTATTACGTAATTAACATTTGAAATTACATTTTTTGTTTTTTTAATTATTGTGAATAAAATGTTGACTAGTTGGCTAGTCTAGTGCATTCGTTGGTCGCGAGTGCAGTGGGGCATGTGTGTATAGGCTAGGCGGGCGGCGGACAGCACGAGAAATATGTCTGGAAATGTTTCCCACGTTCTAGTCTCATAAGAATAAGATTACTGGTTTGATGCATTAAAAACTGTGATAATTTGTTAGTATAATACAGTGTGTTGTATGAACAAATGGCACTTTTGATTTTAGAAGAAACACTATTTAATGATGTGTTTTCAGGCAGCCCGTCGGGCTGCTTCTGAATAACAACGAAAGCGCCCGCGCGTTGCCGTCAGTCAGTCTGGCTGTACCAACCACACCAGACAGTCACCCGCCCGCTCCCCTCTACTCTGACCGTGGACTGACAAACCAAAAAACCTGTCAAGCGGGTTATATTTTATCTCAATGGCCTGTGTCACGGCCTTGCTACGCTCACTGTAGATGGTCGGGTGGGGGGGGGGGGGGGGGGGGGGGGGTTAGGGGAAGGACCTTGAAATGAGAGCGAGAGCGCCCGCTCGCCCACGGAAAATAGAAGGAGATAATTTTGACAAGATTATCACGTGAAAATAACTTACCATTTTTGCCAGATTTGAAGAAGCTTGTGATTTTGGTCTGCCGTGCTCTTTCTAGGCTCAGTGCATACAGCCTACAATAAAACAATATGTATCAATTAATTTATTTATTTGATGGGGGACGCGAGTTCAAATCCTGTACAGGGCAATGAAAGCACTTACCTCTTCAAGTTCTGTCCATTTTCCAGTGCGAGCTCGCTTTCTTGTTGGTTCCGCGCCACTTTCTTGAATCTTTACTCTATTTTTCATAATGGTGTTTAGTGTTGATGTGGGAATCTCCAATGTTTTTGACAACTCGGTTCGCGTCTTATTGGGGTTGCGATCAACAATGTCAATAATGAGTGGGTTTTCGTTTAGCCATAATGACGGTCGACAATAATGAACCTGCTTGTAGAATAACACAAAGAACACTGACGGCTCTCTGAACAAAACTCGGGCCAGACTGCACGTGCGAAGACCAGGTAGCGGGAGGGTTGGGGTGGGTCGGCATACTTTAGTCTATTTATAGCGAGCACAGTAGACCGCCGCGGGCCGTTGTATTGTTGTTGTCGGCGCCTGGAGGGTGGGGGGGGATATCTTCAAGGTTTGTGCTGCCACGGACGATGGGCGGTTGCCGTCGAGGGGAAAAGGGTCTAAGCTAGACCTCGTAGATAACGAGCTGTCATTTTTAAAAGACCACGGCTCCTCGAAAACGTGGTAAACGTAAATAAAGTCGGCACGGGACAAAGAAATTATTGCATCCTAAGCGTGAAAACGTGCTATCGGAGAACGTCATAACGAATTAAAATAACATAAGTCTTATGCAACTTGAGCGTGACAACTCATAATGCGACGTGTTAACTGTGAAAACGTCCTAACGGTAAACTTCTTAACGAAGTTTGACTGTATACAAGTGGCAGTCCGAGTACGTTTTGGGCAGCCCGAGGCTGCCGGACTGCCGTTAATACCGAGCACTGTGCATAACAGTTATTCAAATTTTTGTCCAAAGCAAAATGGCAACAAAATGAGTGTCAACCACAGCTTTTACTACATTAAATTACAAGCATTCAATTGATTAAAATTACTTCATTGACATTTTTGACATGATATCTATGCATAATATTATGTTTTATACATGCTTCATTTTTAATTTCCACTGCATTGTGTGTGGCAATAATATGTTCTAGTTCATCTGAAACCGAACTAAATCGCAGGTCACTTTAAATGTGTACCTAGAAACTGACAACAACCTACTGACGTCACAACGTCACGAGAGAAATACTCAAATATGGTTTTGGCAAAAAAATATGAATATGTTTACTGCCGAGCAGAAAAGGGAGAGAACAGTTCATTTCCAGCAACATAGATTTCATAGATTCCCTCAGAAAAGTCAAAATATTTCTATATTTCTATTAGGAATGACTTAGGGTACCCGGAAACCAGTTCTATTTCAAACCGATCCACATTTTGAAAACCGGTTCCACTTTTCTACCAATTTTTTTTAGGTTTTACCCAATCATCCAAAAATCCTTGGAAAATGAGCCAGTCCCACGATCCTACAGTCAATATTTACCTCCAGGCAGCAGACTTGTACAGATAAGATAAGATATTTATTCTTCAAGACATACATACATGGTAATACAAAGTCTTAATCTCTGACGAGATGTGCGTAGAGTGTGGTCTGCGTGTGCATACAGCACAGACATGACGGGTGTTTCCATTACAACACAAAACAAAACAATATTTAAAGTTGAAATAATTAGCCTGTAATAGGAACTTTGCTTTGATGCATTATGCATCCTCTGTGCATCCTCAATTGAATATATTTAACACAATAACATTTAAAGTTGAAGTAATAAGCCTTTAATAAGGACTTTGTTTTGAACTTTTGTACATAATAAAGAAAGCCTATAGTACAGTAAGGTAAGTCATTAACACTAGATTAAGTACATGGAGATAATAGTTCCACAGCACATTTAAATACATTTAACAGCATGAAAACAGTTAAGTAATTAGAGCTTACTACTATAGGATCTTTTCTTTGAACTCTTGTACAGAATAAAAGGATTCATCGATTAACATATTTTTTAGCCTAAATTTGAATAATGATAGGCTAGTGCAATCTTTTATTTCATAAGGTAGTGCATTGTAGAGTAAGGTTCCCTGGTAAAATGGACTCTTTTGGCATTGTGTTGAAGTTTGCCTTTGAATTCTGATAAAGTTGTTTTGGCGAGTGTTATGTGAGTGCATGTCCAGGTTTGTTTCAAAGTCCTTGATGTTGCTTTTTACAAATGTCAGAAGTTGAATTATATATAAACAAGGCATGGTTAATATTTTTAATTTTTTAAAATGAATTCTGCAAGACTCTATACGATTGAGATGGAGCATATTCCTGATGGCAGTAGACTACTTGTTTTTAAGGACGTACAGCCAGCATTGTTCAAACTTCAAAGGGAAGTTGGTACACTTCCTTTTATTTTTGTACGCCAAATAATCGATTTTATGATTTAAAAAAAAAAATGATAATCCAAGCAGAATCTGGTTTCCGATTTTTAGACCCGAAGTCATTCCTAATATTTATATCACAAACCCTCTAAATATTCTCTTAACACTAAATAGAGCTAAATATTCCAAAACACTGTTAGAAATTTGGTACAAAAAGGTCATAAAAATCATGTACATAAAATACACACATACCCTATCAAAACATGAAATGCATGATACACACATACCCTATCAAAACATGAAATGCATTAGATCATGTGTCCCATATGTATATGGTATGTGACCATCTAGTTAGTCCATTTTGTTTCAGAAAAATATTTTTCAGTAAATATTGTGTTACTTTGAAACTTTTCTAACAATTTTGCCACCAAACTAAACACCGCTTGTAGATGGTCCAAATTTCCACTTGATCAGACTTTCCGTTCGACCGCTATCGTGAGACATAAAAACAAAACAAAAACCAAACAAACAAACATAATGAGTGCCATAAAAGTCTAGTGGAGATGTTAGCTTAATTGATTTTGAGTAGAATGATGAATGAGAGAAACTCAAGTAACGGTACCTTCAAGATGCCAATTGACTCTCTAACTACTACTGTGCTTCAAGAAATATTATCTTTTCCTTTCAGACACTACATTCCAGTGCACCTGCTGTTCGCTGGGTTTCATCAGTGCGGACTTACTTCAAGCGCACAAGAAGAACAGTTGCCGCAAACGGTGGACGCTTCTCAACTCAACTCAGTCAACTACTGGCGCAGACTCGGGCCAGAAGGAAACATCCGTGGGGACGAGTGGAAACGACAGAAACCAGAAAACCATTGAGAAAGGTTTACGTAATGGCGACAAGTTCTCATGCAACGTTTGTAACCGGGTATTTAAGAGCGAGGTAGGGCTGAGGCAACACGCAGCGACCCACGAGAGCGGAGACGACTCACGCAGTGGTGCTAGTTTCAGTCAGGACGGTCACCTCGCCGCACACAGGAGGAAACACAGGAAGGAAGAGGGTTCTGAATGCAACATTTGTAACAAGAGTTTTACTAGTAGTAATAGCATCAGTAGACATATGAGAACACACACGGTTGAGCTGCCCTTTGCCTGTGATGTGTGTGATGCTAGGTTTACATGGAGTGACTCCCTCACTAGACACAAGAGAACACACACGGGTGAGGAGCCCTTTGCCTGTTATGTGTGTGATGCTAGGTTCACAAGGAGTAGCACCCTCACTACACACAAGAGGACACACACGGGTGAGAAGCCCTTTGCCTGTGATGAGTGTGATGCTAGGTTCACACAGAGTACAAACCTCACTAGCCACAAGACAACACACACGGGTGAGAAGCCCTTTGCCTGTGATGTGTGTGGTGCTAGGTTCACAGTGAGTAGCAACCTCACTAGACACAAGAGAACACACACAGGTGAGAAGCCCTTTGCCTGTGATGTGTGTGATGCTAGGTTCACAGAGAGTGGTGCCCTCACTACACACAAGAGAACACACACGGGTGAGAAGCCCTTTGCCTGTGATGTGTGTGATGCTAGGTTCACACATAGTAGCAGTCTCACTACACACAAGAGGACACACACGGGTGAGAAGTCCTTTGCCTGTGATGTGTGTGATGCTAGGTTCACAAGGAGTGGCCAACTCACTACACACAAGAGAACACACACTGGTGAGAAGCCCTTTGCCTGTGATGTGTGTGATGCTAGGTTCACAAGGAGTGGCCAACTCACTACACACAAGAGGACACACACGGGTGAGAAGCCCTTTGCCTGTGATGAGTGTGATGCTAGGTTCACAGAGAGTGGTGCCCTCACTACACACAAGAGAACACACACTGGTGAGAAGCCCTTTGCCTGTGATGAGTGTGATGCTAAGTTCACACAGAGTACAAACCTCAGTACACACAAGAGAACACACACAGGTGAGAAGCCCTTTGCCTGTGATGTGTGTGATGCTAGGTTCACAAAGAGTACAAACCTCACTACACACAAGAGAACACACACAAGTGAGAAGCCCTTTGCCTGTGATGAGTGTGATGCTAAGTTCACACAGAGTACAAACCTCACTAAACACAAGAGAACACACACGGGTGAGAAGCCCTTTGCCTGTGATGTGTGTGATGCTAGGTTCACAGTGAGTGGTGACCTCACTAGACACAAGAGAACACACACGGGTGAGAAGCCCTTTGCCTGTGATGTGTGTGATGCTAGGTTCACACAGAGTGGTGACCTCACTAGACACAAGAGAACACACACGGGTGAGCGGCCCTTTGCCTGTGATGTGTGTGATGCTAGGTTCACAGGGAGTGGCCAACTCACTACACACAAGAGAACACACACTGGAGAGAAGCCCTTTGCCAGTGATGAGTGTGATGCTAAGTTCACACAGAGTACAAACCTCACTAGACACAAGAGAACACACACGGGTGAGAAGCCCTTTGCCTGTAATGTGTGTGATGATGGTTCACAGAGAGTGGTGCCCTCACTAGACACAAGAGAACACACACAGGTGAGAAGCTCTTTGCATGTGATTAGTGTGATGCTAGTTTCACAGTGAGTAGCCACCTCACTAGACACAAGAGAACACACACGGGTGAGGAGCCCTATGCCTGTGATGTGTGTGATGCTAGGTTCACAAGGAGTGACTCCCTCACTAAACACAAGAGAACACACACGTGTGAGCGGCCCTTTGCCTGTGATGTGTGTGATGATAGGTTTATAAGTAGTAGCCACCTCACTACACACAAGAGAACACACACGGGTGAGAAGCCCTTTGCCTGTGATGTGTGTGATGCTAGGTTCAGTGATAGTAGCCACCTCACTAGACACAAGAGAACACACACTGGTGAGAAGCCCTTTGCCTGTGATGAGTGTGATGCTTAGTTCACACAGAGTACAAACCTCACTAGACACAAGAGAACACACGGGTGAGAAGCCCTTTGCCTGTGATGTGTGTGATGATAGGTTCACAGAGAGTGGTGCCCTCACTACACACAAGGGAACACACACAGGTGAGAAGCCCTTTGCCTGTGGTGTGTGTGATGCTAGGTTCACGCAGAGTCGCCACCTCACTACACACAAGAGAACACACACGGGTGAGAAGCCCTTTGCCTGTGATGTGTGTGGTGCTAGGTTTATAAGTAGTAGCCACCTCACTACACACAAAAAGAGACAACACACAGCAGGAGTCGTACACACACAAGGACTACAAGACTAGCTTTGCCCCATCCATACAGGATTCCCATAAACACTTCGTAATGCATTTCCCTGATATTCCATGAGCACTTTATTTAATTTACCTGATGATGTAAATCGTCTGTGTAGGCCTGAATGTTTAACAATGTTCTACAATTGTGATTCAATTCAAAATGTTAGGGACCATAAAATCCTCACTTTGAAGTTCAATTTTTTTTTAGTAGTAGCATTTCTAGTTTGAGTAATAAGTAAGTTTGAAGTTACCGAGTTTGAATTAACCAGAGATTACTGTAGTACTGTACAGGAAGTAGGAGGAATTAGAAACCTTAAATTACAGGTTGGATCTTTTTGAAATATATAGAATAATATAGGGATGGGTACCCAGATATCGATAATCGAACGGCAATATCGTTATCATTAGATAATTTTGAGAGAAAAATCTGATTTTTCTTAGGGATCTGCGGTTAGCACTCTCGGTTATCGATTCGGTTAGTTTAATCAACCTTGATTTTCGGTTATATATGTTAATTAATATCCCTCGATTCCACTTCGTAGGTAAACAGTATTCGTTAATAAAAAGCACCCATTGGGAACAGACTACCTTTTTCATGCTATAGCCACATATCTAAGGCGCGCTTGATTCCGACTGCGTGCCAATCGTGCAATCGTAACAGAGTCGATAAAGAAGGCTGTGACATACATAAGTTGTCGACCTGTCCGTTCGATTAGTCGTACGGGCAGCAATTTTGAACTGTGCTGCGATCTAGCTGAGAAAAAAAACACTATTACGGCTACACCACCGTGGCTCTGCCGAGTATGGAAAATTGTCTCGTAAATTCTACCAAGAAAAACCGACTTCGGTTATTAAAATAAATTTTTGTTCCGGTTAACTAAAGACCGACCGGACCCAAAAAATCGGTTCACTTCACATCTCTAATTTTTCTAAGTAGGCATAAATATTATGATACAGGGAATAGAATATCCGAATCCGATATACATTAAATAAATCAACTAACCGCGAGCAATTCAGGTTCTCTTAAGATTTGTGTTTTAACTCATATTACTTATCTGCACAGTAAGTTGTTTTAATAAGGGTAACAGCATGTCAAAGCCATGTAAAGGGGTTGACAAAGTTCCGCACAGAATGGCTGATCCCAGTTAGCCACTCGCTCTGCATTAACCACGTCATGAGATACAGTAAACATCGAGGAACCCAGAAGTTGTCAAATCGTAATATTTAAAATTTGCGTTATCGCAAAAACGTCAAAATTCAATAGTATAATGGCCAAAACAAACACCACATAAAGAGATCGATGTTTTCTTGTATAGCGCACAGATACGATGCTTTGTGCATGCATAGTAGGCAGATAAAGCGGATACGTCATAGTAAGCAAGTCATGTCCTTCAAACTGCTGCAATCGTATCGTAATGACAGAATTACGGAATCAAACCTCGTTAGTACGTCTTCACGCTTACGACGTCAATATTAGTGGTCTCGCCGTCTAATCCCTATTAAAACAATGTACATTTCAATTTGTTACGTTTTTCCTTGGTACGTTTTCACGCGTAGGACGCATAGTTCTCTCCGTCTCGTTGGAAAATAGTTCGTGTTTAGCGCAGCGCATTTACCATCATTGGCAGAGGAGTGACGGCCGAGGATACAATCTGCAGCAAGTGTGGGAAGCATGTGTTCTGTACAACAGGCACAGTTTACCATGAACACTGAGGGTTTTCTTTGGTTTTCACTCTAAGGATGCGTTATGATGAATGATGAATAAATTCACATCGATATCATTTTCACAATATATCGTGAGCATATAATAGTACTGCGAGATGATATTATCACTTTAATATCGAGGAATCACACCGAATGGAGGCCAAGTTGGCCTAATAATATCTTTAAAAGCTGGTGTATAGTTAAAGTCACTCCTCTATAACTCGATATCGTTGTCACGTTTTTCATATTTGGCTTACTTTACAATGAGACAGCGCTCTTTCACAATACAAAAAAATTAAAGTTCCTTTCCGATCTACTTTTTCCAAAATAATGAAGTAAACATTTTAAAAATCCCTATCCTTTAACATTGGAGAGAGAGAAATTACACATTTTATCACCTTCACATAGATATAAAGGAGCCAAAAAACGTTGTCACGTGCACAAATTTAGTATCAAAATGAAGCTAAATTCTCAAGAAATACACACAAAGCAGAAAAAATGAGTATATCCGTACTACGTTTTGCGTTATTTGAGCCTAAAGTTGCATGTACGCTCAGAAACTTGGCAACAATGCACAGTCGACTGCTCCAACAGGTCACTCCCCCGCCGCCCGCGACATGCTAGACCCGGCTGTCCACTCCTTCCCTGACGCAGACATACGTTCATATTAACCGAATAACATTTTCCTTTATGATTTGTATGAATTCTTATGTCAAGATTAACAAGTATTCTTTGAATACTTGTATTCTGCAACATCAGCCTTTTGTAGGCCAGTACTCAATTTTTGTAATCTAGAATTCTAAGCTTTTGATAGATTCAGTTCTTTATTTTGTTGGTACATAATACACAATATCTGTATTTGATCCTTGAAGTTTACTGTGCATTGTAATATTTTGTCTACGTTCTATTTATGATGTTGATAGCGGACATTGACGTGCCCCGGGCCAGCGCCTAGGCACTCGCGCTGCGCTTTGTTTACATTGAAAGATTTCGTTCTTTCGTCGTCAACAATGTCGTGATTATCATCTAATATTAGGCCTACTTTGTATAGAATCCAAGGGCCAGCCTAGGACAACAGCCTTGGTCTACCCTTGGTACCAGAAATGTTTATCTGGAATAAAGTCATTGTTCGCATTTCGCAATCGGTAGCTAGGGGGTATGGATGGAGATTGGCGTAAGCCAAGAATGTACTAAATTTAACAGTAGAGCCCTAGAAGCAAACTGCAGTGGGGCCTACCCCTAGGCCTGTATCGATTCATTTTTGTGAAGGCCTAGTCTAGGCTAGGCTAGAGAGAGAGAGAGCAAGGTAGGCCTAGGCAATGTCAGCATTCTCTTCCGTATGAAATTGAGTCCTAGACTAGCTAGGCCTACGCCTCACTCCAGACATTGGCTTTACGGCTCAAATGTTAAATTAATTACATTATTATGTGCACACACCACCTAATCTGCTAGCTACCTATGCCATCGCATTTTAGTTGTCATAGAGTGCTGTCCCACAAGACTTTCGTTTTCAACAGCCGTCACAAACAACACAAACAATGTGTTGTCATTTGTTTTTGTTTTGAATTTTGATATGCACTTTTTGCACACGCAACGCGCGATAAAGTTAAATCTGGAACAGCTAATCACACCAGATCGCATCGCTTCAAACTAATCATCTGATTTTAGCGTTTCAGTTGCGTCGCATCAAGCACGTTTTAGTAAACGCAGCATGAAAACGTCCCTTTTTACTGCGCGCGAAAGAAGCTGACATCTTCACATGGCATCTGGTTGATTGTTGGGAAAGTTGCGATCACGTTGCGATGTTGCCAAGCGTATTTTAAGGTTGGCAATAGACTACATGACCAAATATTACGTGTTCCACTTCATATATCACTTCTAAATCAAAGCAACCATACACAAGTGTTTATAATATGTTAATATCAATCTAATATACGGGACATTATTTCAATCAAACAGATATCAAATTAGTGTTATTCTTGCTATTATTTTGTTTCCACTATATGGCTGCACTGATTTTGAGCGGCAACTACTGCGCCGTGTTTTAGTCAGTTGACGGACTAGCACTTCCGACAATGCAAATAAATTAACAGTTTAGTTAAAATAACATATTTATGAAGGGAAAGATTTACAAACAATATTTAAAATACACACTTCTATTTAAAAATTAAAAACATTTTGTTTTAATTGCATTGTTCAGCTGACTTTGATCATTAGTTATAGTTGACTCTGACTAGAGAGTACACTTAGAGGAGTGACTTTAATTGAATACACTCCGTAAGTTATTGATACACTGTCAATGTCATAATTTGAAATTATTGAATGCTAAATAGTAATAATATAATCAATAACCGCCGCGAACGGTTGTAAACTACGACGATAACAAGTCGTATTAACAATTTATCATGATAGTGGGTGCAAAATAATATCCAGATATGTCACAAATCGTATTGTATCGATATACGATTAATCGAGTATCCTCCGCATCACTATAGTTTTCACAGATGGCTCCAAAATTGACAGCAAAGTGTTGCTCCATCTTACCTGAACAGTTCAGGTTAGCAACATGTGTTCAGTTTAACACTTAAATGTATTAAATGGGTATCTTAAATCATCTGAGACTAGGGTTCCCAACCGTCCCGGTTTGACCGGGACTGACCAGGAATTGAAGATCTTGTCCTGGTTGAAATTAAACTGATTCCGGGACGACAAATGTCCCGGAATTACATGAAAGTGCCTTACTTCTGCCCGCGACCCCGCGCTGCCCGAAACGTGAGCTCAAAACGAGCAGTGAGAATGGATAATAAATTAATGACAGCATGGTTTCCAAAGTTGACTTTTTCAAATGCACGATGTTTTCTTAATCATTTCGTAGGTTTCAGTAAATATAGGTATACCCTGTAAATATTGTTATCATCACACAATAATTATTAAAATAAAAAATCCCAACAGGCACGTAGACTCCCAATTTCTAATTCTCTGCCCATCCTTTAAATGCAAGCGGAAGATTTTTGTTTTCAAAAGGAATTCGTTGAACTCTTTGGAATTCTGGGTAGCTTTAAGTTATAGTTCGTCCAACGAGACTTGATGGATTTCGTTTTCCTCAAAGGGACAAAAGACCAGATTTCTTCACACATTTTGAAAGGAGCATCTTCCTCTGTTCCAAAAGCCGCTTGGCCTGTGTTGCCAAGGTGCAACATAAGTTCTGGGAAAGCTTTAATGCTTTCTGCGAAATAGTCGTTGAAGTCGATGACAAGAAGAGATTAGTCGAAGTAGTGGAAACATTCCCCATTATTACTTTCAACTCTTCGGCGCCACGAGCACAGGAGACTAAAACACAATATGGGTTGACAAAAGCGAAGGTAAGGCGGCAAGTCCAGGTAAAAGCACTAACACAATGTCACCATATTAAATTATTTCGCTTCATTTGGTTTGGAAAGAGGTTCGCAAAGAAACGACAGCCTGGCAACACTGACGGCAGTCAGTGAGGACGGTATTTTAAAATACAAAGCTTCATGATTGGTGACACGCAGCTTACAAGTTCCCGCTGAGTCGGCGAATCTGCCGAAATCCATCAAGTCTCGTTGGACGAACTATAACATATTTCATGTCAAGCAGTAAAAACATATTTTTGGAACGTAAATCAAGAAAAAAAGGTCAAAAAATGTTTCACCTTCGGCGATAGGCCTCCAGCGGGCCTTCGGCAGTATCATGTGGGCCGTTCCCTTTTCCTGCGCTATTTGTACCGGAATGCTTTTTCCAGAGTTTGAAACCCTACCTGAGACGCGAACGATCTTGGCTACTGAAACGACCTAAATTTGATCTATTCTATTAATGAATCGGAAACGCGCTCTCACAGATCCACTGGCGTGTTTGTATGAGCGCACCATGTCACTTCTTCAATTCCATTTCCCCCACGGGGCCACGAGTCGCTTTTACTTCCCCCCGCCCAGCATCGGCCTTCTTACCAAGCTCACTTTGCCTCCACACATGATCCTTGCGCTCTCGCTTGTGATGAACGCGTTTGATGTCTTTCTCTCTCTTGCGGACACGGCTCGTAAACATTCAACCCGGCCGACTGCCTGCCTGCCAAAAGCAAGACTGCGATGCAGCTATCCGAGACGGCGTACACACGTTCGGTAGACAAACAAAACTTGATACTTACACCTGCAAGTTCAACTTCCATGGGTGTTATTATTAGTTTGTATTATTAATGTTCTGTATATAAGTAATCTGACAAAGACACACACTAGGTTACCGTAGACTACTGTACAGGATTTGTTAGTGGTGTAAAACGCAATGAGTGTAATGTTCAAGAGAAACCGCTTCACAAGGCTGTTGTTTAAATAAGATATTTCAGGTTATCTCAACTGAGGTGTTATTTTTGTGCCCTCTTCTAATTATGTAATTTGTACTCTTATAAAAAGGTATTAAGGTGTTTGGGTTGGTTGTGTTATTCATTACACTGAAATATACAGTGGCATTGCATTATTCGAGTAAAAAGGTAATAACTTTCAAATTCTGTATTAAATCTTTCTAAACAGAGAAGTGTTCAATGGTGGGCATTAGAGTATTAAACAAATACTTGTATTGATATTAACAGAATTCACAACAAACTCACACAATTGTATCATTATTCACTCACAAAAGAGTGAAAACACTTGAAGGCATATAGTATGCACTAAAGGCGGATTCACAATTGAAATAAGAGTTGAAATAGTGAAATAGCAATAAGGTTTAAGCGAAATGGAACATGCAATAACAATGCTATGGTTCACAACTGTCACAGTGGATTGAAATAGTCATAAGAAATGATTCAATTCCATTTCTTATTTCAACTTCTTATGACGAACCAATCAGAGCTTGAGAAGAAAAGGCCTACTCCAGTCGAACCGAATATGGTCGTTGTTGTTGTTGTTGCTGTTGTTGTTGTTGTTGTTGTTGTTGTTGTTGTTGTTGTTAATGTTGTCGTCGTAGGCTTCTTGCAAGCTTGCTTTACAACAATGAAACAAATGAAATGAATCGATTGACAAACATCAAGCTGTCAAACTATTACTACGTTTACATGCAGGTTTGAAATCGATTTGAGAACGTTTTGAGTTTTCAAAACAGCATATAAACACTTCGAAAGTGGGTTTGGATCGGTTCGAGTCACGCCTGTTTGCTCGCAGGGGTGACTTGAAAACTAGTTTTGGTAACTGCCATGTAAACACCCCACTGCCACCAATACGTTTCGACTTGGCGGCCTCATAAGCAAACTTAGGCCCGGTCTTATAACGCCCGGCTAAACGTTTGGCCCTGGGCTAAATAATTTATGCCAGGGCTAAAGTTGAAAATGGGTCTTACAACGCCCGGCTAACATTTAGCGGTGGTCCAAATGCTAGCATCGGCTTAAATTTCCTGGCCGCTCTCCGATCCCCGGCTAAATTTTAGTCCAGTGCTAAAGTTGGTGTTGTTTAAAAAAAATGGCGGCTTGCACATCACTACGCATGTAAACTAATTAATTGTGCATAAAATAGTGTTTTAAACCGATTGCGACCGACAAAAATAGAATCAGAAACGTGGTTTTATTATTATAATCATATTTTATAAATCGAGAGAAGTTTAAATATTCCCGCATTCACGGCCTACCTGAGCCGCCGCATTCGGCCGTGCACTCTAGCGGCGAGCGTTCATCAGCTGGGCCCTGGGGTAATATTTGAGGTTAGGAAGATGTGGACTGGGCTCATTTGGTTCTCTAGAGAGGCTTAGCTCCTCGGCACTACAAGTTTCTGTCATCCGAATGTTTCAAAGTATTCACACGATGCTGTACGAATAAAACTGTTCGCGTGGTTTCAATGATGTGCGCAGTGTGGTGTTGTCATTACAACACAGAATCGGAGTCCTCATGTGTCATCGCTGTTGGTATCATCATGGGAGTTCCTTTACGTCAAACCCAATGGTATCATCGCTCGAATAAAATCAGGTAAGACAAGTTGACAAAGCTACTAGGCCTAAGCCAAGTTCGTAGTCCTAGGACTTATTAGAATCATAGAATGTAGGCCCTAGGCCTAGGCCTAGTTCACGAATGAAAGTGATTTTTTACTTGGACCCTAGCCTAAGGCATGGCCCCTTGGGCAGTTGTCAGTAGTTGTCAACCCTACATATCACTTTCATCTTGTGGACAGACTAGGCCTAGCTAGACCTAGTCTTTATCATGTAGGTAAGTCTCTACACAACCAGGCCTACACCATTGGGTCCCTACTTCAAACCCAATGACTAGGGCCTGTACGTCTAGGCATGGTCTGGGCCTACTAGCCTAGGTCCTACCTAGGTAGGTCTAGGCCTAATCCTTGACCTAGCCCCTAAAGTAGCCATCAAGCCATGTCGAGGATATAATAGTGATCACGACTCACATGATCTGTGCCCTGTACATACTATCACAATCTGTTGTTTATCATGTAAAAAGTGGGCCCACCCTGTAATGTTCATTGTACTGTACAGAATAAAATAAAGTATAGGTAGGCCACAGCCCGGTGAATGCTACGTTCATCATCGTGGGCTTAGTAAAGGTCGGTGCACAATATAGCTCGGAAACGCGAACGTTAAATCATTGGAGAACTTGCCGTTTTTGTAATCGGGATATGGGAACAGGAAGCTCAATACTGTGCATCGTGTTGTAAATAACTAAGGATCCAACTTCATTGCCATTCCCATTACCATTGTCGGCCAATTATGCATCTGTCTGACTAGACCCACAATTGTCATTCATTGTTGCTATCGTACTTTACTAAATAGCGGTAGATATAGTTGCATGGCTCGTACAGTTTACTGATCTTTACACAACTAAACCGTAATCGGTTGGCACCTACCTATCGTAATTGGGAAATATCACATTTCCCTTTTCGCATCGGCCCACTAAACCGCTATGAACACATTCAGGATGCATCTAGACTAGGAACCCACTTCCATTAGGCTAAATGAATTCTAAACTGAATTAATAATTTACAAAAAAAACATATTTTTTTAACTGTTACTGAACTAATAATCCTAATTATTTGTTTCCAGGAGACTGATGCATGATAATTCATCTAATGACATGGCAAAATTTAGTAAGAAGAAGTTCAATGAACTTCCCTTACCCCCCTGTATCTTTGCTGGGAGATGCAATGTTGATACAACCCATACATTGACGGAAGTGGAAGTACACTCATCCTAAACATGTAGAGGGTACCTACATAGAGGATTGTCACTACTGTATGTTTCTCGCCCCACTGGTTGTAAGTATCACTCTGTAGCTACTGTAGTATTAATGAGGATTCAGGTATCAGGGTTAAGATTTAAAAAAATAAGACATGGTAGGTCTATTGTTTTGAAATCCACTTTTTGTATTTTTAAATCACATGCATCACATTTAAAGACCATGACACATTTAAATGGTTTTTAAACATTAAAATTCAGTTCAGTGTTTGCCAAGCCACTAGGGTCTACTTGTTGGGCTTTTTCTGATTGCCCTGTAGACCTAGTACCTTTGTTAGTGACGTGAGTCCTATCCAGTAGGCCTACATATTATGTTATATTATGTACTGGTTATTTTTGTGTATTATTATATGGCTATTTACAAAGGTGTCTAGGTCCTAAGTAAGTGCTAGTGCTTTTCACAGTACTGGTAATAATATCTACTTACAGTAGGTTCACTGACTTCATGTGTAGGTATCTGATATGCATAATAATATGTAGATAGTTTACCCCTAGGGAGTTTTTTTTTTTATATATAAACTGGCAAGTGTTAAAGTGTTTGTGTAGGCGCCCTACAGTCAAATTATAAATTTGACTCCAGCAAGAAAATAAAGCTGCAAAATAAAATCATTACATTTTTGGTTTGTGAATACAAGTTATGATTAGGTTCCCCTGTATCAAATAAATATTTTCTTTCAAATATTAATAGTTCCAGTACCAAGCTATTACCAATGTATATGTGTAATGTATATTTCTGCATTATTTCGCATAGCTGCATTGTGACACCATAAATATCAATTGAGCATTATTTTCCAGTAAGCCTATGCCCAAACTTAAATAATGTAGATTGTTTTACTTTTAGTCCTTCAGTCATTTACCTGACAAGACTTGGACAACCTAATGTACCTCCATTATGAGAGTATATTTAGCACAAACATACACATTCATAATGCAAAATGAATTTCCTTTTTATTATAGTACTCGGGACCAAGATCATCCGGCCTTGCGTATCGGTGCTCCTACCATCACATTGTGCCACATCTCTGATCATTAACTTGTTTCCTGCATATTATTACAACCCAAGAAAATTTAACTTGATTAATGAGATACCCACTCCTGGATGTGGGTCTGGAATATTTCCTATGTAATGTGTGTTGCCTGGAAATAAAATTGAAAATTACACAAGGCATGTCTGTTTTATTTTGGTACTTAATTTTAAATTCAATAACTCCATTGGAGCATTTTTTAACTGATTGTCAAGTTCATGATTCTCAATGGCATTTCTGTGTTTTGCTATTTTAACTAAAGAATATCAGAATGCTTATTTTTATTTGTCACTTCTAGTTCATGCAAATCCTCCAGATTCTTTCTTTTAAAATTATATAGGACTACTTCTTCATTAATAAGTATTTGTGAGTATGAGCCAAGTCTCTCTTTGCATCTGCCCTTAGTGTGAATTAAGTTGAATTGTTTGAAATTGTTTGCTCCAAATTATGTGAAATGGATGGCCTTGTACTTGCCCAGTCTTTGGACAAGTCCTGTAACACAATTAATTTGCCCAATATTATATAATCTATGGACAATGTTGCCTTTTAGAAGCATTGTACTGCAGAAGATGTAAAATTTCAAACTTGATATTTATAGAAATCATAACAGTTGTTTATTTGTAAAAATAGAGTCAAGAAGGGGTGGTATTTGGTGAAATGGCAATATAAACGGCTCAAACAGATAAGTATTTTGGTTTTATGTTCGTCAGAAATGTACCAAATCCATTCAATATTGTTCTCTGGGTGTGTGGTTAGTAGATAATGACATTTTATAGAATAAGAATTTATTATTTATTTAAAGAATAAGAAGTGATAGAAAATTAAGCAAAATAAAAATATAGTGCATACTGTATTATCATTTAAGCCCTATTATGTCCTCGATTCACATGTGGTCACAATAACCTCAAGTGGTGTGGAAAGGGTGGTTCACAATTTTTTTTACTTAATCCCATGTCTAATTCCACAATTTTTTTAATTAAAGAATAAATTTGTATTGTTCTTAGGATGTTTTGGCAGCTTCAATGTATCTGGCATATTTGTGGTCCAGTCAGCTTGCATGGCTACAACTACCTACCCATCTGAAACAAAACATGGATATTTATTTATTGGCCACAAGTTCACTAGTGTATGCAGGAAGGTATTTCAGGGGTGTGAGCTGCCCCGAGTAGGACATTGTAAAAAAGGTGCTCCACAAGCAACGCAAGGGGGGAGGCCCCCCACAATAGCGCCTGACTCGGCAAATAGGGAAATTAATACATACAATTATTTAAATTTCCGTAAATTTAGATGGTTAAAGCTGGGGTTTTGGGGGCACCCTCCCATACGCCACTGGACACAATAATTACAGTCTCATCGTATCACAGTTGACTGTAGTATTTATTATTTAACAGTTTTTACCATGCAGACTACGGTATGAATATGATTAAAAATAAAAAGAGTAACAACACAAACACGAGTGATTGAATTTTGGTAAGGAAAGATAGTCAGAACTTTAAACCATTCATGTGACAATAGTACAGTAGGTATGTATCACATGTACTTATAGTAACCCCTTTTGAATTTTAAACACGGTTAATTTGAATTTATTATTACAATAGCATAATTGTTATTGTAATTTCATTGGCATATCCTACTCATGGGGCTTAGTCCTAGATCTACATGCAACTGTGTTAGCCTATAGCCTATGCTTATAGACTATAGGCCTACAACTGTGTAGGCATAGGCTATTGGCCTACAACGTGTAAGTATAAGCTATAGGCCTACAACTGTGTAAGCATTGCCTATAGGCCTACAACTGTGAAAGCATAGGCCATGCCTACAACTGTGTAAGCATAGGCTATGCCTACAACTGTGTAAGCATAGGCTATGCATACAACTGTGTAGGCATAGGCTAGGACTACATTAGTGTGTAGGCATAGGCTAGGGCTAGGTCATCAAGTGTGTAGGCTATAGGCTTTCAAGTGTGTAGGCGTAGGCTATAGGCCTTCATGTGTGTAGATTTAGGCTAGGCCTACAAGTGTGTAGGCAGGCTAGGCCTACAATGTGTATAGGCTTGTGAACTCAGTCTAAATCACAGAAGGGCTCATGCATATAATTATTGTCCACAATCGTATGTAAATAGCCAATGTACAGGGATAAACTAGCTCAGCTCAGCCTCATAAAATATCGTACGAATTTAAATCCGACCTACCTTATCCTGTCTGGAGGTCGTATGTCTTCTTGTCTTCAATGCTTGCATACCTTTTGATGATTTACATACGTTTGCGAGTATCTTCTTTTCAATAGGTACGCACCGATCACGTTTAGGGAGATTTGAAATAATGTTTCCTTGTCAAGCAACTTGAATTTGGCGGAAAAAGTAAATAAACAACAGCGGAAGCACATTCTACCAACATAAATCTATGTAAAATCCATTGCCAACGTTAACAAATCGTGAAAGAAAACTTTTAGTCCGCCCCTTGCTTAGCGGTGGGCCAAATTCAGTTCATAAGACCCGTCCACAGTTTAGCACCGGCCTAAATTTTAGCCCGAGGCTAAATTTAGGCCGGTGCTAACGATATTTAGCCGGGCGTTATAAGACCGGGCCTAAATGTCTTATTGTAAGTGGCGCTGTATACCGGGAAATGTACGAACTAAAAAATGGTTTGAGAACGTATTCAGATCGATGGCATGTAAACGATCGACGGTTTTGGTTTGACTTGAGTCAAAACTTTTTCAAACCTGCATGTAAACGTAGTAAATAAAATATTCTGATTTTGAAAACAAATCTTCAAAACAAACAAGAGACATACAAAACTTTCACAACTTGGTTGCCCATCATTAATCGTTTAACGGGCGAGCAGTTACTATCGCCATACCTCGTTTTCTTCATAATGTTGCAATTTTATTATTTTGACAGCTCGTTGTTTGTCATCAGTTCGAGGGCCGGGTCGGTGCTGGCGCTGCGCCTCCTATAGGTTTGGAGTAGGCAGTGACTATGGCGTCAGATCCGGTCGAGAAGTGCTCGATTGTAACGCTCTCCTATGTTGAAATAAGGTACTACGAAACTGTTGTGTACCAGTTCGTTGTTATTTCACTATTTCACGGATTCTTATTTCAACACTTATTTCAATTGTGGATCGGCCTTTATGAACAACAAATCTACACACATATTTAATCAAACAATTAAAGTATAGATAGTATAAATAGCTGGCCAAAATGTACCTGCAGAAATATAATACTGATTGAGATTAGAAATCAAAACATTTTAATCATTATTGATGGTGGTCATAATATTAGGAAATATGTTCTTTGATATATGTGTGATGTGTATATAGGTAGGTACAGTAATAGATATGCCAGTACAAGAGAATGAAATATTTGTTTATTTAAATGTAGAACTTCAGTTTACATACATGAGATCTCAAAGCATTTCATAGTCGTTTGGCTAGGTAGCCTATACATACGGTACTGTACAATGTAACTTTAAGGTACCATTCATTGTCAGTACAGTATTATGATAACAAGATACATATACGTATGTATGATGTATGACTGCAAAAGCTTTTTGCTGATGATAATCAATAATTAAAAGTTGTTTTAGTTATTAATATTAATTACCATAATATTTATAAAATTAATTTATAATTATTAATTGACAGTGAACACAATTGTAGCTAGTTGGAAGTTTCCAAGACTGGTAATTTAATTTCAATGAAGTAGGTTATAAATCTGATAATCCTTCAGAATATGTATTTATATTGAATTGAAGTAAAATGGGAGTTTCACAAATTCGTACATTACGTTATATGGAAATCAAGCATTTAACTAAAATGCAATGTAAATCTTGGAAACTGCTGTATGAACATCAAATACAGACTGTACAGTATGTTAAATCCCAATTAAAAAATAAAACATAATGTGTCATTTGGAACTCTATGTTTTATTGTTATTCACTTTCTTACCTTGCCTTCCTAGTTCAAGCTGTCAACCTTTCCGCTTATCTCGTTGGGTTGAAAACTGAAGCAAACACTGAATGAAAATTCATAACTTGGACTCGGAAATTGAAAATGTGATCGGGAGAGCCATTTTCATTTTGTTTTTAATCATACAACTTTCGGTTAAATACCATTTTTACACCAAAGGGCAGATTTATGGACAGGAGTCGACTGTATTTGTTCTTTGTCTATAAGGGTAATAGCATAAAAAAAGAACCCATAGTTTTTGCAAGAATTCGTGTATCACAGGAAACTTATTGTGGGTAAGATTATTAGTAGTAGTTATTATGGGTAGTAATTTCTTAAACATTGACCATCTCTAAAACTTTATTTCCAACTCAGTAAACACCCTTTATGATTTGATGTGAAGAGTAAATTATTTAAATTATTAACTTATTATAGTGAGGAAGGATGTGGAAATGCGAGAAGGGGACTGGAATGTAGTTGAAGGGTGGTGGCAGGATAGAAGAAGATGGAGAGGCTTATCTTCAATGCCGACCCAACGCAGAGTTGGACGTGGCAACAGATGATGATATCATTACTTTTCACTTTCCTCACAAGAACAACATCCACGTCATGTTTTCTCATGTGTGTCATATTTACAGTAAGACCATCTCTCAATTACGTACTGGGCAGTCTTACGTTAGGGACGGTGCGACACGATATGGCCTGGAGAGGAGACAGACAAGATCCAGAGATTACTGATACTGAAGCCGATAAAAAAAAAAGTAATTGATTTGAGCACAAAAGTGTCTAACATTTTAGTTTCATTTTTTATTCGTGCATATTACAATGTCATTGTTTCGCACATATCACAGTTTAAAAACAATATTACAGTACAAATCAGTGGTACAACAATACACAGTACATTGTATCATAGGCTAAACCCACTAAAACGAAGAAGTTGCCATATTAATCCCTATCCAGCATCTCCTCAACAGAGTAAAATTCCTTCTCTTACAAGTATACTTTCAATTTTTCCTTGAAAATTTTAATATTATCTAGTCTCTTGATCTCTAGAGGGAGTGCATTGAAAAAAGTTGCTCCTGCAAAAGTTGGTCCCTTTTTATAGGATTCTAGGTTATGGGCGACCACATGTACATTGTACATCCATCCTCCTTCTTGTATTATAGCAATGCAAATCAGCATTTGTCAAAATGTCAGGCTTGTGTGACCTTACATACAAAATGGTTTTCATTATACATAAGCTTGGGAGGGTCAACAACCCTAGCACTCTAAACAGACCTCTGCATGATTCACGTTTTCCAATGTTACATATAATCCTTATTGCTCTTTTTTGTTTAGAAAATATTCTTCTAACATTATCTTTACATGACAACAATTAAATTAATAATAAAAAAAAAAAAAAAAAAAAGCAACAATTCCCTACTATTATACATTTTTAGCTTCCTTAATAGGAACAAACTCCCACTCAACTTATTAGCCAGTAATTCACACTGCAGATTCCAATATTATAATAGTTTGTTGATTGTTAATCACTAAAAGTTCAATATTTTCAACTTGCTCAATCGTTGTGCTCTCGAAGGGCATTTACGTATACCTGATCCGATTAACTCGATCAGTAGTCTTCCCTCGCTCTTCTCTCCGAGAGAGAGAAAGAGCTACTGCTCGAGTAGCTTGGATCAGGTTCGCGTAAGTAGCAATTAAGTTTTATGCGACCTCCCAATTGTCAGATGGGCAAAATCAAATAGGCTACACAGCAATAAAAATAAAATTGTCATTAAAGTCTCAAAATCACAATAATTATTATTAATGGATTTAAAGAAACACGTGTGCTCATTGTATTAAAACAAAAAATCGACACTATTAATTTGATTTAGATCAATTTGTATCATTTCATTTCTATAAATTCATTTCGATAATTATGCAATGACTTGCATTGCATTTCTCTGCTAGGATGAGTAATAGATGTGGTTTAGTTGGGAGGTAGGAGGGGCCTATCCGTTGGCCTACCCTCTACCTATATAAGCAGGGGCGGTTGGCCCGTTCGTCAGAGCTTAGACGGTCAGGGTAGATTGAAGATAGGCTGAGTGAGGCTAGTCTTGTTTAAGTGTTGTAGCGTGGCACGTGTATTTAACTAAGCTTTCGTAACAATAAACTGTATTCTGTATTTATATATATCTGTTAGTCATACTTTCATCCCAGTTTATCCCCACGTACTTGTTTCCGAAGATAATGACAAATTTTGTCTTGTGTTAATTATTTCTCTAATGGCGTGTTCACCATTATTATCGATTTTACAACAATTCAGAAACTTTGTTCAATGCTATTATGTATTTGTTCAAGCATAGGCTCAGGAGAAACGAATCAGGTTGTTTGGGAGTGATTGATTGTTCTTAAAACTGAACTTTTTCTTTACTCTGCAACAGGTCTGTGGCAGATTATGAAAAAGTAAAATGTACTAATTTCATTTAATATATTTATTTTAAAGCTATTGCACAACGAAGTGAAAGGAAGCTGCATTTTCTTTCAGCCGTTACGTTGGTCTATTTCCTAGTTCCACTGCAGAGAACCCGTTTCGAGCTGGTTTTTTTAAAGCTTGGAAATGTTCTTAATTCGATACATGTATAAACGCTGACTTTGGAGCAAATAGTTACGTAACAATGGTATAATGTCCCCTACCGAAAACCACTTGGTAGGAATTAAAATATGATTTATTTATTTTACGCGCCAAAAGACTTGAATGCGAGTAGCAAGGTCCCCTTCATCTCCGCCAGGGTCGCGCTCTGGCCTCGGCTCAGTGCTTCGTAGTTCGTCCGTCCTCCGCTAGGGAGGGACACTAAGCAGAGCGTGTTGAACCACCGTACTCCGTATTGTATTGTAGAAGATTATTATACAAATAAAAGGTAAAACAAATATATTTACATTGCAAATTAATTGATTATCAACCAAGCAATTATCTTTTAACATAATAAGCTTTGATATTTCTTCCGAACAAGTGATCCGGTTTCTATTCACTTTTTTGTTTGTATTCCTTTGGGAGATAGATTACGTACGTAGTACATACACCGGATCATCTGATTATTTAACTGTAACTTCCACTTTTTTTTTGCAAATAGTACATTTTATGATAGTTAATTTCTATTTTTAAAATAGGCTACAGTGTTTTGACATGTGAATCACGTTAAATCGTACGAGCGAGAGCACAGCTGTTCTTCAGAGCAAACAGAAAATGCCGTCTACCAACGGTAGTACGTAAAAAACCTAACCCACCCTTCATCTGTGATTCTGTAAACTAAAACTAAATATAGATTACCCCTTCTTCAAACTTGAAGAAGGGATAATTTATTATTTGGGTATAAATTAATTTTAAAATAAATAACCCCTTCTTCAACATTCGATTGTAATCTAGGCCTAGTGATTTTCTTGCTTTCATTCTAGATTGGCAGCACTACCATTGGCACTTCAACCACAGTATAAGGAGGATACGCTGATGGGGCGGCGCGGAGGGCGTCAATCTTTAAGAAAAATACTTCCACGACTGTTATTAGTGTATAAAATGAATAACAATATTGTAACACACTTAAAAATATTATTTATTTATCATTTCATAATAAAACTATGATTAGTAACGCAACTTTGGTGGTTTTGAACGAAAAAAAGTGAAAAGAAGTGAGTATAACACCCATAACACCGGATCTGTGCACCAACATTCGTTCTCTAACTGCAACTACGCTAATCACATGTCGAACATACACGCGTTTAAATTATGGCGTACATAAAAGGGAAATAGAACAGATTTAAATTAAATACAAAAAATCGTTTGGTTTAAATTACGTTTCGATTAAAAGATCAGCTTGCGTACGTTTAAAAACACGCTTTTAACATCTCTCAGCTGACTTCGCGGTGGCGGCGGGAGCGAATTAGAACGAATTTTCGAAAATTTGTTCCAAATCGAAATAATAGAACGAGATAAAAGTGTCAGAAAAAAGATCGAATATCTGATAAAAAAAAAAGACGGTCATCATTTTGGATTCTGGCTGTTGCAGAGGTGATCCGAGAGATTTGTGAAAACGTTCCCTGGAAAACATCTTTATTGCTAGACATAAAATAGGCTATATGTAGAATAGGGGCCTAGGGCCTATGTGTATATACACGCTGATTAATTTAAACAACAAGAAAGCTCTCACATTACTAGGCCTAGGCCCTATATGGTAATGGTCTAAACAGCCAGGTAGGCCCGAGGCAAAGTTAGGCCCTACTTTGGTAGGCCTATCATGGCTAACGAAATGGACGAAGTGTCCAGATATTTCTCAGTGTCGGACTGGGAGACTTTACTCGCTTGCGATAAACTGGAGTTGTTAAACCAGTACGGACATTACCAGCAAATGATACGTGAAAATGGTGAGTAACTATCCTAGGCCTAAGGCTCGACTTACAACTGATTTAAGGTCGGTGCACAATAGCCCGGTAACGATAACTGTAACTATAACGATAACGATAAAACGGTAACGGGAAGGCATTCGATGCACAATTGCCCGTTAAGCAGACGCTCGGCTATTTGCTAATACTTTTAACAGGCCGTGGACGCTTGATTCTGATTGGTCCCGGTAACGTACGGACGGGAACGGTAACGTTAAGTTAAAACTTGGCGAACTTCCCGTTACCGTTACCGGGCCCGGTAACGGCAAGCTCTTATTGTGCATCGTATCGTAATTTAACATGAAATCGAACTTCTTTCCCGTTATCGTTATCGTTACAGTTATCGTTACCGGGCTATTGTGCACCGACCTTAAATCTCAAAGTACTGAGCTAGGCCTAGCTGTTCCTACTGCTATGGTACTGAGTTTGTCTACTTGTCACTGACCAAATGAATGGTATCTTATAGCCTAGTCTAGATCCTAGATCTAGTCTTACCATAAGCTCAACCTAGGCCTACTTAATTTACATAAGTCGAAGTTAGGTAAACCTATGCCTAGGCCTAGGCTAGTCAGCTAGGAAATAGCAAGTAGCCTAGGCCTATACCCTACTGAATTTTTGTTGCAAGGTGGATATGCTAAGCATCTGCTGTCATTTCATTTCTCTTCTTGGTATTTGGGGAATGAATGTGACTTTGTTTTTTTCAACGAAATTAAACAAAAATCACTTTTTTATGTTACCTGTTACTGTATCTTTCCAATTATGTAAGGCGCATGCTTCAAAAAGTACATATTTATGTTTTAAATCAATTTAATTCTGTTGAATTAGCTAGAGCCTATGCCTAGGCCAATGCACGCCATTCGCCATTGTTCAACAACTAGCAAAATAAGTGCTTTGGTTCTTTGTTATCAGCAGATGCACCAACTTAAACATAAGTTACTGTATAATAATCACAGTATTTTCGATAAATTACCCCTTTCCAAATTTGAAGAAGGGGTAATTTGAAGAAAGGGTTATTAAATAAAAAAAAATGTATACCCAAAAATAAATTACCCCTTCTTCAAGTTTGCGGGCGATATTCGGTTTCATTTCATACGTTGGCTACTGAATCAACGTAGAACAGCTGATTGTAGCATCCAGTAGGCTGTGTGCATCTTGCTAATGCTACGTTTACAGCTACGCGTTGCGAGCGAAGCGAGGGCGCGAGCTCCAATCAACGGCCGAGTTTCATGCAAAGAAGTTAATAGTTTCACGCAAACTCGGCCACTGATTGGAGCTCGCGCCTTCGCTTCGCTCGCGACGCGTAGCTGTAAATCGAGTATAATGGTGAATGGCGTGCATAGGCATAGGCTAGCCAATTCAACATAATTAAATTGATTTAAAACATAAATACGTACTATTTGAAGCATGCGCCTTACATAATTGGAAAGATACAATAACAGGTAACATAAAAAAGTGATTTTTGTTTAATTTCGTTGAAAAAAACAAAGTCACATTCATTCCCCAAATACCCTCTTCTTTGCCTGCGGCTGGGCTCTCCTTGCCCAGTGGCAGAGACTCCCCCCCACCAAGATTTACTAAGCTGGCATTTTATGTCCTCTTAAATTGCACAAACATGCCCCGGACCTAAAATGCTTTGATAAGTTCAGCCTGACATCTAAGACACCCCTATATAATGAATGCTGCTTACACCACATTAATGCAGTAAAACAATAAATTGCTAATTAAAAAAATTATCTCTCCTGCGGTGGCGCTAGGCCTACTGTGCGGGAATCCGCAACATAAAACAAGCTAGGCCTACATATTGTTTTTCAATTAATTTTATTTCTCCCAGCGTTAATTAGAACTATTCGCCATATTTTTATTGTCAAACTTTCTTTCTTTTTTCACACTTAAAAATCCCTATTAACACAGGCCTAACATTAGTCTAACCCATAGGCGCCGACTAGCGCCCCCCCTGAAAAATGACAGGGGGGGCGGAGCCCCCCCTGAGATTGAATCCAACGCTTAGGAAAATACGAAATTTTCTCCTATTGATGCGTGAACTTATAACTTTCGTTCGAAACTCGCCAAAAAGATATGCAATCTTCAAGTAATTTCAAGATGACGATTCACAAGCCATTGAGGCCATTTTGCCAAACACGGTGATGGTGTTTCGTATCAAATCGAATCTTATTACCAAACGATTATAACGTTTTTGCAAGACGTTCACTTGACAGGCCAGGGCGATGGGGCTGAAAAAGCCAATGGATTTCTGTTAAAATTTCTCCAGTTTTGAAACGTACTATTTCACGTCGTTCATGATCAGTGAAAGTCGAAATTTTCCAAAGCACTTACCTCTATTTTTAAATGGCACAACCTCAACACAATTACAACGGCAATCGAGGCATTAGTATTACGTCGCGACGGATTTTTAGCGACTTGGGAAAAATCACTGTCGAGCTTACAAGCTTGATTTAGTAGAGCCAAACGTTTCCAGAGAAAGGAAAATACCCCGTCGACTTGATGATGGCAGTGACGTTCATGGTTACCAAACGACATCTATAAGTATTCAAATTTGGGATCAAACTTTATCCAGTTTTCGAAATGGGTTTCAGGAAAAAGTAATCAATTACATGGCCAAAATGAAACAATTTGCAACTTGAAAGATCGGTGGAGAAAATGAAACGGTTTTTCAAGGAGGATTTTGATATTTCTCTGAACTATAGCACCCCCATAGACCTCTCCAAACTTCGTGATGATGATATTTTGGGTTTTTCGTCCCATATGTTTGCAACGAGGCTAATCGAGACGATTATTGGGGTATTATGAGGATGAAAAAACGCCACATGACATCCATGCCCAAGCCAGGATTCGAAACTGGAACGCAGAGACCGTGGTTTACTACCAACGCCTAATCAACCTCGGCTAACTGCACCAGCTCCAAACTTCGTAACTACTAACTGTGTCACCAATGTTTATGCGAGGCATTTTTTTTTTGACCCCCCCTGAAATGTTGACAAGTCGGCGCCTATGGTCTAACCTGTAGGCCTACAGTGTACACAAAAATGGAGAGACATCTACACTCAAGTGTAAACGTTTCCCTAAAACGGGCGTCTTATCTCACCTGACGAGAGTCTGTCAACTGTTCATATATAAATTTAAAATATGTTAAGATAGATATTATAATATGGTGGAAGAACAAAAATGTATTTTTTGAACCTCGCCTTTTTTCTTGTAACCCTGTATTCATACATGTTAACATGAAAATAAAGAAATACTTACTTACTAGAACTGGAGTTGATTGGAATTAATTACGTTTTACGGCTTCAAATCCTACATAGAGAAAGGAATTAAAATTGTAAAGTAGGTAGGGCCTATAAGGAGAGTATTGCATCCTCTCTCTGTCTGTTCTTATCATAATCAAAAAGTTCAATGTTCTAAGTTGATAAGATGGCAATCGGCTGGAATATTACGATGTAGAGATACGAACCAACAGCTTACCTTAGATGTAAGATGATAAATTTGAGATTTAAAAGAGTAGGCCTACACTGAAAAACATAAAACAACACGGTGATACGTTTCGACACCAGGTCTTGATCACTCGAATGGAAGATGGCTTCTGCGGCTACTACTTGAGTCACTAAAATTAACTAAATTAACTACTATATAAAATATACAAGGCGCTTTTGAGGGTGGGGTAGAGGTCGCAGAAGCCGTCTTCCTCTCAAGTGATCAAGACCTCGTGTTGAAACGTATCACCGTGTTTGTTTTACGTTTCCAATGTACTTTTCTATCTCAAATACATCGTACATCTAAGGTAAGCTGTTGGATCCTATACCTGTCCGTAGCTACCTATATCATAAAAAGTTCTATGTAAAGGACAATTAGTCAAATGGAAGTGAATTCTGTTCAAACCCTAATCTCCATTTTTTGTCTTCCCTGCCTACAATGCCAGTTCAATGACATTTGTGTGTGGCTTATTATGCCAAAAATGTGGACATAGATGAAAAGAAGATGTAATTAGGCCTGAAGTGTTTTGATAACCAATAGAGATATGTGCCCCACTCAAAAGACTATAAAGTATGATATTATGTATCATGTATCATCTTCCCAATATGTAGGAATTGAACAAAAAATGTGTTTTTAACTGGTTTATAATTTGTTATGTAATACATGCATGTTTCACTTTTAATGATTTATGTGGTTTGCAGGCAATATCGTGTTACCTGTAGTGATGCCTGAGTTCATGCAAAGAGGTCCACTTAGAACCGTCAAGGAGGAGCCGGACTTCGCAGAAGAGTCTAGTCTTGCAAAGAAAATGAAATTTAAGCTGCCGCAGCCCCCTAAGACTTCCCCGAGTAAGGCCTCGTCCAGTTGCACCACTTCGCCTCCTAATAGTCCATTGATTACTGTCAAGGAGGAGCCGGACTCCGCAGGAGAGCCTAGTCTTGCAAAGAAAATGAAACTTAAGCTGCCGCAGCCCCCTAAGACTTCCCCGAGTAAGGCCTCGTCCAGTTGCACCACTTCGCCACCTGAAAGTCCACTAACTACTATTAAGAAGGAGCCTGGCTCGGCAGGAGAGGCTAGTCCTCCAAGGAAAAGAAAGAAGCTTAAGCCGCCTCAACGACTGAAGACCTCCACTCGTACCACGTCGCAACCTACAGGCTCAGCCAACGTTCTACCCCCACACAAGGTAATTAAATATTTCCATCATGCTATGATGAGAATACAGTGTATAATACAACTTTCTATTCCTAATGGATTACTAGTTTTCATTTACCTGTCCCCCACCACGTAATGAAGCAACACGGCTCCGAGAGCTAGTTACAAATTCTTGCACATAACACTCGCCACTTATGTCTCTATCTAGCTTTTACGTTATTCATCTTTAGCCACTTTAGCCACCTTCTTCTCGAGTGGTCAAGACCTCATGTCGAAACAACTAATTTATTTTTGTATTATGTATATATTCTATGTTCACTTTCAACTCTCGAGTTTGTCATCTTACACGAAGGTCAGCTGTTGGATCGTATCTTCACATTCTATAGGGCCTAGGGCCTACTATTCCAGCCAATTAGCATCTACTATCATATTCATTTTTAAGGTATAAATAAACTATACTTATGAAACCATATTTAGTATGCATATCTATCATTGGTTGTTGTCATGATGGTTTCATCATTTAAAGTCGGCCTGTGTAGCAATTTACCATTTAAAGGCCTATTGGTATTGTAAATTTGATTGACTCAATGCACTAATGTTGCAGATATGATCTCTGGCGGCGAAATCGTGAAGTAATAGCTAGAGGGCAACAAAGCCGCTGGATGTCATTTGTCAGTGTCATTTGTCAGTGTTTATATGAGAATGGCAACGATTCCAAAGAAACATAAGCAATATTGTTGCGTCAGTGAATATCCAGCTTTGCTGGATATTTGCTGGTTGCGTTTTGTATCCAAGATGCCTTTGATATTATGGGGATTTTGGATCAGGGGACACACCAAGCATCCGAAGGTCCGAAGTTCATGTTCTGATCATAATGTTAATTAACCACATGCAGTTAAAAGGCCACCGATTAACACTGCCTCTCTTTCATTGAGGTTCCTATGGGCTCTATTTGCTTTCAAATATATGTATATTCTATATTTCAGAATAAAGTTAAAAACTTACTTTGCCCAATAAACATGTTTAGGCGGATCCATGATCTCCTGTCAGTTTGTTACCCTCTAACTGTCAGCCATGTTGAGCAGCAGTGGTGCTATCTCTTGACACATTTAGTTTCGAATAATAATAATAATAATCTTTGTTCAATAGAACGTATGTCATTTATACATAGATAAATACATTAATTATAGAATGCTTCAAATAAAACTAAATTAAAACTAAAAGTCCATGCAGTCTTCGACAGTATATGGGCACTCTATTTACTCAGAAGGATTGTGTGTTACTACTTTGTTGGTTCTAAAATCATTACCAAGTTGAAAAGGAGCCATTTTGATTCGAATTTGGACTTTCTAATTTTTGCCTTCCAAGAAATTTCTCATGAACTAGCATCACATGGATGCAAAATTGAATTTTGAATTCATTTTCTGTATGCCTACATTAAAACTAAAAGTGTTGATTAGGTCTACATATTATGAATAATCACTCTGTGTGTTTTTAGTGGAAATTTGTGGCATAAATGCAACCTGAACACACACAACAATTTAACCCTAAAGCTAAACCCAATTTCCCACATTTGGGCCCGGTTTATCTTTACGTATATTATGCAACCAAAGTAAACGTACTTTACCCTACATAATAAAAATTCATGTTTCTGTTTGACAGATAAAGATTGAGCCAGGCACGGAGATGACTTCAGTGCCCGAAACAGCGGAGGATCAGGCGTTCGAACACTTCAGTAAGGAAGACATTGCAAGGTGAGTTGATGCGTACAAGTGCTTTGCACGTAGATTGGAGACAATCAAACACTTCAGTAAGGAAGACATTGCAAGGTGAGTTGATGCGTAGAAGTTCTTTGCATGTAGATTGGAGACAATCAAACACTTCAGTAAGGAAGACATTGCAAGGTGAGTTGATGCGTAGAAGTTCTTTGCATGTAGATTGGAGACAATCAAACACTTCAGTAAGGAAGACATTGCAAGGTGAGTTGATGCGTACAAATGCTTTTCATGTAGATTGGAGACAATCAAACACTTCAGTAAGGAAGACATTGCAAGGAGAGTTGATGCGTAGAAGTTCTTTGCATGGAGATTGGAGACAATCAAACACTTCAGTAAGGAAGACATTGCAAGGTGAGTTGATGCGTACAAGTGCTTTGCATGTAGATGGGAGACAATCAAACACAGCAGTTAGAGTATTAATGGTCGTTAATAGGCCAAGATTTGTTCGCTTGTCTTACTCGCTGATCTGCTTTATGTGTGTCTATACTAGCCACAACTTATTTCAGGTACGCAGTGGCGGCTATTCAACTCATTTTCATCTGTGCAATTAATAAGTCGAATATTACTTCAAAATTAAATGGGCTGCCCCCAAGATTTTTTTCAAGGTCGTTTGTTTTTGCTCAATTTTGGAACATATTTATTTTTATTTATTGAAGTAAGCCTATTTTACATTCTTTGAATTACATTAAGAAATGTTGAAGAATTGTTGAATTACATTAAGAAATGTAAAGAATGTAAAAGAGGCTTACTTCAATCAATAAAAATAAATATGCTCCAAAATTGAGCAAAAACAAATTATATAGGCCTAGCAGATCAGCAAGAAAGGCTAATTAAAATAATAATTTATTGAATTAAATTAATAACTAATACTAATAAAAATTATTTATTTATTTTGTGTCATAATTAATTAGTGAAAGCACAATTGGTCCTAATTGTATTTGTATGGATATAAACGTTTAATTTTACTTACCGATGTTGTAGATGTTTTCAGACCATGGTTTCAGACACTGTCGAGTAATGTAAGTTAATACGTAGGTAGGTCGTACTAGTTGTTACATGGTTAGGGGGAATTCGGCATTTCTTTACCTACATTTTGTGTCTAATTTTTGTGTAACCATTTGGGGGGGGGGGGGGGGGGAGAGTTTATACAACATTTTGTGACATCATTTATGGACAGCTCATAAAATTTGACACCAAGGTTTGTATAAACGATTGGTCGTGTAAACATTGATCAACGACGTTGATGTGGTGCTTAAATTCTTCAAGATTAATGTGATATTATCTCGATAATTATTTCAATGGCCTACTGAGCAAAACCTTCATATGGAAATGGAACTTGACAAAATATTACTGTATTTTACTCTTGTTCCAGTGCCAATCGAGTTGGCAAAAACCTGGCAGATGAAATCAAGGGACTTGAAGCCGAGATTCAGGGATTAGATGGTCCCACGGTGAACCTGCCACCTCTGCCAATGATAGGTAAGTAACCTGTGTAATTTCAATGTCCAGTAAAGTTTCAAGTAAATTAAACTGTCAGGTAAGTCCAGTTTGGTGTATTTCTATTGGCCGTTGTCATGGTGAAAACAATTTAACTGAAAAGTAGATTTTAACTGGACATTGAAATACCGGCCCTTGACAAGTAAACCTGGCCATAACTCGCCTTTTATATACTTGTTGGCATTGAGGCCTCTAAGGTTCACTATAATAAAGCAAGAAACAAGGATGGATGATTTTTTTAAATTTAAATGAACTTTTTGACAAGATTTTAAGTGATTTAAATTAACAATAAGAAATGTTCCAAAACTGGTGTTGTGTGTATCTGAGTACGCTCTCTATTGGTGTCTTATTATTAAAAATTATTAAACGAATGGCTGAAAAAGTCATCTTGGCAAGCCATTATATGAGACCCAGCCAGTAAATTAGTGGTTTTATACGTCCAAATGACAAAATACATTTTAGACACAAGTGCAAGAAGTAATACTGCTTGCAAGTTTAAAAAATGTAAATCAATTTATTTAATTTCTAAATCAATTCCACCCTGCAAGAAACAGTCCACCATCTTCTTGAGCTGTCTTCAAGGTATGTAGGCCAATCTGCTTTCAAAGATCTCTATTTTCATGATTTTAAACATTTGAGCTATAAATATACATTATCAGTAGGGTTGTGCAAACCAGTTTTTTTAAACTTCGAACCGAACCTTTTTCAAAAGGTTTTATTAGGTTAGTACCCACACATGCGTTAAATATGAGCACTGTCCATACATACACATGGTAGCCTTACCTTGTTTCATTGCCTAACGGCATGAAGAGAGAAGAAAAGGAGGCCTGTCTCTACTGGTTGACCAGATCTTACATGATGGCCTGATTAAGCCAAATGTGGGCATATGATAAAAAAAAAAAAAAAAAATTTTTTTTTACCAATTTGAATTTGGCAATTCTAATTAGTTGTGGAGGTTGATCAGGATACACTAAAAGCAGTAGTAAATAAATAATCGGTAAATCGTCTTAAAAAGTGGGGTTGAACCCGGGCCTAGGCCTAGGTCTAGGTCTTGCGAAGTACCTGGTACCGCTAGGCCTACGGCGCACGTTGCATCGGACCTAGGCCTAGTCACAGTACCGGTAGGCCTGTCAGTCTGGCTTGGGTCGTCCACTACCTCACCCGCGTGATCATCATCATCATCGAACACCAGCATACGGCGTTTCATTTTGAAGAGCAAAAACTAAACACTGGTGGAATGAAAGTGAAACAAACTGTCAAACTCGCTAAAACATCATAAAACGCCTAAAGAAGTCACACAAATTTGCTAGTCATGACGCCATAATGACACACTCGCACTCGATCGTCGCAGCGTCGCTCGCAACTATATTCTCGACTCTCGATTATCGAATATGGATCGGTCGCGACTGTAGGCGTGGCTCCGGAAGGGGGGGGGTTTTGAGCGCGCGGGAATTTCGAAAGGTTCGGTTCGAGGTTCGATGCATAAAATAGGTGTTCGAACCGAACCGAACCGGGCTCAAGGTTTGGTTCGGTTCGAATTTCGTCCCGGTTCGCACATCCCCAGTTATCGCTCACTCGTCGATAGTGTTTGGAGCCAACAGGGTTGGTTTAGTCACTTTAAATTAAAGTCCCCCACTGAAAATCAGTCTTGTTACTGAAAGGGTAGACTTTAGATGTGAATATATATAATTATTTTACACTTACTCTTCTCTTACTTACACTTTTGATTGTCTAACGTGTTGTTTGTACTGTTGTTACAGGGGTTGATATGATAGCACAGTCGAGCTACTCGGCAGCCATCAACTTTGCTCACAAAACAATACAGACCAAAAGAGAGCAAGTTGATGTCGATGGATCTTCGCCTCGTTGCCCTTCCTCAAGTAAGTAGACCAGATCGTGTAAATTTGCCATACATGTATTTTTGCTTTGACCCATTGCTCTACATACAGAATTTACCCGAATATAATACGAGTTTTTTTTTTCCCTAAGAAAATATTCAAAAAATTGTATTCGTATTATATTCGCGGTCTAAGGTTTTCAAAGCCTGTATTCGAATTTCCCGGGCGTGCGTAAACGTGTGCACTATTGCTGATCGACGAATGGCTACCCTCTGGCCAGTTCTCGAACCTACGGCACTCTGCTGGGCACTTTATGCATGAACTCGAAATTATTTGAAATTAATGCGTGAATTGAAATTATTTAGAAATAAATACCATACTGACTATAATATCACATTTAGAGCACTCAGTATGTAGAGCTTACCATGCCACAGTGCGTTTTTCGATTTCGAAGTCCGTTTTTGAGATGTAATTTAGATTTAAAATGTGCGGTTTTTGACGTAGAGGTACCCTTTGCTCTTAAGTCATTCTAACAGCCCTCAGATATATCTCTTCCCCCCTCCAATCCCCCCCCCCCACCACCCTAATTTAAGTGCCATAGCCTATCAGTATATTAAAACACTTGGCTTTCGTGGCCCGGGTTAATCAAATTAAAAACAAGCCGGGTTATTACATCACATCATTGACATGCTAAGTGTCGTACTCCTAAACAATTTTAAAGGCCCTTGTAATATACCACACGAGTTCAGTACACGCGTTTAGTTACTAGCTGCCATCTTTATTGAACTACTTCACACATGTCACACAATGCTGCCAACATGCAGGTTTACAGGTTTATCAATACACTACATCATTCCCTTATCATTACTTTTTTTTTTTTTTTCAAGTGTTTTACTCCAAACTACTTATCATATTATTTGCAAGCATAATGAGTGTCTTTGATCTTCTTATGTAAGCACTTTATCATGGTATTGATTGAACCACTGGTTTTAACTAACATAAACATAAACATGAGTGAACTATTATTACGATATTGAATTACTTTCTTTTTTTTCCTACTTCTTTCACTTTGAAAAAAAAATTATTTTGGTGAAATGAAAACACAATAAACAATAATGTTTTTCTAATGTGAATGATAATCACGTAACACACGATCAGTGGGTCCTTCTACGATTGGTAATCGCTCATCCAAACCGGCGGTCTACGTTGGCGGTCCGGTCTGGTCTCTTCGCTTCCGCGGTTTGCTGGTGGGAGCGGTGTTGATTTGCCTTGATCTGCTACCGGTCTTTGGGACTGTGGTGACAGTGGTACATCCATTTGTTGATTAATAGTAACCGTAGGAGGGGTGTGATTAACGTTACTGGGTCCGGTATTTGCCTGTTGGTCGGGAATTTGGTTTTCTGGATGTTCAGTGCGTATCAAAGGATTTGAATTAGGTGTAGGGCTTGCAGGTTGTGGGGAATAGTACTTCCGTACGTGGCTCACGTTCCGACGGTACTGTGCTCCAGCTGGCGAGCGGATCGTTACGGCGTTGCCATCCCGCTCTGTAACCTCAAACGGTACTGTGTGATACGGCGTCGAGAACTTGTTCCGTTTATCCTGACGCGCCAACACGTAGTCTCCAGCGGATATGTCGCTGTTTCTAGCCCCTCTTCTTTGATCGATGTATGTTTTTCCCCCATCTTTCCTTTCCATGTCCCGATCTCGGATTTCTTCATCTTGATATGTACACGATTGTATACTTGGTACTTTGTCGCGAAGCTCTCGCCCAAACATCAACAAAGCCGGTGTGCAGCCCGTTGTAGAATGTGGCGTCGTTCGATAGAGAAACAGATATTCCCTCAAGGCCGTCTTTATGTCTTGACTAGCCGCTGCTGCGATGCGAAGTCTCTTCATTATAGATCGATTTTGTCTCTCCACTTCCCCGTTTGCCTGTGGCCACTCAGGCGTTGAGTATCTCAGTTTGATGTAGTTTGTTATACAATACTCACGAAAGTCATTGCTAGTAAAGTATGCTGCATTATCCAGCTTGATCGATTCTGGTAGTCCAAATCGTGCGAAGATTTCTTCTAATAGGTCAATAGTTTTAGCGGTTGTGACGTTAGGTGACAGCTTGGCCTCGTAAAATCTTGAGTAGTAGTCAATGACTACAAATACGTACTGTCCATTTGGCAGAGGTCCCAAATAGTCGATGGCCAAGTCTTGCCATGGTCTATCTGGTAATCTGGTTCTAACGACGGGTTCTGGATGGCTTGGTGAGCTTACTACCTGGCAACCATGGCAGTGCCTGCAGAACGTTTCCACTGCCTTATCGATTGCTGGCCACCAGACCTTTGAACGCAATTTTTGCTTCATAAGGACTATGCCAGGATGTCCCTGGTGTGCTATCTCTAGCACCCTGTCTCTCAAGTTCTTAGGTATGTATATACGTGTCCCTCGGATAACCGTTGACTGGTAAACGCATAATTCATTTTTGATAAGTTTGAATTTTGTCAGCTCTGCCGGCCATTTGTCAGTCTCAATACTTTTCCTTAATAAACATGTTTCCTGATCATGTCTGGATTCTTCTTGGATTTCTTCCAAGCTCATAGCTTTGGGCACGGCCTGACTCGCTACCCAGCGAACATGGTGATCCGGATCCCCCGACTGGTCATTATTGTCCGAATTAACTGACAATCTTGACAGTGGGTCGGCGATATTGCTTCGCCCTGGTTGGTATTCTACGGTGTAGTTATAACACTGGAGTCTCAGAACCCATCGTTCCACTCTGGCGCAAGGCTTGGCTTTGGTACCGAAAATGAATTGGAGTGGTTTGTGGTCTGTAACCAACCGAAACTCTCCCCCATACACATAGTGGTGAAATCTTTCGCAACTCCATACCAGTCCGAGTGCCTCTTTCTCTATTTGACTGAATTTCTTTTCGGCATCTGTGAGTGACCTACTTGCAAATTCTATGATCCGTGGCCCATCTCCCTGTTCTTGTACTAAGACGGCCCCGAGCCCGTATGGGCTGGTATCCGCGATGATCGTTGTCGGTGCACCTGGTGTGTAGAATCCCAAGGTCCTTTCGTCTGACAACATTCCTTTAATGTTGTTGAATGCATCTGTCTGCTCCTGGCCCCACTTGAAGTTAACGTTTTGCCTCAAAAGTCGCCTAAGCGGCTCTGTTGCTGATGAATAATTGGGCAGGAACCTGGAGCAGTACCCTGCTATGCCAAGAAAGCTCTTTAACTCTTCTTTACTCTTTGGTTCCCTGAAGTCCTGGACTGCTTGTACTCTGCTATGCAATGGCTTGATCCCCTGTCCGGAAATCTGGTGCCCTAAGAAGTCCACGCTATGTTTACTGATCTCGCACTTGTCTGGATTGAGTGTGAGCTCCCTGTTCGAGAGTGTTTGCATCACCTTCCGCAACCTGTGGTCATGCTCTTCTTGGGTTTTGCCGTGGACGATGAAGTCGTCGATGAAGACACATACCCCTTCACACTCTGCTACAACTTCTTCTATTATGCGTTGAAATATTTCGGGTGCACAGTTGATTCCAAAAAATAATCTTTTGTACCTGTACAACCCTGCGCTGGTTATGAAAGTTGTTATTCCCCGTGAACCCTCGTCCAGTTCGATTTGGTGGAATGCCGAACGGAGGTCCAACTTACTGAATACTGTACTTCCCCGTAGTTCCGGCGCGATCTCTTCCATTGTTGGTATCAGATGTCGTTCTCTCACTATTGCAGTGTTTGGCAATCTCATGTCTACACATAAGCGCAACTTGTCTGGTTTCGTCTGGCTCAACACCACTGGTGAAACCCATTCTGCTGGTTCTCGCACCTTCTCTTTAAGGTCATTATCTAGAAGCTCTTCTAGTTTCTCACCAACCTTTGACTTCAGCTGGTGAGGTGTTTTTCTGACTGGCAATGCCACTGGTGTTACATCTGACTTTATGCAAAGTTTCAACTTAAAATCTTTAAGCTTACCTACGCCGGTGAAGACGTTTGGGAAATCGTCTTTAACATTTTGTAGTGTAGTCTTTTCTTGTCGAGCATTTTCTTGCAGTGTAGGTTTCTCCTCTTGGGTGGGACTGGAACTCAATGCATTCAAAGGAAACCCTGTTTTTAGGACTCCCAGATCCCTGGCAGAACTGTTCCCCAAAAGCGGTACACCGTCATTGTCGACTACATAAAATGTTATTTCTTGGCCCTCTTCATCCCCGATCTTAACGTCCGTGGTGAATTTGCCTAACACTTTAAGGGTTTGGGTACCCCCATAAGGATAAATGTTTTTTGTAGTGACTGCACAATTTCCCTTTATTTTACTTTGCTTGCAAGTTTCCCACGTCTTCCTGTCTAGGATATTGCAGGAAGCTCCTGAGTCAATCATCAGCTTGATTGAAACCCCACCCACATCTGCCTTCACTAAGCAGTCTTTAGGCCTATTTTTACCCTGTAGGGCAAAGGTATATTCTTTTGCTTCTTCTTCTTCTTCATCATTTAAGTTGCGTACTTTAGATCCCTTCTTGTTTGAAGACGTATTCTCCTCTTGTTTCTTGTTGCGTTTGTCGCTCTTGGTTTTGCATAGTTTTGCGAAATGTCCGTCGATGCCGCATTTCATGCACTTTTTCCCCCGGGCGGGACATTTCATGTCTCTCGCCAGGTGGTTGGTACTACCGCACCGAAAACACGCTAGCTTCGATGCCTGTTGCCTATTTCCGCTTGCTCGGTCTCCCGATGACGTCATTCGCGCGATGTTTTCTCCGTATAGGCTGTTGTTGCCATGCTGCTGCGTCGCCTCGATTGCTCTTGCAATCTCTTGCGCTGTTCCAATAGTTAGCCTGTCCCCCTCTTTGATGAAATCCTTTCTTACTTCGGCTAAACTGCATTTCTCTCTCAACTGGTCCAATATATTGTCGTCCTCATTAGATCCGAAGTTGCAATACCCGCACTGGCTCCTGAGACGTGTAATAAACTGAGCAACAGTTTCTTCACTTTGTGCCATTGCGCGAAAAACTTGGCGTTGATGCGCGAAGCACGTTTGAGGCTTGAACTGTTCGTCCAACACTGACTTGCATTTCTCGAATTCACACTCCCCCGCGGCCACCGTTCTGCTCGTCGGCGGTAGTGAAAACCAAATGTCTTGCACTGCAGTCCCTGCCAAGTGCAATAGCATAGCTTTTTGTCGGGGTACCGCTGTAATCCCCTTTGCGGTTACGTACAACTCAAAAGCGCGAAGCCAGCGATCCCACCGTTGGGATGTGCTGGTTTGGTCCACGCCCGGCACAAAAGGCTTGATATTTGAGTTCTCAGAATCCATGGCAGCCTAGGATTATTATCGTATTGAAACACGAATTGAAACAACGAATCGAATCACCTTTTTCCCGAATTTAATCGCTTTTACCCTCGTCGCCAATGTAATATACCACACGAGTTCAGTACACGCGTTTAGTTACTAGCTGCCATCTTTATTGAACTACTTCACACATGTCACACAATGCTGCCAACATGCAGGTTTACAGGTTTATCAATACACTACAGCCCTTTAAACCCAAACATACATGTCGAGTCATTAGACGCTGACGCTTTTACGTAAGTCGAATGAAAAAGTCCCACCGGTCAGCGAGGCTTCGTTCGCCCTACAGCCCAGGTTTCGTTTTGTTTGTGACCTAGATCGATTGGGGTTCAATCGTGTGGCTGATATCCCCATTAAAATTGATATAGCCCGCTAATAGCATGCGCTATACCGAGTCCACGCATAAGGCTTCAAACGACCGAATTAATTGTAATACGACGATTGAATTTGGTATCAATTTCTGTATCAAACTGTCATTTTTCGTACCATGGAAACAGATTTTAGCTGTACCCACAAACAAATTACTTACGACGTGTTATTTGAAACAGTGTTGTCGCAATGAGCCGGGCGTAGCGAGAAAGCGCGCATGCTTTTAGTGGGCGGGTGATTACAAGGTTTTGTTTGCATCATCAAAAAAACCTCGCATATGTTAGAATCCACAAGAACAACCACTCACAATAATCACAATGATTTACAGATTACGTCGATGTCACTCATTTGGAAATCGGGGTACAATTGAGTGAGTTACGAGACGTGGAAGTGATCGTTTCTCGCGTTCAATTTTAATGGGGATATCAGCCACACGATCGAACCCCAATCGATCTACGTCACAGTCCAAACGAAACCTGCCCTGTAGGGGGAACGAAGCCTCGCTGAGTGGTGGGACTTAATCATTCGACTTACGTAAAAGCGTCAGCGTCTAATGACTCGACATGTATATTTGGGTTTAGTGGGCCTTTAATGTTACAGTTCAAAATCAACATGAAAATTGTTATTTCTGTCATGAAGTTAAAAAATATTGCACTTTTTATAACATTATTGTTTAATTCTACGTGATGATAAATATTAGACCTAGAGGCAAGAAAATATTTGTATTATTCACAAAAAAGTGTAACTTATTTATTTATTTAATAGTGCTTTGTAGTACATTCAAGATGGTGCAGGAGGCACCTGAATATTCATGTCAAAAAATAAATACATAATAATTTTTAAAAATAAAATAAAACAACAGTAAAAAGTAAACAGTAATGGTCATTGTTTACATTTAATGTTTTACATTTGTAGGTAGGGCTCTATAATAAGATTTCTAAGACAAGATTTAATAAGATCTTATAAGATTTCTTGTTTGCTTTCAGACTCCACATTCCAGTGCACTGAGTGTTCACTGGGGTTCGTAAGTCCGATCTACCTTAAAGCGCACAAGCCTCGTTGCAGCAAGGGGAGGAGATATATTGTCACCAAGGACAAAACTACCAACGAGAACTCGGACCAAAAGGAAACGTCCGCGGGCAAGAGCGGACACGACAAAAACAAGGAAATCGTCGTGAAAGGTTTAGCTAGTAAGTTTGTGACAGTTACAAGTTGACAAGTGAGACGGGTCTAACTAAACCAACCCACGGTGATTTACATCCTAGAGTCCACATAAAATAGACTGGTCAAAAGTTGGGAGAAATCAGTTGAGTGTACAGAAACAATGCAATTATCACCTGCTCTTGCTACTGTAAGTAATTAAGCCAGCATTGTCCTTGTCCTTCTATTATTATGGCACTCGTTTCTAATGTCTCCCGATAGCGATCGAACGGGAATTCCAATAAAGTTGAAATTCAGATCATCCACAAACTCTTATGTGGATTTTAATTAATTTTGTGGCAATATCATTTAAGAAGTTACATAGTTACATAACCAGTGCTCGAAATTAGGAATTATAGACAGCAGCCCTTCGGGCTACTGTCTTATAGTTTTTGGCAGCCCGGTTAAGAATTGAATAGCCCGATTTTTTTATTAATATTTTCGTTTTATTACGTAATTAACATTTGAAATTACATTTTTTGTTTTTTTAATTATTGTGAATAAAATGTTGACTAGTTGGCTAGTCAAGTGCATTCGTCGGCCGCGAGCGCGGTGGCGCATGTGTGTATAGGCTAGGCGGGCGGCGGACAGCACGAGAAATATGTCTTGAAATGTTTCACACGTTCTAGTCTCATAAGAATAAGATAACTGGTTTGATGCATTAAAAACTGTGATAATTTGTTAATATAATACAGTGTGTTGTATGAACAAATGGCACTTTTGATTTTAGAAAAAACACTATTTAATAATGTGTTTTTAGGCAGCCCGTCGGGCTGCTTCTGAATAACAACGAAAGCGCCCGCGCGTTGCCGTCAGTCAGTCTGGCTGTACCAACCACACCAGACAGTCACCCGCCCGCTCCCCTCTACTCTGACCGTGGACTGACAAACCAAAAAACCTGTCAAGCGGGTTATATTTTATCTCAATGGCCTGTGTCACGGCCTTGCTACGCTCACTGTGGATGGTCGGGTGGGGGGGGAGGTTAGGGGAAGGACCTTGAAATGAGAGCGAGAGCGCCCGGCGGAGAGAGCGACGGTCGACAATAATGAACATGCTTGTAGAATAACACAAAGAACAATGACGGCTCTTTGAACAAAACTCGGGCCAGACTGCACGTGCGAAGACCAGTTAGCGGGAGGGTTAGGGTGGGTCAGCATACTGTAGTCTATTTATAGAGAGCACAGTAGACCGCTGCGGGCCGTTGTATTGTTGTTGTCGGCGCCTGGAGGGTGGGGGGGGGGGATATCTTCAGGGTTTGTGCTGCCACTGACGATGGGCGGTCGCCGTCGAGGGGAAAAGGGTCTAAGCTAGACCTCGTAGATAACGAGCTATCATTTTTAAAAGACCATGGCTCCTCGAAAACGTGGTAAACGTAAATAAAGTCGGCACGGGACAAAGAAATTATTGCATCCTAAGCGTGAAAACGTGCTATCGGAGAACGTCACAACGAATAAAAATGCAACTTGAGCGTGACAACTCATAATGCGACGTGTTAACTGTGAAAACGTCCTAACGGTAAACTTCTTAACAAAGTTTGACTGTACAAAAAGGTCATAAAAATCATGTACATAAAATGACACGCAGATACACACATACCCTATCAAAACATGAAATGCATTAGATCATGTGTCCCATATGTATATGGTATGTGACCATCTTGTTAGTCCATTTTGTTTCAGAAAAATATTTTTCAGTAAATATTGTGTTACTTTGAAACTTTTCTAACAATTTTGCCACCAAACTTAACACCTTCAATCCACACCGAGGCTTGTAGACTGTCCAAATTTCCACTTGATCAGACATTCCGTTCGACCGCTATCGTGAGACATAAAACAAAACAAAAACCAAACAAACAAACAGAATGAGTGCCATAAAAGTCTAGTGGAGATGTTAGCTTAATTGATTTTGAGTAGAATGATGAATGAAAGAAACTCAAGTAACGGTACCTTCAAGATGCCAATTGACTCTTTAACTACTACTGTGCTTCAAGAAATATTATCTTTTCCTTTCAGACACTACATTCCAGTGCACCTGCTGTTCGCTGGGTTTCATCAGTGCGGACTTACTTCAAGCGCACAAGAAGAACAGTTGCCGCAAACGGTGGACGCTTCTCAACTCAACGCAGTCAACTACCGGCGCAGACTCGGGCCAGAAGGAAACATCCGTGAGGACGAGTGGAAACGACAGAAACAAGGAAACCATTAAGAAAGGTTTACGTATTGGCGACAAGTTCTCATGCGACGTTTGTAACCGGGTATTTAAGAGCAAGGTAGGGCTGAGGCAACACGCAGCGACCCACGAGAGCGGAGACGACTCACGCAATGGTGCTAGTTTCAGTCGGAACGGCCACCTCGCCGCACACAGGAGGAAACACAGGAAGGAAGAGGGTTCTGAATGCAACATTTGTAACAAGAGTTTTACTAGTAGTAATAGCATCAGTAGACATATGAGAACACACACGGTTGAGCCGCCCTTTGCCTGTGATGTGTGTGATGCTAGGTTCACACGGAGAAGCAGTCTCACTACACACAAGAGGACACACACGGGTGAGAAGCCCTTTGCCTGTGATGTGTGTGATGCTAGGTTCACAAGGAGTGGCCAACTCACTACACACAAGAGAACACACACTGGTGAGAAGCCCTTTGCCTGTGATGAGTGTGATGCTAAGTTCACACAGAGTACAAACCTCAGTACACACAAGAGAACACACACAGGTGAGAAGCCCTTTGCCTGTGATGTGTGTGATGCTAGGTTCACAAAGAGTGGCCAACTCACTACACACAAGAGAACACACACTGGTGAGAAGCCCTTTGCCTGTAATGTGTGTGGTGCTAGGTTCACAGTGAGTGGCAACCTCACTACACACAAGAGAACACACACGGGTGAGAAGCCCTTTGCCTGTGATGTGTGTGATGATAGGTTCACAGAGAGTGGTGCCCTCACTAGACACAAGAGAACACACACAGGTGAGAAGCTCTTTGCCTGTGATGTGTGTGATGCTAGGTTCACACAGAGTGGTGACCTCACTACACACAAGAGAACACACACGGGTGAGAAGCCCTTTGCCTGTGATGTGTGTGGTGCTAGGTTCACAGTGAGTGGCAACCTCACTACACACAAGAGAACACACACGGGTGAGAAGCCCTTTGCCTGTGATGTGTGTGATGATAGGTTCACAGAGAGTGGTGCCCTCACTACACACAAGAGAACACACACTGGTGAGAAGCCCTTTGCCTGTGATGTGTGTGGTGCTAGGTTCACAGTGAGTGGCAACCTCACTACACACAAGAGAACACACACGGGTGAGAAGCCCTTTGCCTGTGATGTGTGTGATGATAGGTTCACAGAGAGTGGTGCCCTCACTAGACACAAGAGAACACACACGGGTGAAAAGCCCTTTGCCTGCGATGTGTGTGATGCTAGGTTCACACAGAGTGGTGACCTCACTACCCACAAGACAACACACACGGGTGAGAAGCCCTTTGCCTGTGATGTGTGTGGTGCTAGGTTTACAGTGAGTAGCAACCTCACTACACACAAAAGAACACACACTGGTGAGAAGCCCTTTGCCTGTGATGAGTGTGATGCTAAGTTCACACTGAGTACAAACCTCATTAGACACATAAGAACACACACAGGTGAGAAGCCCTTTGCCTGTGATGTGTGTGATGCTAGGTTCACAAGGAGTGGCCAACTCACTACACACAAGAGAACACACACTGGTGAGAAGCCCTTTGCCTGTGATGAGTGTGATGCTAAGTTCACACTGGTACAAACCTCACTAGACACAAGAGAACACACACGGGTGAGAAGCATCTTACATTTAAAGTAAGCTGTTGGATCCTATACCTGACCGTAGCTACCTATTTCATAAAAAGTTCAATGTAAAGGACAATTAGTCAAATGGAAGTGAATTCTGTTCGAACCCTATTCTCCATTTTTTCTCTTCTCTGCCTACAAAGACAGTTCAATTACATTTGTGTGTGGCTTATTATGCCAAAAATGTGGACATAGATGAAAAGAAGATGTAATTAGGCTGAAGTGTTTTGATAACCAATAGAGATATGTGCCCCACTCAAAAGACTATAAAGTATGATATTATGTATCATCTTCCCAATATGTAGGAATTGAACATAACTGTGTGTTTTTAACTGGTTTTTAATTTGTTATGTAATACATGCACATTTGTCTCTTGATTATGTGGTTTTCAGGCAATACCCTCTTACCTGTAGTGATGCCCGAGTTCATGCAAAGAGGTCCACTTAGAACCGTCAAGGAGGAGCCGGACTCCACAGGAGAGCCTAGTCTTGCACAGAAAATGAAATTTAAGCTGCCGCAGCCCCTTAAGACTTCCCCGAGTAAGGCCTCGTCCAGTTGCACCACTTCGCCACCTAAAAGTCCACCGACTACTGTCAAGGAGGAGCCAGACTCCGCAGAAGAGTCTAGTCTTGCAAAGAAAATGAAACTTAAGCTGCCGCAGCCCCCTAAGACTTCCCCGAATAAGGCCTCGTCCAGTTGCACCACTTCGCCACCTAAAAGTCCACCGACTACTGTCAAGGAGGAGCCAGACTCCGCAGAAGAGTCTAGTCTTGCAAAGAAAATGAAACTTAAGCTGCCGCAGCCCCCTAAGACTTCCCCGAGTAAGGCCTCGTCCAGTTACACCACTTCGCCACCTGAAAGTCCACTAACTACTATTAAGAAGGAGCCTGGCTCGGCAGGAGAGGCTAGTCCTCCAAGGAAAAGAAAGAAGTTTAAGCCGCCTCAACGACTGAAGACCTCCACTCGTACCACGTCGCAACCTACAGGCTCAGCCAACGTTCTACCCCCACACAAGGTAATTAAATATTTCCATCATGCTATGATGAGAATACAGTGTATAATACAACTTTCTATTCCTAATGGATTACTAGTTTTCATTTACCTGCCCCCCACCACGTAACGAAGCAACACGGCTCCGAGAGCTAGTTACAAATTCTTGCACATAACACTCGCCACTTATGTCTCTATCTAGCTTTTATGTTATTCATCTTTAGCCACTTTCTTCTCGAGTGGTCAAGACCTCATGTCGAAACAACTAATTTATTTTTGTATTATGTATATATTCTATGTTCACTTTCAACTCTCGAGTTTGTCATCTTACACGAAGGTCAGCTGTTGGATCGTATCTTCACATTCTATAGAGCCTAGGGCCTACTATTCCAGCCAATTAGCATCGACTATCATATTCATATTTAAGGTATAAACTATACTTATGAAACCATATTTAGTATGCATATCTATCATTGGTTGTTGTCATGATGGTTTTATCATTTAAAGTCGGCCTGTGTAGCAATTTACCATTTATATAGGCCTATTGGTATTGTAAATTTGATTGACTCAATGCACTAATGTTGCAGATATGATCTCTGGCGGCGAAATCGTGAAGTAATAGCTAGAGGGCAACAAAGCCGCTGGATGTCATTTGTCAGTGTCATTTGTCAGTGTTTATATGAGAATGGCAACGATTCCAAAGAAACATAAGCGATATTGTTGCGTCAGTGAATATCCAGCTTTGCTGGATATTTGCTGGTTGCGTTTTGTATCCAAGATACCTTTCATATTATGGGGATTTTGGATCAGGGGACACACCAAGCATCCGAAGGCCCGAAGTTCATGTTCTGATCATAATATTAATTAACCACATGCAATTAAAAGGCCACCGATTAACACTGCCTCTCTTTCATTGAGGTTCCTTTGGGCTCTATTTGCTTTCAAATACAGTAGTCCCTCGTTAATTCAAACTCGGTTAATTCAAAATTATGTATAATTCAAACTATTGATGGAGTCCCAGCAGAAGATTTAGGTATGGTGCACAGTGTTCAAGTTCTTTTAATTCAAAATTTTGTAATTCAAATTGGAGTTTTTAGGGTCCCTTGAAATTTGAATTAAAGGGGGATTACTGTATATGTATATTTCAGAATAAAGTTAAAAACTTACTTTGCGCAATAACATGTTCAGGCGGATCCATGATCTCCTGTCAGTTTGTTACCTTCTAACTGTCAGCCATGTTGCGCAGCAGTGGTGCTATCTCTTGACACATTTAGTTTCGAATAATAATAATAATCTTTGTTCAATAGAACGTATGTCATTTATACATAGATAAATACATTAGTTATAGAATGCGTCAAATAAAACTAAATTAAAACTAAAAGTCCATGTAGTCTTCGACAGTATATGGGCACTCTATTTACTCAGAAGGATTGTGTGTTACTACTTTGTTGGTTCTAAAATCATTACCAAGTTGAAAAGGAGCCGTTTTGATTCGAATTTGGACTTTTTAATTTTTGCCTTCCTGGAAATTTCTCATGATCTAGCATCACATGGATGCAAAATTGAATTTTGAATTCATTTTCTGTATGCCTACATTAAAACTAAGAGTGTTGATTAGGTCTACATATTATGAATAATCACTCTTTGTGTTTTTAAGGCGGATTTACAATTGAAATAAGAGTTGAAATAGTGAAATAGCAATAAGGTTTAAGCAAAATATGGAACATGCAATAACAATGGTATGGTTCACAACTGTCACAGTGGATTGAAATAGTCATAAATTTCAATCCACTTGAAATTGAAATTATTCAATTCCATTTCTTATTTCAACTTCTTATGACAAACCAATCAAAGCTTGAGAAGAGAAGGCCTACTCCAGTCGAACCGGATATTATCGTCGTTGTTGTTGTTGTTATTGTCGTCGTCGTCGCCCACGTTAGGTAGGCTTCTTGCAAGCTTGTTTTGCACAAAAAAACAAATTAAATGAATCGATCGGCAAACATCAAGCTGTCAAACAATAAAATATCCTGATTTTGAAAACAAATCTTCAAAACAAACAAGAAACATACAAAACGTTCACAACTTGGTTGCCCATCATTAGTCGTTTTAACTGGTGAGCAGTTACTATCGCCATACCTCGTTTTCTTCATAATGTTGCAATTTTATTATTTTGACAGCTCGTTGTTTGTCGGTGCTGGCGCTGCGAGTGGAAAAAAGTCGCAGTGCAAAGCCACATTTGGCCACGGCCTGCGGGTTGGAGTAGGCCGTGACTTTGGCGTCAGATCCGGTTGAAAAGTGCTCGATTGAAACGCTCTCCTATGTTGAAATAAGGTACTACGGGACTGTTGTGAACCAGTTGGTTGTTATTTCACTATTTTACGGATTCTTATTTCAATCCTTATTTCAATTGTGGATCGGCCTTTAGTGGAAATTTGTGGCATATGCCACCTGAACACACACAACAATTTAACCCTTAAGCTAAACCCAATTTCCCACATTTGGGCCCGGTTTATCTTTACGTATATTATGCAACCAAAGTATACGTACTTTACCTTACATAATATCAATTCATGTTTCTGTTTGACAGATAAAGATTGAGCCAGGCACGGAGATGACTTCAGTGCCCGAAACAGCGGAGGACCAGGCGTTCGAACACTTCAGTAAGGAAGACATTGCAAGGTGAGTTGATGTGTAGAAGTTCTTTGCATGTAGATGGAATACAATCAAACACTTTAGTAAGGAAGACATTGCAAGGTGAGTTGATGCATACAAGTGCTTTGCATGTAGATTGGAGACAATCAAACACTTCAGTAAGGAAGACATTGCAAGGTGAGTTGATGCGTACAAGTGCTTTGCACGTAGATGGGAGACAATCAAACACAGCAGTTAGAGTATTAATGGTCGTTAATAGGCCTACGATTTGTTCGCTTGTCTTGCTCGCTGATCTGCTTTATGTGTGTCTATACTAACCACAACTTATTTCAGGTACGCAGTGGCGGCTATTCAACTCATTTTCATCTGTGCAATTAATAAGTCGAATATTACTTCAAAATTAAATGGGCTGCCCCCAAGATTTTTTTCAAGGTCGTTTGTTTTTGCTCAATTTTGGAACATATTTATTTTTATTTATTGAAGTAAGCCTATTTTACATTCTTTGAATTACATTAAGAAATGTTGAAGAATTGTTGAATTACATTAAGAAATGTAAAGAATGTAAAAGAGGCTTACTTCAATCAATAAAAATAAATATGCTCCAAAATTGAGCAAAAACAAACGATATAGGCCTAGCAGATCAGCAAGAAAGGCTAATTAAAATAATAATTTATTGAATTAAATTAATAACTAATACTAATAAAAATAATTAATTTATTTTGTGTCATAATTAATTAGTGAAAGCACAATTGGTCCTAATTGTATTTGTATGGATATTAACGTTTAATTTTACTTACCGATGTTGTAGATGTTTTCAGACCACGGTTACAGACACTGACGAGTAATGTAAGTTAATACGTAGGTAGGTCGTACTAGTTGTTACATGGTTAGGGGAAATTCGGCATTTCTTTACCTACATTTTGTGTCTAATTTTTGTGTAACCATTTTGGGGGGGGGGGGGGGGGGGAGAGTTTATACAACATTTTGTGACATCATTTATAGACAGCCAGTGGCGTATCCAAGGGGGGGGTTATGGGGTTCAAACCCCCCCCATGCCCAAAAAAAAAAAAAATTACATGCGGAGAGAAGGAAGGAAAGGAGGAGGGAAGAGGAAACTACTATTTTCATTATTGTTTAATAACATACTCAACCGTTAAATCATACGACTTTTGGCTCTTGGTCGTCAGGAAGAGCTGCCTAGGACCTATTGTCTATTATCTATAATCTATTGTTTTGTAATCAGTGCTAAAACATTCGTCAGAAACGTGGAAACAAATGTATAAATATTACCACAAAATACAACACTACCAGTTACGAGAAGACTTGCCAACAATTAAAATAAAAAATATAGGAAAGATATTTATTTTTGCAGTAATTTTGTTGTTCTGTGACTGGGTTTTTAATTTTCTTTGTAGTCATTCTTACATTCTCTTAAACCTATTCTATGACATTTTCTTAATCTACAACGTGTTTCCAGGCGTTTAAAACGTCATAAATGAAGAAAAAAAATTCGCCTTCGGCGAATTGGCCTCCGGCGGCTGGGGCTTTCGCCCCAGACCCCTGCCTGCTTGGGATGTTCGACCCCCCCCATTGTCAATTCCTGGATACGCCACTGTAGACAGCTCATAACATTTGACACCAAGGTTTGTATAAACGATTGGTCGTGTAAACATTGATCAACGACGTTGATGTGGTGCTTAAATTCTTCAAGATTAAGGGGATATTATCTCGATAATTATTTCAATGTCCTACTGAGCAAAACCTTCATATGGAAATGGAACTTGACACAATATTACTGTATTTTACTCTTGTTCCAGTGCCAATCGAGTTGGCAAAAACCTGGCAGATGAAATCAAGATACTTGAAGCCGAGATTCAGGGATTAGATGGTCCCACGGTTAACCTGCCACCTCTGCCAATGATAGGTAAGTAACCTGTGTAATTTCAATGTCCAGTAAAGTTTCAAGTAAATTAAACTGTCAGGTAAGCCCAGTTTGGTGTATTTCTATTGGCCGTTGTCATGGTGAAAACAATTTAACTGAAAAGTAGATTTTAACTGGACATTGAAATACCGGCCCTTGACAAGTAAACAAGCCATAAAGCCGCATTCACATAAATGACTATTGATTATTGACTATTGACTATTGACTATTGATTATTGACTACCCAAAGAAAGGTATGAACACTACACAACTAAGTTCTTTGACACGTATGATCTGCCACCTAGAACAAATGAATCAAACTGATTGACAAACAACTAGCTGTCAAAATAATAAAATTGCAACATTATGAAGAAAACGAGGTATGGTGATAGTAACTGTTTACCAGTTAAAACGTTTAATGATGGGCTTAACCAAGTTGTGAAGGTTTTGTATGTTTCTTGTTTGTTTTGAAGATTTTTTTTCAAAATAAGAATATTTTATTGTTTGACAGCTTCATAAAAATAATAAATAAATAATATTCGCCGGAAATAGTCAAAAACAAATATACACCTGACACTGACAGTAATTGAGTAGTGGTATTGACTTCCGTTGCTCCACATTCATTGGCTGAACGCGAACGTTCTGATTGGTTGTGACTATGACTTTGAGATACTTTCAAATCGTTAGTCAATAGTCAATAATCAAAAGTCAAAAGTAAAGTTGTGTGAACGTCAGCACGTATACGCCTATGGTTCAATTCGCTTAATCACTAGTCAATAGTCAACAGTCAATAGTCAATAGTCATTTATGTGAACGCGGCTTTACTCGCCTTTTACATACTTGTTGGCATCGAAGCCTTTAAGGTTCACTATAAAAAAGCAAGAAACAAGGATGAATGATTTTTTTAAATTTAAATGAACTTTTTGATCAGATTTTAAGTGATTCAAATTAACAATAAGAAATGTTCCAAAACTGGTGTTGTGTGTATCTGAGCACGCTCTATTGGTGTCTTATTATTAAAAATTATTAAACAAATGGCTGAAAAAGTCATCTTGGCAAGCCATTATATGAGACCCAGCCAGTAAATTAGTGGTTTTATACGTCCAAATGACAAAATACATTTTAGACACAAGTGCAAGAAGTAATACTGCTTGCAAGTTTAAAAAATGTAAATCAATTTATTTAATTTCTAAATCAATTCCACCCTGCAAGAAACAGTCCACCATCTTCTTGAGCTGTCTTCAAGGTATGTAGGCCAATCTGCTTTCAAAGATCTCTTTTTTCATGATTTTAAACATTTGAGCTATAAATATACATTATCAGTAGGGTTGTGTGAACCAGTTTTTTAAAACTTCGAACCGAACCTCAAACCTGCATTAAAAAGGTTGGCGAACCTCGAACCGAACCTTTTTCAAAAGGTTTTATTAGGTTAGTACCCAACATGCGTTAAATATGAGCACTGTCCATACATACACATGGTAGCCTTACCTTGTTTCAATTTTACCAATTTGAATTTGGCAGTTTTTAATTAGTTGTGGAGGTTGATCAGGATACACTAAAAGCAGTAGTAAATAAATAATCGGTAAATCGTCTTAAAAAGTGGGGTTGGACCCAGGCCTAGGCCTAGGTCTAGGTCTTGCGAAGTACCTGGTACCGCTTGGCCTACGGCGCACGTTGCATCGGACCTAGGCCTAGTCACAGTACCGGTAGGCCTGTCAGTCTGGCTTGGGTGGTCCACTACCTCACCCGCGTGATCATCATCATCATCGAACACCAGCACACAGCGTTTCATTTTGAAGAGCAAAAACTAAACACTGGTGGAATGAAAGTGAAACAAACTGTCAAACTCGCTAAAACATCATAAAACGCCTAAAGAAGTCACACAAATTCGCTAGTCATGACGCCATAATGACACACTCGCACTCGATCGTCGCAGCCTCGCTCGCAACTATATTCTCGACTCTCGATTATCGAATATGGATCGGTCGCGACTGTAGGCGTGGCTCCGGAAAGGGGGGGTTTCGAGCGCGCGGGAATTTCGAAAGGTTCGGTTCGAGGTTCGATGCATAAAATAGTTGTTCGAACCGAACCAACCGGGCTCAAGGTTTGGTTCGGTTCGAATTTCGTCCCGGTTCGCACATCCCCAGTTATCGCTCACTCGTCGATAGTGTTTGGAGCCAATAGGGTTGGTTTAGTCACTTTAAATGAAAGTCCCCCACTGAAAATCAGTCTTGTTTCTGAAAGGGTAGACTTTAAATGTGAATATATATATTTATTTTACACTTACTCTTACTCTTCTCTTACTTACACTTTTGACTGTCTAACGTGTTGTTTGTACTGTTACAGGGGTCGATATGATAGCACAGTCGAGCTACTCGGCAGCCATCAACTTTGCTCACAAAACAATACAAATCAAAAGAGAGCAAGTTGATGTCGATGGATCTTCCCCTCGTTGCCTTTCCTCAAGTAAGTAGACCAGATCGTGTAAATTTGCCATACATGTATTTTTGCTTTGACCCATTGCTCTACATACAGAATTTACCCGAATATAATATGAGTTTTTTTTTCCCTAAGAAAATATTCAAAAAATTGTATTCGTATCATATTCGCGGTCTAAGGTTTTCAAAGCCTGTATTCGAATTTCCCGGGCGTGAGTAAACGTGTGCACTATTGCTGATCGACGAATGGCTATCCTCTGGCCAGTTCTCGAACCTACGGCACTCTGCTGGGCACTTTATGCATAAACTCGAAATTATTTGAAATAAATGCGTGAATTGAAATTATTTAGAAATAAATACTATACTGACTATAATATGACATTTAGAGCCCTCAGTATGTTGAGTTTACCATGCCACAGTGCGTTTTTCGATTTCAAAGTCCGTTTTTGAGATGTAATTTAGATTTAAAATGTGAGGTTTTTGACGTAGAGGTACCCTTTGCTCTTAAGTCATTCTAACAGCCCTCAGATATATCTCTTCTCCCCTCCAATCCCCCCCCCCCACCCTAATTTAAGTGCCATAGCCTATAGTTATCAGTATATTAAAACTAAGGTTGCCCATCGACATCGATTAATCGATTAATAATCGATGTCGATGCAAAATTCCGACATCGATTTTTTTTTTCATAAATCGAATCGTTTTTTACACAAAATAATAATAATAAAACTGTCTGTACTCCGTTCGTCGACAAGGTTATAGCACAATATCAACTTACCAGAAGGTTTTGCGATAAACAAGAAACGATTTTGTTAGTTTTTCTTTTTAGCTTTTACAATGTTCAAGGAACTTTTTTTTCCGATGTCGATTATTTCAGGTTTGATGTCGATGTCGAAAAATTTCCGACATCGCGATGTGACATCGATGTTTTTGTTTCGATGTCGATGTTGTAATTTAACATCGATGGGCAACCTTAATTAAAACACTTGGCTTGCGTGGCCCGGGTTAATCAAATTAAAAACATGCCGGGTTATTACGTCACATCATTGACATGCTAAGTGTCGTACTCCTAAACAATTTTAAAGGCCCGTTAAACCCAAACAAACATGTCGAGTCATTAGACGCTGACGCTTTTACGTAAGTCGAATGAAAAAGTCCCACCGCTCAGCGAGGCTTCGTTCGCCCTACAGCGCAGGTTTCATTTTGTTTGTGACGTAGATCGATTGCGGTTCAATCGTGTGGCTGATATCCCCATTAAAATTGATATAGCCCGCTAATAGCATGCGCTATACCGAGTCCACACATAAGGCTTCAAAGGACCGAATTAATTGTAATACAACGATTGAATTTGGTATCAATTTCTGTATCAAACTGTCATTTTTCGTACCATGGAAACAGATTTTAGCTGTACCCACCAACAAATTACTTACGACGTGTTATTTGAAACAGTGTTGTCGCAATGAGCCGGGCGTAGCGAGAAAGCGCGCATGCTTTTAGTGGGCGGGTGATTACAAGGTTTTGTTTCCATCATCAAAAAAACCTCCCTTATGTTAGAATCGACAAGAACAACCACTCACAATAATCACAATGATTTACAGATTACGTCGATGTCACTCATTTGGAAATCGGGGTACAATTGAGTGAGTTACGAGACGTGGAAGTGATACGTTTCTCGCGTTCAATTTTAATGGGGATATCAGCCACACGATCCAACCCCAATCGATCTACGTCACAGACCAAACGAAACCTGCCCTGTAGGGCGAAAGAAGCCTCGCTGAGCGGTGGGACTTAATCATTCGACTTACGTAAAAGCGTCAGCGTCTAATGACTCGACATGTATATTTGGGTTTTGTGGGCCTTTAATGTTACAGTTCAAAATCAACATGAAAATTGTTATTTCTGTCATGAAGTTAAAAAATATTGCACTTTTTATAACATTATTATTTAAATCCTACGTGATGATAAATATTAGACCTAGAGGCAAGAAAATATTTGTATTATTCACAAAAAAGTGTAACTTATTTATTTATTTAAAAGTGCTTTGTAGTACATTCAAGATGGTGCAGGAGGCACCTGAATATTCAAGCTTGTCAAAAAATAAATACAGTACAACCTTGATATAACGTCGCCGAAGGGACTATTGATTTTCGACGTTATGTCAAGTGGGACGTTGTATCAAATTAACTTTAAAAAAACTGATTTATGGCTTAGTTTGAAGTAAATTTACTCTTTGGGGCAACATCAATAACGAAGGGACTGAAATAGTGACGGATTAGATTTGTGATAAGGTATGACCTGCAGTATCCTATGGTAACATTAAAGAATAGATAACACAAAATTAAATTACACATTATGGGGAGGGGGGTAGCCGTTTGTATGGCTCACTATCTTAGGTATAGGCCTACTCACTTTTAATTGGGCCAGCGCTATTGTACAGTCTGCTGATTATGCCTATCTCACGAGTGATAAACTGGTTTATTTCCTTTTTGGGTCTTTGCAGAGACAATGTGTTAGACACAGAGAAGCAGGCTGGCTGTGAGTCACCCCCCCCCCCCCCCGGGCCCGCTACCTGAGTCGGGTTTTGTCGGGCGTAAGGTCGGTAGGGGGGGGGGGGGGGGGGGGAGTAAACTGACAGTTAAATTTCATCCTATAAACAGGAATTTTATCTGAAACGAGAACTACGGTATATCAAACCTTTAACTATGTAGGGACGTTAATTTAGGGATGTACTATCACATTCGATGTTATATCAGGCAACGTATTATCAAGAGAAAATTAACATTGTGTCTTATGGGGTTTCGCCGGGACTTAATCAAAACGACGTGATAATGCAAACGATGTTGTATCAGACGACGAAATAACAAGGTTGTACTGTAATTATTTTTAAAAATAAAATAAAACAACAGTTAAAAGTAAACAGTTATAATCATTGTTTCTGGGAAAGGTATTGAGAGTTTGCTTGAGCTACCGGCTCCTTAGTTCAAATAACGAACTATGTACTTCTTCAAAATTACTGTTTGATTCAAAACATGACCCATATGGACCATGGATATATTGGTTATCTCCTCAATTGCTATTTCCAAAACCGTTTAAAAGGTAATAGGCCTATAATATTACCCAAAGAGTCACAGGTGCAATATCAATTAATCAATTATATTGAGAGTGTACATTTGTAGGTAGGGCTCTATACTGTAATAAGATTTCTAAGACAAGATTTAATAAGATCTTATAAGATTTCTCGTTTGCTTTCAGACTCCACATTCCAGTGCACTGAGTGTTCACTGGGGTTCGTAAGTCCGATCCACCTTAAAGCGCACAAGCCTCGTTGCAGCAAGGGGAGGAGAAGGAATATTGTCACCAAGGACAAAACTACCAACGAGAACTCGGACCAAAAGGAAACGTCCGCGGGCAAGAGCGGACACGACAAAAACAAGGAAATCGTCGTGAAAGGTTTAGCAAGTAAGTTTGTGACAGTTACAAGTTGACAAGCAAGACGGGTCTAACTAAACCAACCCACGGTGATTTACATCCTAGAGTCCACATAAAATAGACTGGTCAAAAGTTGGGAGAAATCAGTTGGGTGTACAGAAACAATGCAATTATCACCTGCTCTTGCTACTGTAACTAATTAAGCAAGCATTTCCCTTGTCATTCTATTATTATGGCACTCGTTTCTTATGTCTCCCGATAGCGATCGAACGGGAATTCCAAGAAAGTTGAAATTCAGATCATCCACAAACTCTTATGTGGATTTTAATTAATTTTGTGGCAATACCATTAAAGAAGTTACATAGTTACATAACCAGTGCTCGAAATTAGGAATTATAGACAGCAGCCCTTCGGGCTACTGTCTTATAGTTTTTGGCAGCCCGGTTAAGAATTGAATGGCCCGATTTGTTTATTAATATTTTCGTTTTATTACGTAATTAACATTTGAAATTACATTTTTTGTTTTTTTAATTATTGTGATTAAAATGTTGACTAGTTGGCTAGTCTAGTGCATTCGTCGGTCGCGAGCGCAGTGGCGCATGTGTATAGGCTTGGCGGGCGACGGACAGCACAAGAAATATGTCTTGAAATGTTTCACACGTTCTAGTCTCATAAGAATAAGATTACTGGTTTGATACATTAAAAACTGTGATAATTTGTTAATACAATACAGTGTGTTGTATGAACAAATGGCACTTTTGATTTTAGAAAAAACACTATTTAATAATGTGTTTTCAGGCAGCCTGTCGGGCTGCTTCTGAATAACAACGAAAGCGCCCGCGCGTTGCCGTCAGTCAGTCTGGCTGTACCAACCACACCAGACAGCCACCCGCCCGCTCCCCTCTACTCTGACCGTGGACTGACAAACCAAAAAACCTGTCAAGCGGGTTATATTTTATCTCAATGGCCTGTGTCACGGCCTTGCTACGCTCACTGTGGATGGTCGGGTGGGGGGGGAGGTTAGGGGAAGGACCTTGAAATGAGAGCGAGAGCGCCCGCTCGCCCACGGAAAAGAGAAGGAGATAATTTTGACAAGATTATCACGTGAAAATAACTTACCATTTTAGCCAGATTTGAAGAAGCTTGTGATTTTGGTCTGCCGTGCTCTTTCTAGGCTCAGTGCATACAGCCTACAATAAAACAATATGTATCAATTTATTTATTTGATGGGGGACGCGAGTTCAAATCCTGTACAGGGCAACGAAAGCACTTACCTCTTCAAGTTCTGTCCATTTTCCAGTGCAAGCTCGCTTTCTTGTTGGTTCCGCGCCACTTTCTTGAATCTTTACTCAATTTTTATAATGGTGTTTAGTGTTGATGCGAGAATCTCCAATGTTTTTGACAACTCGGTTCGCGTCTTATTGGGGTTGCGATCAACAATGTCAATAATGAGTGGGTTTTCGTTTAGCCATAATGACGGTCGACAATAATGAACCTGCTTGTAGAATAACACAAAGAACATTGACGGCTCTCTGAACAAAACTCGGGCCAGACTGCACGTGTGAAGACCAGGTAGCGGGAGGGTTGGGGTGGGTCAGCATACTTTAGTCCATTTAAAGAGAGCACAGTAGACCGCCGCGGGCCGTTGTATTGTTGTTGTCGGCGCCTGGAGGGTGGGGGGGGGATATCTTCAGGGTTTGTGCTGCCACTGACGATGGGCGGTCGCCGTCGAGGAGAAAAGGGTCTAAGCTAGACCTCGTAGATAACGAGCTGTCATTTTTAAAAGACCATGGCTCCTCGAAAACGTGGTAAACGTAAATAAAATCGGCACGGGACAAAGAAATTATTGCATCCTAAGCGTGAAAACGTGCTATCGGAGAACGTCATAACGAATAAAAATAACATAAGTCTTATGCAACTTGAGCGTGACAACTCATAATGCGACATGTTAACTGTGAAAACGTCCTAACGGTAAACTTCTTAACGAAGTTTCCTACAGTCAATATTTACCTCCAGGCAGCAGACTTGTACAGGCAGTAGACTACTTGTTTTTAAGGACGTACAGCCAGCATTGTTCAAACTTCAAAGGGAAGTTGGTACACTGCCTTTTATTTTTGTAGGCCCTACGGCAAATAATCGATTTTATGACTTACTTGACTCTTATGGCACTTCATTCTGTTTTTTTTTTTTTTTTTTTTTTTTTTTTTTATGTCTGTCGATAGCGGTCGAACGGAAAGTCCGATCAACTTGAAATTGAAACGCAATGCCGAGCGGCATGAAGAGGGTGGAGAAAGAAGCGTGTCTCTACTGGTTGACCAGATCCAGCATGATGGCATAATAGCCAAATGTGGGCATTTGAGAAGAAGATGATTTAAAAAAAAAAAAATGATAATCCGAGCAGAATCTGGTTTCCGATTTTTAGACCCGAAGTCATTCCTAATATTTATATCACAAACCCTCTAAATATTCCCTTAACACTAAATAGAGCTAAATATTCCAAAACACTGTTACAATTTTTGGTACAAAAAGGTCATAAAAACCATGTACATAAAATGACACGCAGATACACACCCTATCAAAACATGAAATGCATTAGATCATGTGTCCCATATGTATATGGTATGTATCGATCTAGTTAGTTCATTTTGTTTCAGAAAAATATTTTTCAGTAAATATTGTGTTTCTTTGAAACATTTCTAACAATTTTGCCACCAGACTAAACACCTTCAATCCACACCGAGGCTTGTAGATGGTCCAAATTTCCACTTGATCAGACTTTCCGTTCGACCGCTATCGTGAGACATAAAACAAAACAAAAACCAAACAAACAAACAGAATGAGTGCCATAAAAGTCTAGTGGAGATGTTAGCTTAATTGATTTTGAGTAGAATGATGAATGAGAGAAACTCAAGTAACGGTACCTTCAAGATGCCAATTTACTCTCTAACTACTACTGTGCTTCAAGAAATATTATCTTTTCCTTTCAGACACTACATTCCAGTGCACCAGCTGTCCGCTGGGTTTCATCAGTGCGGACTTACTTCAAGCGCACAAGAAGTACAGTTGCCGCAAATGGCGGATGCATCTCAATTCAACGCAGTTAACTACCGGCGCAGACTCGGGCCGGAAGGAAACATCCGTGGGGAAGAGTGGAAACGACAGAAACAAGGAAAACATTGAGAAAGGTTTACGTATTGGCGACAAGTTCTCATGCGGCGTTTGTAACCGGGTATTTAAGAGCGGGGTAGGGCTGAGGCAACACGCAGCGACCCACGAGAGCGGAGACGACTCACGCAGTGGTGCTAGTTTCAGTCGGGACGGTCACCTCGCCGCACACAGGAGGAAACACGGCAAAGAAGAGGGTTCTGAATGCAACATTTGTAACAAGAGTTTTACTAGTAGTAATAGCGTCAGTAGACATATGAGAACACACACGGGTGAGCGGCCCTTTGCCTGTGATGTGTGTGGTGCTAGGTTTACAGTGAGTGACTCCCTAACTAAACACAAGAGAACACACACGGGTGAGAAGCCCTTTGCCTGTGATGTGTGTGATGCTAGGTTCACAGTGAGTAGCACTCTCACTAGCCACAAGAGAACACACACTGGTGAGAAGCCCTTTGCCTGTGATGTGTGTGATGCTAGGTTTACAGTGAGTGACTCCCTAACTAAACACAAGAGAACACACACGGGTGAGAAGCCCTTTGCCTGTGATGTGTGTGATGCTAGGTTTACAGTGAGTGACTCCCTAACTAAACACAAGAGAACACACACGGGTGAGAAGCCCTTTGCCTGTGATGTGTGTGATGCTAGGTTCAGTGATAGTAGCAGCTTCACTAAACACGTGAGAACACACACGGGTGAGCGGCCCTTAGCTTGTGATGTGTGTGATGCTAGGTTAACAAGTAGTGGCCAACTCACTACACACAAGAGAACACACACGGGTGAGAAGCCCTTTGCCTGTGATGTGTGTGATGCTAGGTTCACACAGAGTAGCCACCTCACCAGCCACAAGAGAATACACACTGGTGAGAAGCCCTTTGCCTGTGATGTGTGTGATGCTAGGTTCACACAGAGTAGCAGCCTCACTGATCACAAGAGAACACACACGGGTGAGAAGCCCTTTGCCTGTGATGTGTGTGATGCTAGGTTTACAGTGAGTGACTCCCTAACTAAACACAAGAGAACACACACGGGTGAGAAGCCCTTTGCCTGTGATGTGTGTGATGCTAGATTCACACAGAGTGGTGACCTCACTAAACACAAGAGAACACACATGGGTGAGAAGCCCTTTGCCTGTGATGTGTGTGATGCTAGGTTCATAAGTAGTGGCCCCCTCACTAGACACAAGAGAACACACACGGGTGAGAAGCCCTTTGCCTGTGATGTGTGTGGTGCTAGGTTCACACAGAGTAGCCACCTCACCAGCCACAAGAGAACACACACTGGTGAGAAGCCCTTTGCTTGTGATGTGTGTGATGCTAGGTTCACAAGTAGTGGCCACCTCACTTCACACAAGAGAACACACACGGGTGAGAAGCCCTTTGCCTGTGATGTTTGTGATGCTAGGTTCACACAGAGTAGCAGTCTCACTACACACAAGAGAACACACAGGGGTGAGAAGCCCTTTGCCTGTGATGTGTGTGATGCTAGGTTCACACGGAGTGACTTCTTCATTAACCACAAGAGAACACACACGGGTGAGAAGCCCTTTGTCTGTGATGTGTGTGATGCTAGGTTTACACGGAGTGACTACCTCACTAAACACAAGAGAACACACACGGGTGAGAAGCCCTTTGCCTGTGATGTGTGTGATGATAGGTTCACAGAGAGTGGTGCCCTCACGAAACACAAGAGAACACACACGGGTGAGAAGCCCTTTGCCTGTGATGTGTGTGATGCTAGGTTCACAAGGAGTGACTACCTGACTAAACACAAGGTTACACACACGGGTGAGAAGCCCTTTTGCCTGTGATGTGTGTGACGCTAGGTTCACACGGAGTGATCACCTCACTCCACACAAGAGGACACACACGGGTGAGCGGCCCTTTGCCTGTGATGTGTGTGATGCTAGGTTCACACAGAGTGGTGACATCACTAAACACAAGAGAACTCACACGGGTGAGAAGCCCTTTGCCTGTGATGTGTGTGATGCTAGGTTCACAGAGAGTGGTGCCCTCACTAAACACAAGAAGAGACAACACACAGCAGGAGTCGTACACACACAAGGACTACAAGACTAGCTTTGCCCCATCTATACAAGATTCCCACGAGCACTTTGTAATACATTTCCCTGATATTCCATGAGCACCATATTTAATTTACCTGATAATGTAAATAGTCTATGTAGACTCGTAGTCGTATGTTTAACAATGTTCTAGAATTGTGATTCAATTCATAATGTTAGGGACCATAAAATCCTCACTTTGAAGTACAAATTTTTGTTTTAGTTGTAGCATTTCTAGTTTGAGTAATAAGTAAGTTAGGTTATGAAAGTAGGTGCCAATCGGCTGGAATGGTATATTAAGTGAGGAAAGGATCCAACAGCTTACCTTCGTGTAGTAAGATGACGGATTTGCGAGTTTGAAGTACACATAAAGACATAATACAAAATATAACGAGACGTTTCGACCGAGGTCTTGCTCACTCGAGAGAAGAATGGCTACTGCAACTACTCTAGTCAACTAAACAACTATAATAGACTAGACTAAAATATATATATATATATATGTGTACATATAGTGATAGCCCTCTCCCCCTCTCACCTCCCTGCCACCACACCCCCCAACAGCGCCTTGTAAATATTGTACATATATATATATATATATATATTTTAGTCTAGTCTATTATAGTTGTTTAGTTGACTAGAGTAGTTGCAGTAGCCATTCTTCTCTCGAGTGAGCAAGACCTCGGTCGAAACGTCTCGTTATATTTTGTATTATGTCTTTATGTGTACTTCAAACTCGCAAATCCGTCATCTTACTACACGAAGGTAAGCTGTTGGATCCTTTCCTCACTTAATATACCTGAGTAATAAGTAAGTTTGAAGTTACCGAGTTTGAATTAACCAGAGATTACTGTAGTTCTGTACAGGAAGTAGGAGGGACTAGAAACCTTTAATTACAGGTTGGATCTTTTTGAAATATATAGAATAATATAGAGATGGGTACCCAGATATCAATAATCGAACGGCAATATCGTTATCATTAGATAATTTCGAGAGAAAAATCTGATTATTCTTAGGGATCTACGGTTAGCACTCTCGGTTATGTGATATGTTTATTTTGTCTTTGATAAATACATACATGTACATATTTAATTGGACATTCAAACTATATTGATTTCGATTCGGTTAGCTTTAACCTCGGTTTTCGGTAAATGTTAATTAATACCCCTCGAACTTCGTAGGCAAACAGTATTCGTTAAAAAAAAAAAAACACCCATTGAGAACAGACTACCTTTTTCTAAGGCGGGCTTGATTCCTTGCGGGTGCTGATCGTGCAGTCGTAACAGAGTTCATAAAGAAGGTTGTGACATACATAAGCTATCGACCTGTCCGTTCGATTAGTCGTACGGGCAGCCATTTTGAGCTGTGCTGCGATCAAGCGGAGAAAAAGAACACTATTACGGCTTCACCACGGTGGCTCTGCCGCGTATGGAAAATTGTCTCATAAATTCTACCAAGAAAAACCGACTTAATTTTATTAAAATAAATTTTTGTTCCGGTTAACTAAAGACCGACCTGACCCAAAAAATCGGTTCACTTCACATCTCTAATTTTTCTAAGTAGGCATAAATATTATGATCCGAATCCGATATACAATAAATAAATCAACTAACCAAGAGCAATCTAGTGTCTCCTTTGGTTTGTGTTTTAACTCATATTACTTATCTGCACAGTAAGGTGTTTTAATTAGCGTAACAGCATGTCAAAGCCATGTGCAAAGTTCCGCACTGATGGGCTGATCCCAGTTAGCCACTCGCTATGCATTAACCACGTCACAAGATACAGGTAACATCAAGTTGTCAAATCGTAATATGTATTAAAATTTGCAATATTGCAAAAACGTCAAAATTCAATATAGTAGAGCAGCAAAGTGTATCTCGTAGGCTATTCGTGGAAGAGTATAGCGGTAAACGAAATTATGCAAAGGCATGTATAATAATGTTTTTGGACCAGGGTTACATCGGCGGAATTACTGCAGACGGCGTCAGTGGCGCCGCGACGCCACCTGACGCCGCCACACGACGCCACCGAACGTTTTGGCTTATAACGTTTACACCGTTCGTCCTACAGAAAAAAAATAAAATGTATTTTCGTTCAGTTTTTAAATACAAATCGATTGATATCAATAACGTTACGATTAGATGAGCGTAGCGAAGCGGAGAGGATCTCTCATTTGAACTCGATCGGCGCTTTGTCTATGTGTGTGTACAAATGTTTTTCGTCGCGCACAGATCAAACGGCTTGATGGATTTTGATGAAATTTTAAGTCAACACTCGTGACTACTAATCAAGATGCTGATAACATAATCAGCAAAATCCGTCTAGATGCCAACCTACGAAAAATTAATTAGTGAATAACATCGAGTTTTAATGTTTTGTTTGTCACACACAGGTCAAACGGCTTGACGGATTTTTTCTGAAATTTAAAGTCAACATTTTTGTAACTTCTAAACTAGACGTTTTTAACAAAACCAGAAAAATCTGTGAAGTTTCCAACCTACAAAAAATTAATTAGTGAAAAATAAAGTTTTAATTTTTTTTTCTAAAACTTATAGACGGATTTAAATATTTTTTTACATTTGTTTCCAAAATAACAATGTCAATGCGTGGCAAAATGTTTGAAGTTGTAAATTTAACCGCCATTTTGTAAAAAAATATTGTTTTGTTTCTGTGCAAAAGTTCGTTCGTCGCACACAGGTCAAACGGCTTGACGGATTTGGTTGAAAGTTTCAGTAAACACTCGTGACCACTTCACTATAAGACTTTATTAACATAACCAGCAAAATCTGTGAATATGCCAACCTACAAAAAAATAATTTCTGAAACAAATCCTATTTTTTTATTTTTTTTTAATGAAAACATACCGTCGGATGTTGATAATTTTTTATAATGGTATGCACAATAATGGTGTCAACACATGACAAAAGTTTTCGAATTGTTTTGTTAACCATCATTTTGTAACCAAATATTGTTTATTTATGGCAATATATTATCCAATTTTCTACTTTCTTGCTATAATAACTGTACCCCCGTTTGGGCCCTGGGTGAAATTTGGCCCAGGTTATACCTCTGCCGATTTTAAGACTGCAAGGGGGCAGATGAAGCTTACTGGTTGTTATACTAGTAAGAGGGGATGAAGAATGGCTGAACTGTAGGGTAGAGGCTGGCATAAGTGATCATGAGGTGGTCATTGCAACACTGGATGGTATGTGCGGGGGTAGGGAGGTGAGTGCCTCAGTGGGGATGGTTAGGAAGAAGTGGATGTACAGGAAGGCAGTGGGAGAAACGATCAGGAAAGCTGGGGAACAAATTTGAGGGATTGGGAGAGGTGCAAATCATCTGTGAGGAGTTTCGTGCAGATCTGCGAGGAGGTACGAGATAAGTGAGTACCCTTCAAGCTTGAGGGAAGAAATGCGGATCCCCAAAACTACAATAAAGAAATAAGTAGTTTTAAAGAGTAGGGGGAGAGAGGCCTGTCATAAATATTGAAAGACGGGATACGTGGTAGACAGGTAGGACGCTAATGGAATTGAGAGGGAGCTAAATGGACTAAAAAGAGGAAATGGGAGGAGTACATGAAAGGGATGCTAGATGTGAGACAGTCCAGGAAGGTAGTAGATGTTATAGGAAAACGGTAGGCCTACTTAGAAGGGGAAAGAGATGGAAGAAAATAGGCAGGGAGCTTAAATGGGAGGCACTCGAGGACAGAGGAAGAGGGACCGCCTGGGGAAAATATACAGGGTGGTAAGGAAGCACGAGGGATGCGAGGAGTTAAATAGAGCGGTTAGGGTAGCAAGTTATAGAGGAAGGAGAGACCATCAGTGGAAGCTGGAAAGGTGGAACTGGAGGACGGATGTGGGGGAGTTCTTCTTCCTGAGAAAGACAAACGTGGAGTAGTATGCGGGTTGGATGAGGAACTGGTGGGACAGAGGAAGGTTAGTGCATTTGGGGATCGACTGAAGCTCAGGTCGAAGGAGGAGGCGGAAGGTGATGGCCCAGAAAAAAAGGGAAGTTCGAGAAGGGTAAAACAAATCGGATGAAGGGAGTGACAAAAGGAGGAAGTTGAGGAGAAGTGAGGGGGAGCAAGAAAGGAGGATGGAAGACGGAAAAATACATGCCACCGACCAATAGGAGCCAGCTGCAACAACAACAACAGCAACAACAACAATAATAGATGGTAGTAATTTCAGTGGTGAACAAATAGCATAATGTAAATTCAATTTTCGGTACAGTAATACAAATTTAATTTCAAAGTTACCAAATTTTCCTAGCTATTGAAATCACAATATGTGTTCCTTATCTAGCGTCCAATTGTGTCAAAGGTCACCTACATAACACCCTTGTTTAGGGGAAAGCCCGTGAGACTAGTTGGCCCTACGTATAGCCTGATGCAACAGTTAAAAACACCAGCATATAACTACGCCCTTGTGGTATTCAACATTCAACACCCTCGCATTCATCACCACGAAAACATTCGAGCCGTTTGAAAAGTCCGCGCTCGGTTCCACCATGCTGCCATCTCGTAGCAGCCGACGGAACCGTACAATGCGCGGATAATTCAATTCGTAGAACGCCCGCTCGCCGTCCGGATAGGAGCACTCACGACAGGAACCCTGGACAGTGTTCCCTGACGTGCACCCTACGTCTGGTCATCCCCTAAAAACACGTTGGTGTCTGTACGACTGGACCAACGCTTGCGTAGACCAAGCAGCAGAGATTCTAATCTTACATAAGGTTCCGCGTAGCAAAATTACAGAGACACCAACGCGTCAGCCAAAAACGTACCGTAGGGTAACCGAACCGTATGACTTCACTATTCTCTCTGTATTCATCGGTACCCGCGAAATAGTTTCTCTAGGTCATCGCGACATTGCCGGAAGTGGGTGAAGGCTCAACTAGAACTGACGTCATCGTGATTGTAATTGTAATCCGGAAATCGTGAAAGAGTTAACTTACTTTGTTCTTATGGCGCTGTTCACAAAAAAATCGTAACGTCGTAATGGTAAACCATATTTCTCCGATTACAATTACGATGCCGTCAATCGTGGTTGGGCCTTAACACTTCTAGCACAGATAAATAATTGTTGTTTGTCTGTGCTTCTAGGGCTCGTATCGTGCTAGCCTCTATTCCGATCGCGTTGACCACGAAAACAGAATTACTATTCCCCACACACGCCTACCCATGCATACGGTAGCCTGGTATTTGTCACAAATTAACAATGAAAATTTATTAAAACCCCAATATAGAATACATATAATTTTAAATATCTTACAATGCCTTAAGCAAAATTGTGAATTAAGTCTAAATTAAAAACACAATGTAAAACACATTTGTATGTATTTTACTTCTACTACTATAGAAGGCACACAAACGTGTTCTACTAGGGAATATTGATATTGAGGGGTAGGCTAGATTGATGTGCATTGTTTTACCCGTATGGGGAATCAGTTCTTCTTTGTCAATTATTTGTTTTCGATGTACATGATTTTATTTTGTAAAATGGAATTTGTTGTATTCAAACCCCGCGCCCAAGCTTGGCAGGCGGTGTGTGAGGGAGGTTCTAAATCCATGATCATGGATGGTATCATCCTATTTAGCGTTCATTAAGGTTCGGCCCTTGCCCTACACACAATGGACTTCTATGGAGAGGCGTAACAAGTGCACAGAGAGCGTTGCGAGCGATCCGGCCAACAGTCACTGAATATTGGATACACACAACTTTCAACAATAAGAATTTCTAAGTCGTTGAAAAATTATTTGACTTCTTTGGAATCTATATGTAAATTTTTTCAATAATAATTAGTGCACTGGCTTCTAGAGGGGCTTTCGGTGACTTCTAGCAGGCAGTGCTCAGTGGCCGGAACGCTCGCAGCGCTGCAGTGTAGTCGTTTGTTGTACGCCTTGAATCAATCTACGATCTAGCCAAATCTCTCGAACCTTCCACGCCCCTTCGTTTTACAGGTCGTACACACCGCCTGCCAAGCTTGGGCGCTATATTTGAATATACAACAGAAATTATTAAAGGTTCACCTTGCAACAGCAACGTCATAACTTTCATAACCACAACTGGGTTCCGTTCACATACTGCCATAATGCAGGGCCACGACAATATTCGTCAACATGATGCTGTACGGCCGAGTGATGTATTGATAATCTATATTTACACATTTTTGAAGTTAGCACATGTAAATTTTAACTGTAAAACACAAAGTTTTTTTTTAAGGTATTAATAATAATTGTAATTGTAAAGTAAGGTTAGTGGGGAGGGAATGTATAAGATGACTACATAATGTATTGCACTCAATCCCAGAATTCAACTTTCGACTGAGGAAAACCTTCCAAAACTAGGATAGATATAAAGAAATACATACATACATACATACATACATACATACATACATACATACACACATACATACATACATACATACATACATACATACATACATACATACATACACATACATACATACATACATACATACATACATACATACATACATACATACATACATACATACATACATACATACATACATACACACATACATACATACACAACAAACTTCACAATTACCGGTGAAAGGTATCGAACAGGTGACCTCCCGATTCAGAGTCCCGTGCGTAACGCATGAGCCACGTCCTCTGTCGGTTCTTTTTATATCAATCACATCATCAAGAAAGGTGGCCACAGGAGGTAGGAGGTGAAGGAAGCGGAGATAGTATTGAGAGGGGAGATGGTGGGAAGAAAGGAGGACAGGAGGGAGGAGGTAAAGGAAGAGGGGAAGGGACTAGGGGGATGGGAGAAGGGGAGTGGTGGGAACTAAGCACGGCACTGGAGACGGGAGTTGTGGAAAGCAGTAAAGGGACTATGAGGGCGGGGGAGGGGAGAAGGTGTAAAGAAAGGAGGTCACTAGGGGGAGTAGCTGATGATGATGATGATGATGTTTGGTTTTTACGTCCCATATTTTTGCAACTTTGGCGAGCCGAGATGATGAATGGGTGATATATGAAGATTAAGATGAAAAAACGTCATGTCCAAAGCAGGTCCATTGTACATCGCGGGGGTCGTCATAAGGGGAGTCCAGCAAGGGAGGACAGGGCCAACTGGGAGGAGAAATCTTCAATGGGATAGGGGAGGAAAGGGAATGGGTCTCCTTTCGTCACCTCTTAAGACGAGCAGAGTCATTCTTGTCCTATTCTTCCCCGGGCCCAGACGAGATGGGAGGAGTTGATAGAATTGGAATAAGGAATAGGGGGGAAGTATAGGAGGGAAGGAGGTGACAGCATTTAGGATGTGAAGAAAGTGGTCTAGGACGTAGTAGGATGAGAGAGAGGGATAGGTGGGAAGGAGTTGGAAGAGAAAAGAGGAGAGGAGGAAGCAACGAAAAGTCTAGAAGATCGAGGGAGGCACTAACGTGGTCGAGAGGAGGGCGCAGGAGGTAACAAGTGAAGAACAAACAAAGTCCAGGATCGGTAAATGGTGGAGATAGTTCGCACTTGTTTACTGCAGAGCGATGGGTGAAGGAACTAAGGAGAAGAATTACAGGCCAAGACAAACGATGGCAATTAATGCCATTTACGTTTACTTGAAGTCACTCCCATTTTAAATGACTCATTTAAAGTTATCATGCGTCTACACTTAACATTATCACCGCCCATGATTTAACAAAAATTTCGCCTTTTCTTCTTATCTTCTAGGCCTACACAACTTTGAGACATGTTTAAATTTACAGAATGGCTACTGTCGTGCTAAAATAATGTCACGAACTGTGGACATAACCTTAAAATACTAGTCGTCTCGCAATTTCAGAATCGAGATACCGTAAATCGATTGTGATAAACACAGTACCTCACTTTAAAATGGGGTCATGGGATGATTTAAAATGAGTGGGACTTCAAGTTGCTTTTTGAGCGTCTACACCTCGATTTAAAGTGCTTCTCACTTTAAGGATCGCTTTAAAGTGTAAGTGTAGACAAGGCATAAGAGAAGTAATTGTCAATGTTGGGTAGGAACGGATTTTTTTAGTTCCGTTCCTAGGAACTAGTTCCTTTTTAAGGAACTAAGGAACGCTATAGTTCCTTTTTTCCAGCCAGGAACTGTGGAACGCCATAGTTCCAATTTTCCAGGAACTGTAACTTATTTTCATAAGTTCCTTTTATTTTTACTTGACTGTACAAGCTTGAAGGACGAAAGCGCCAAAACATAGTTTACTTACAAGATGACAGAAACGAGAAATCTAAAACAATTTTTTTTTGTAATATTTCATTCTTGTCTACCCATCCCAACCCTCCACCTGCTACGCCACCCCCGCGTGGGGTCTCCAATTAGTCGCACACCGGCACAAGTCGAAGACCCGAAACCGGTGACTAATCCCAAATTGCTCGTGCGGAATAAGCGTGTCATGTCACTGACCAACCGTCCAACCCCTCCTATACACAGGTGTGAGAGCAACATGACTCATTTGACTGTCATTCCAAAATCAAACAAAACATGAAATATACATCACATGTTCTCACCGTTGATAAGTCACTTCTTTTGTATGGCAGACTTGTGCCTTATCTAATTGAATTAATTTTAATTAGTTAATTTTATCCTACCCCAAGTTTCGGAACATTTTGGTGATATTTACTGCATTCGTCGTTCTTCTCACCTCCTTGGGGGGGGGTTAAACGAGAAGGTTACTAAACCTGTTTGCCCATCCCTAGTGACAACATCGCTGTCTCTTTCGATCGTTTTGTTATAATGTCTCTTTTAATCGTTTTGTTATAAAACCTTTTACTTTTAGTCAATGTTCTTGGTTTAATGCATAAACCCGGATAATAACCATTGAGTCCATGGTTAGTATCCCGCTCGGCAATATGCCAATATCTAAAGAAAAATGGTTGTTTGCGGAAAGGAACTATTTAGGAACTTAGTTCCATTTTGAAAGGAACTAAGGAACGTCCCAGTTCCTTTTTTTTTAGAGGAACTTGGAACTGGAAAGAGTTCCTTTTTCCTTGTGTGGAACTGGAACTGGAACAAGGTCCATTTTTTAAGGAACTTACCCAACACTGGTAATTGTATAAGTGGGGAAAAAGTGCCCATGAACCTCGAGGGTCCTACTAATTTAATTGCAGAAGCTTAATGAATAAAATCATTCCCTTCTGGAGCTCGACATAGTCATAGCCACTGTAATATGGTTAGAGAGTTGACGGATGAAGAGATAGGTAGATCGGAGTACAATCTCTTTCAGGGGAAAAAGGGGGTGAGTGAGATAATGATAGGCTGCAAAAAGGAACTTGAAGGTAGGATCTAATGGAGCGATGACATCTGCGAGAAGACGGGTGCAGGTAGTAAATGACGATGAGGAAATCGAGGTGGTAGCAGTTATAGGGCCATAGATAATGGGAACCTAGAGACAAAGGTCGGTGCACAATAGCCCGGTAACGATAACTGTAACGATAACGATAACGGGAAAGAAGTTCGATTTCATGTTAAATTACGATACGATGCACAATAAGAGCTTCCCGTTACCGGGCCCGGTAACGGTAACGGGAAGTTCGCCAAGTTTTAACTTAACGTTACCGTTCCCGTCCGTACGTTACCGGGACCAATCAGAATCAAGCGTCCACGGCCTGTTAAAAAGTATTAGCAAATAGCCGAGCGTCTGCTTAACGGGCAATTGTGCATCGAATGCCTTCCCGTTACCGTTTTATCGTTATCGTTATAGTTACAGTTATCGTTACCGGGCAATTGTGCACCGACCTTAAGAAGGCAAAGAAAGAGGAGAAGAGGAAGACCTCAGTAGCAAGGGATCTTAACCCTCCAAGTATAGGCTGCAAGGGAGGCTCTGAGGACAGTGGGAGTATAAAACAGAGACGGGTCAATGGTATCATCAATGGGGGGATAGCGCAAATTGTGAGGGGAAATATTAAGAAATATAGAGATGGAGGGAACGCATTTTAGTGTGAGAGGAGGAAAAGCTGGATTGACTGCAACATAGGGGATGGGGCAAGCGATCATGAAGCCGTCACTGCTGCATTGGATGAAGGAGGGAGAACAGGGGGCAAGAAAAAAGGCACTGAAACAAGTATTGAGGGAAGAAAGTTGTGGAAGTATGCAAAAGCAGACAAAAAAATATGATTCAAGAGAAACTGAGAACAAAATTCGGAAAATGGAGAGGGGGGGGGGGGGGGGGGGCTAACGATCTCTGGAAGCGTTTAAGTAGAAATCTGGAGAAAGGTTAGGAAGGCCTAAAATAAATATAGGACATCTTAGTCGCGTCTCGCGTCGGAACGTTTTTGATATAAGGGTGGGCAATTCCAGACTCAATAGATGGTAATTGTAAAGGTAAACAACACGGGTTGAAAAAAGTTGGTTTAAATATGTATCAACCCTCCACAAATCCACTAGTTATCCACTCGCATAGTTCAGTTTGTACTCGCAACGAGGTGGGTGATATTGCTGAGGCGAAGCCCTTACCGCCGGAGACAATTTCGGAGATGGGATGAAGCCAAACCACCGCTCAAATTTTGTTACAAATCTGAAAGAAAAGGCATCTGGTGGGGATGGTATCGATGCTGACTTCCTGAAGCTGGCTATTGGAGATGTGGCGGGTTTTCTAATGTTGATAATGGAGGGGACCCTCAAAACAGGGGTGGTGGCCGAAAACTGGAAAGAAGCTGTGGTAATGCCAATACATAAGAGGGGATGAGAAGAGAAAGATAATCCAATCTCACTAACTTCATAAGGGTCTAAAATCATGGAGAGAGTCATAGATAATAAATAATTATGTCAAAGATGAGATAAGGAGTATATTATACAACAATACTCCTCATTATGGATACAAATTAAATACCAATATAAATATCTCGATAAAAAGCATGGCCAAAATAAGGAGAAAATTACCTTGAAATTGAAAATAAATAATATAATAATGATACAAAATAATAATAAACATAATAATAATAATAATAATAATAATAATAATAATAATAATAATAATTAATAAATAAAATTATTACACCTTGTAAAATTGTATCAATATTATGTGGATCGCTGTCTTCCATATTTCATTTCATTAATATTAATTTATTCAATCATTCATTCAAATCTTGCGCCAACGAATTTGGTGGCGAGTAATGAATGTTTTCTTTTATTTGCAAATCAATATGATTCCTTGCGAGTTCCGCTGTTCGGACTACTGGCGTGTCGGACTACTGGCGGTTTCCCTCGTCAAGGTATAAATCAGTCCAATGAATAAAATTTCTTGCTTACCTACTTATTTACTTACTTACTTATTTACGCACTTACTTACTTACTAATTTACTTAACTTACTTACTTACAAAACATAAGAAAAATAATCTACAGCTTTTTGTTACTTAATAATTAGACTGAATATGAACGATAATCATGGTTTACTACCCGCCAACCACTTGAATGATGGATGACAGTAGCAAAGCAATGTCACTTATCTCCGCTAGGGGCGCTCCCAAGCTTCGGCGTGCTTCGGCGTTTCGACCCTCCTCTGCTGTTGACAGACTTGCTGGAAGGTAAAATATTATGTGTCACAAAAAATATGATATATATTTCCATTGCAAATTAATTGATTTTAATTATGCAATATCTTTTCAATACAGTAATCGATGAAATATATTTTATTACTTCGTACACGAGAAATTGGAACAATATTTCAGTCGTTTGCCTTGCGTTTGTCAACAACAACTACGCTAATCACATTTCGAACTGAAAAGCACTCACGTGTGAAATTATTTTCAGAAAAAATAAAACTATTAATACTTAAATAACAAACTGCAATAAATAAATAGTTTTTTTACATCCATGCATCAACATAATTACTCTGAATATTTTATAAGCTACAATTGTGGATACAATGATAACGTGTTTTACTTGACTTTGACGGTGGCGCTGAAATAGAACGAATTTTCGAATATTTGTTCCAAATCGAAATAATAGATCGAGATAAAAGTGTCGTCAGATAAAAAGATCGAAGATCTGAATCTGATGAAAAGACGTTGGTCGGTGGTCGCTCATCATTCTGCCGTCTGCGTTTGTTGCGTGTTTAAGCGTAGCTAGTGTTTCGAGTGGTTTGTGAAAACGTTTATTGGAAAAGTTTCTTATGCCTCAAAGAGTATACGTAGATTAATTTATTAGACAAGAAAAGAAAGTTCTAGGCCTATAAAGAATTCGGTGGTCTGTACAGTCGCAGCCAGGTAGGCCTACCTAGGCCTAGGCTAGCCTAGGGTGCTAAAACTTCGGAATGGACACAGTGTCGAGATATTTCTCAGTGTCGGACTGGGAGGCCTTACCCGCTGAAGATAAGGTGGGGTTGTTAAACCAGTACGAACATTACCAACGGCAACAGACGATCCGTGGAAATGGTGAGTTAAACTAGGCCCTAGGCCCTAGCTAGGCTACGCCCACCCGGATTTTACCCTTGACTTTTAGTTCTAATTTAACCTCATGTAACCGTCACTGGGTCAAATGGATTTCTTAGCCTAGAGCTTACCATTACCTCAATTCCTAGGCCTACTTCATACAGAAGTCAGGTTAGGTAGGCCTAGGCCCAGGCCTAGAGATCTGTCAATTATGACCCCGGTTCGTGCAACGTTGTCTAACTTAAGCGTCTCGCAACTTGATCAGGCAATGTATGATCTTATGACTGCCATGTCTGAAACGTTCTTAATTCTTATGAAACCGGTAATTGTTCCGTATTGCTGATCGCGTTTCGTACCTAGGCCTAGGCCTACTTCTTTCTGTATTCCTTTGCGTTATTGATCATGTGCTTAGTACATAACTGTTGAAATAAAATGAATGAAATAACCATAAATAACCATGAAATAACCATAATTGTTATTTCATGATTTATCTGTAAGCTCCAGTGATTTTCAATACAAATAGTATCTTCTTTCATATTAAATTATCATTTTGAAGTTGCATTGATTTGACAACACAATCACGTTCAATATGGCGTACGTGCGAGGGCGCAGACGTAAGTACATGAAAAAAAATCGAGATTTGCGCCCGAAAGTGACTTTGCCCAAGGTAAGGGGGGTTATTGTATCTGTTCGATCTTGGCCTAGCTGCCTGACATCCCACGAAAAAAAGTGAGTACGAAACGCGATCAGAGATACGGAACAATTATCCAGGTATAAAATGTTGCTAGAACCTTCTACGACCATCCCGGAAGTTTTGTTACAAAACTACATGGACACGTTAACTTGGCTTGTGCGAATGTTCAAACTTACTTTATTCACTGAGGGTTTGTCAGCAAACTGTACAAAATAGGGAAGGGTCATTTAAATGGAATGGTAAAGTTTACATTTTAAGAGTCATAAACAAAAAAATGAACATTTGAATTTCCTTGTTGTTCTCAAAACAGTACAATACTATACTAGGCCTATACAAAGCTGTGTTTAACCATTGGGTTTCAATGGTGTAACCATGGATTTATAAGTACCTAAGATATAACTCGATGGTGTAACTATATAAAGAGCTACAAGTCAGGAGATGTCTCCTTCTGTAGCTCGTATACTTGGTGTGTCTAATATGTAAGTGTTTAACAAAGTCCTGAATAAAGATTTGATTTGATAACCAATAGAGATATGTGCCCCACTCAAAAGTACCACATGATCTACAATGTATTATATTATTTATCACGTATCGTCTTCTCAATATGTAGGAATTGAAAATAAAATGTGTTTTTAACTGGTTTTTTAAAATTTTTAGTTATGTAGTACCCTACGTGCACATTTCACTCTTGATTATGTGGTTTGCAGGCAATATCGTGTTACCTGTAGTGATGCCTGAGTTCATGCAAAGAGGTCCACTTAGAACCGTCAAGGAGGAGTCGGACTCCGCAGGAGAGCCTAGTCTTGCAGAGAAAAAGAAATTTAAACTGCCGCAGCGCCTTAAGACTACCGCGAGTAAGATCTCGTCCAATTGCACCACTTCGCCGCCTAAAATTCCGCTGATTACTGTCAAGGAGGAGCCGGACTCCGCAGGAGAGGCTAGTCTTGCAAAGAAAATGAAATTTAAGCTACCCCAGCCCCCTAAGACTTCCGCGAGTAAAAAATCGTCCAGTTGCACCACTTCGCCACCTGAAAGTCCACCTACTACTGTCAAGGAGGAGCCGGACTCCGCAGGAGAGGCTAGTCTTGCAAAGAAAATGAAATTTAAGCTGCCGCAGCCCCCTAAGACTTCCCTGAGTAAGGCCTCGTCCAGTTGCACCACTTCGCCACCTAAAAGTCCACCGACTACTGTCAAGGAGGAGCCGGACTCCGCAGGAGAGGCTAGTCTTGCAAAGAAAATGAAATTTAAGCTGCCGCAGCCCCCTAAGACTTCCGCTAGTAAGACCACGTCCTGTTGCACCAGTTCGCAACCTGAAAGTCCACTAACTACCATTATAAAGGAGCCGGGCTCGGCAGGAGAAGCTAGTCCTCCAAGGAAAAGAAAGAAGTTTAAGCCGCCTCAACGACTGAAGACCTCCACTCGTACCACGTCGCAACCTACAGGGTCAGCCAACGTTCTACCCCCACAGAAGGTAATTAAATATTTCCATCATGTTATGATGAGAATACAGTGTCTAGTACAACTTTCTATCCATAATGGACGACATGTTGTAATTGACCTGCTCCCCACCATGTCACGAAGCAACACACCTCCGAGAGCGAGTTACAAATTCTTGCACATAACACTTGCCACTTATGTCTCCATCTAGCTTTTATGTTATTCATTTTTAGCCACTTTAGTCATCTTCTTCTCGAGTGGTCAAGACCTCATATCGAATTCAACTAATTTATTTTTGTATTATGTATATATTCTATGTTCACTTTCAACTCTCGAGTTCGTCATCTTACACGAAGGTAAGCTGTTGGATCCTATCTTCACATTCTATAGGGCCTTGGGCCTACTATTCCAGCCAATTAGCATCTACTATCAAATTCATTTTTAAGGTATATAATGTGAGGAAAGGATCCAGCAGCTTACCTTCGTGACGTAAGATGACGGATTTGCGAGTTTGAAGTACACATAAAAGACATAATACAAATATAACGAGACGTTTCGACCGAGGTCTTGCTCACTCGAGAGAAGAATGGCTACTGCAACTACTCTAATCAACTAAACAACTAAAATAAACTAGACTAAAATATATATTTATATGTACAATATTTACAAGGCGTTGTTGGGGGGTGTGGTGGCAGGGAGGTGAGAGGGGGAGAGGGCTGTCACTAACAGATGTTTAGGTTAGGAGCCAACCTAGATTTAGTGATCCACTGGTGGGCCAAATCCCACCGTCTTAGTTCGCCTGGGTTGCAGCTGGCTGGGAGTGATTTTATCACTCTGGTGTTGAAACATCCATTGAATGCCAGGTTATGGGATGCCGCATGTTGAGCCACCGATTTGTCCATGGTCAGGTTTTTTGTGTCTTGCCTGTGCCCGTTCATCAGTGACCTAAGTGAGTTCTTAGTTAGGCCAACATATTTGGCAGGGCAGTGGTTGCACTTCAGTTGGTAGACTACATTGGTGGTTTGGCAGGTGTTGTGTTGCCTGATTGGGTAGGTCTTGCCAATGGCTTGGGCACTGAACGTGGTGGAAGGTTGATGAATTTGGCATGTCAAGCAACCGTTACCTCCTTGGCAAGGGTAGGAACCTGCTGGTTTATTTTCAGGAGCGTCCCTGATGCGGCAGTCTCTGATGCAGTCTCGGCAGTCTCAGATGCAATATTCATTTTTAAGGTATAATAACTATACTTATGAAACCATATTTAGTATGCATATTGCATATCTATCATTGGTTGTTGTCATGATGGTTTCATCATTTTAAGCCTATTGGTATTGTAAGTTTGATTGACTCAATGTTTACTCAGAAGGATTGTGTGTTACTACTTTGTTGGTTCTAAAATCATTGTCAAGCTGAAAAGGAGGCATTTTGATTCGAATTTGGACTTAATTTTTGCCTTCCTGGAAATTTCTCATGAACTAGCATCACATGGATGCAAAATTGAATTTGAATTCATTTTCTGTATGCCTACATTAAAACTAAAAGTTTTGATTAGGTCTACATATTATGAATAATCACTCTTTGTGTTTTTTAGTGGAAATTGTGTCATAAATGCCAACTGAACACACACAACAATTTAACTCCAACTAAACCCAATTTTCCCACTTTTGGGCCCGGTTTATCTTCACGTATATTATCCAACTTTACCCTACATAATATCAATTCACGTTGCTGTTTGACAGATAAAGATTGAGCCAGGCACGGAGACGACTTCAGTGCCCGAAACAGCGGAAGATCAGGCGTTCAAACACTTCAGTAAGGAAGACATTGCAAGGTGAGTTGATGCGTACAAGTGCTTTGCATGTAGATGGGAGACAATCAAACACAGCAGCTAAGATTATTAATAGTTGTTAATACGCCTAAGATTTGTTCACCTGTCTCGCTCGCTGATCTGCTATGCGTGTCTATTCGACACTAAATGTGTCAAGAGATAGCACCACTGCTGCGCAACATGGCTGACAGTAAGAGGGTAACAAACTGACAGGAGATCATGGATCCGCCTAAACATGTTATTGTGCAAAGTAAGTTTTTAACTTTATTCTGAAATATACATATATTTGAAAGCAAATAGAGCCCAAAGGAACCTCAATGAAAGAGAGGCAGTGTTAATCAGTGGCCTTTTAATTGCATGTGCTTAATTAACATTATGATCAGAACATGAACTTCGGGCCTTCGGATGCTTGGTGTGTCCCCCGATCGAAAATCCCCATAATATCAAAGGCATCTTGGATACAAAACGCAACCAGCAAATATCCAGCAAAGCTGGATATTCACTGATTCAACAATATCGCTTATGTTTCTTTGGAATCGTTGCCATTCTCATATAAACACTGACAAATGACATTGACAAATGACATCCAGCGGCTTTGTTGCCTTCTAGCTATTACTTCACGATTTCGCCGCCAGAGATCATATCTGCAACATTTAGTGCCGAATACTAACCAAAAGTTATTTCAGGTACGCAGTGGCGGCTATTCAACTTATTATCAGGTGTGCAATAGGCAACACGCGTACGATTTTTTTTGTTAAACCAAACACTTACTTTAATAATATTAGATACAAAAAGTATATTAATGCAAGTTGCACGTAAAAAAGAAATTTTTAAATAGGTTTAATGTGGTCGCATTTATTGAAGTTTAAACTGGGGATCTGAAACGCGTACAGGTGGCTGTGACGCAATGGTTCTGTAGTCGTGGCGTAACAGACCAATCGCTGGGGCGGTGAGCGTACGCAGAACAAAACTATGACGTCAAATCCACTCTACATGGCGGCGGCTCGTTTTTCGCGCTCTTTTATTTATCGTTACTAAACCAATTATTTTGAGGCATAGACTGATCCGTTTTTCAAAATTCAAAGACACAAAATTATTAAATGAGAGACAAGGTATTTAAAAATCGATAACAATTTTCATAGGCGTGTTCCCTATTGATAAGTCGAATACTTTAAAACTTAACAGGCTAAGATTTTTTTCAAGGTCGTTTGTTTTTGTTCAAATTGGAGCATAATTAATAATTAAAATAATAATTAATTGATTAAAATTAATAACTATTTTAATTAAAATAATTAATTTTGTTTAATAATTTTTAGTGATGAAAGTACATATGGTCCTAAATGTATTTGTGTGAATGAATACTGAATATTAACTTTTAATTTTACTTACCGGTGTTGTAGTAGTTAGACGTTTTCAGGCTGCTGTTTCGGCCACTGTCGAGCAATGAAATATGTAGGTCGTACTAGTCGTTACATGGTTAGAGGGGAATTCGCCTGCATTTCTTTACTTACATTTTGTGTTTAATTTTTGTGTATGATATCATTGGGGGGGGGGGGGGGGGGGGGAGGTTTATACAACATTTTGTGACATCATTCATGGACAGCTCATAACATGGGAAATCAAGGTTTATATAAACGACTGATCGTGTACACATTGATCAGTGACGTTGATGTGTTGCTTAAATTCTTCAAGATTAAGGGGATACTACCTCGATAATTATTTCAATGGCCTACTGAGCAAAAACTACATACATATATGGAAATGGAACTTTACATAATATTACTGTATTTTACTCTTGTTCCAGCACCAATCAAGTTCGCGAAAAGCTGGCAGATGAAATCAAAAGACTTGAAGCCGAGATTCAGGGATTAGAAGATCCCACGGTTAACCTGCCACCTCTGCCAATGATAGGTGAGTAAGCCAAGTAAACCCGGCCATAACTGTCTTTTTATCAGCATAACACAGGCAAACTTCAGTTACAGTGCAATCATTCCGTACATTCTGAACCTCTTTTGCAGCAGTATTTATGTTCATAATAGGCACTTTGACCCATAAACCAGCTAGTATTATTTGCCGAGTCTACAAATTTATTCATGTTAAGTAGGCTAGATTAGGGATGATGAAACCCGACTTTTTACGACCCAGATACCCTTTCACAATACACCCTTGTTACCCGATTATTAAACATAATATTCCATCTTGGTTGTATTTTACAGAGATTGTTTCAACAGAGAAGTCCGGCTCTGTTCGTTCCAAGAAGAAACAACCGGCAGCTACTTTGCCGTGGCAAGACATGAAGGTGTCAGTTTCTCAACACAACCAGGAGTTAAACGAGTTCAAGAAACCAAACGACGACTCCAAGAAGAAGAAGAAAACGACTAGAGCACTCACTAACTCTAACAAAGAGAATGCGACACCTATCGCTATGTTGGTCGACAGTTACGAGCCTTCAAGCTCTTTCTCCAAACTAGACCGTGTAGATCCAAAATCGACAACGAGGGATAAAATGCGCCGAGTTTCTAACCCTGCCAACGCGACACCTGTTGATTTAATAGAGTGTTTGTACAACGACACAACATACAAAGCGACGCCAGATTCCACTCGCGTGATTGTAAAAGCAAAGGGCAATTTTGACACAAGACGTGGAAACAGAGATCGACGTACAAATGCAACTACTGTTGACAATGAAACGAAGACAAATGATGCGAGGAAGAGGAAAAGTATACGCGACACGCTCTGTGCCAGTCTTGCTATTGATCCGACCTATGGTACGATTGATCAAAACACGGATTTGCCAGACGACCTTAAAGATAATGTGGCCTGCATTCGCGAATATTGGAAGAGACTGACAGCCAATGTACGTCCATCAAAGGTTAACAAGATGCTTGAGAAATTAGTTACATATATCTTAAGCCAACCGACTGGCGAAATGATTTTTGACAGTTTAACTGCATTTGTTACTTATCCAGAAGAACTTGCAAACAACGTATCTAATAACTTAACCAGTACCACGTTTCAAAGTGTACCGATACTGCCAATGAGTGAAATGTTAAGCCAAGTTTCCAATGCACCATCCATACAAAACCAGATAGAAGAGCCTTACAAGGCAGTGCATCTCCCTGTGAGTACACCATTGATACCCAACGTTTCAGAAGAGCCTTACGAGGCAGAGCATCTCCCTGTGAGTACACCATTGATACCCAACGTTACAAAAGAGCCTTACAAGAGAGCGCATCTCCCTGTGAGTACACCATTGATACCCAACGTTACAAAAGAGCCTTACAAGAGAGCGCATCTCCCTGTGAGTACACCATTGACACCCAACGTTACAAAAGAGCCTTACAAGAGAGCGCATCTCCCTGTGAGTACACCATTGACACCCAACGTTTCAGAAGAGCCTTACAAGGGAGCGCATCTCCCTGTGAGTACACCATTGACACCCAACGTTTCAGAAGAGCCTTACAAGGGAGCGCATCTCCCTGTGAGTACACCATTGATACCCAATGTTTCGGAAGAGCCTTACAAGGCAGCGCATCTCCCTGCAAGTTCACCATTGATACGCAACGTTATGGAAGAGCCTTACAAGGCAGCGTATCTCCCTGTGAGTACACCATTGATACCCAACGTTATGGAAGAGCCTTACAAGGCAGCGCATCTCCCTGTGAGTACACCATTGACACCCGACGTTATGGAAGAGCCTTACAAGGCAGCCCATTTCCCTGTGAGTACACCATTGATACCCAACGTTATGGAAGAGCCTTACGAGGCAGCGCATCTCCCTGCGAGTACACCATTGATACCCAATGTTATAGAAGAGCCTTACGAGGCAGCGCATCTCCCTGCGAGTACACCATTGATACCAAACGTTTCGGAAGAGCCTTACAAGGCAATGCATCTCCCTGCGAGTACACCATTGATACCCAACGTTATGGAAGAGCCTTACGAGGCAGCGCATCTCCCTGTGAGTACACCATTGATACACGATGTTACGGAAGAGCCTTACAAGGCAATGCATCTCCCTGCGAGTACACCATTGATACCCAACGTTATGGAAGAGCCTTACGAGGCAGCGCATCTCCCTGCGAGTACACCATTGATACACGATGTTAAGGAAGAGCCTTACAAGGCAGCGCATCTCCCTGCGAGTACACCATTGATACCCAACGTTACGGAAGGGCCTTACAAGGGAGCGCATCTCCCTGTGAGTACACCATTGACACCCGACGTTATGGAAGAGCCTTACAAGGCAGCCCATTTCCCTGTGAGTACACCATTGATACCCAACGTTTCGGAAGAGCCTTACAAGGCAATGCATCTCCCTGTTAGTACACCATTGATACGCAACGTTTCGGAAGAGCCTTACGAGGCAGCTCATCTCCCTGTGAGTACACCATTGATACCCCACGTCACGGAAGAGCCTTACAAGGCAGCCCATCTCCCTGTTAGTACACCATTGATATCTAACGTTACGGAAGAGCCTTACGAGGCAGCACATCTCCCTGTGAGTACACCATTGATACCCAACGTTACGGAAGAGCCTTACAAGGCAGCGCATTTCCCTGTGAGTACACCATTGATATCCAACGTTTCAGAAGAGCCTTATGAGGGAATGCAGCTCCCTGTGAGTACACCATTGATATCCAACGTTTCGGAAGAGCCTTACAAGGGAGCGCATCTCCCTGTGAGTACACTATTGATACCCAATGTTTCGGAAGAGCCTTACAAGGCAGCGCATCTCCCTGTGAGTACACCATTGATACCTTACGTTATGGAAGAGCCTTACAAGGCAGCGCATCTCCCTGTGAGTACACCCTTGATACCCAACGTTACGGAAGAGCCTTACAAGGCAGCGCATCTCCCTGTGAGTAAACCATTTATACCCCACGTCACGGAAGAGCCTTACAAGGCAGCGCATCTCCCTGTGAGTACACCAATGATACGCAACGTTTCGGAAAGCCTTACGAGGCAGCGCATCTCCCTGTGAGTACACCATGGATACCCAACGTTACGGAAGAGCCTTACAAGGCAATGCATCTCCCTGTGAGTAAACCATTTATACCCCACGTCACGGAAGAGCCTTACAAGGTAGCGCATCTCCCTGTGAGTAAACCATTTATACCCCACGTCACGGAAGAGCCTTACAAGGCAGCGCATCTCCCTGTAAGTACACCATTGATACGCAACGTAACGGAAGATCCTTACGAGGCAGTGAATCTCCCTCCGTGCATGCCATCTATCCTAAACCAGACAAAAGAGCCTGAAGAGGTGATGCACGTCTCGTACAATATGTTAAATATCCAGACAGAATGTGTGCATCTACATGACATAACTAACCTCCCCACTCCCAAGGATAAGATTAAGCCACAGGCGATAGATACAAAAAAGAAGCTGAAAGTCTCGACTCCTCACTCAACACCAAAAGCGCCATCGCGCTACCCGAAACGGAATGTTCCTCGCAAGAACTATGAAGAGGGACCGATTCCTCAGGATGATGATTTCATTTGTAAGTAACAAAACTTTGATAAAATATAACTTATCACTTGTACCTATCTATTACAAAATACTGTACCGTCATGTGACAATACTGGACACTCCCATATTATCATTAATAACAAGGTGAACGATTTTTAACGTGACACTTGACTGCATACGGCCCTTTTACTGATCATGATCAATAGTGAACTGTGGGCCAGTATAAGCACATTGATGGGTAATCGAGTGATCATTTGACATCTGTAATTACTAATTATTATGAATATGCAGCATACACTAGGTAACAACATTGTCCTATATTAGTACTTGATAGTATCTCCATTGTGAATATAATACTAACTTATAGTTAGACTACTTATTGTATAGAAGTAGAAGTACTATACATAAATTTTGAAGGCTTTATAGTATTACTCCTATGCATACCTATGTTCTTACATTTTCTCGTAGACAATCGAATTGGGTGATACGGTATGTTGCCATAAATTTTCTAGTAGTATCACTATGAGGGTTCTGTTCAGCAGGATGCAATCTATTCGGCTTTTTTTTATGGCCTATGGGGCTATCAACATCCACAAAACAAGTAGGCCTAGGCCTACTATACAGTCTATACCATGTCACAATAAATAAGTTTATATATAGCTAAAGATAATACAGTACTTCTTACTTAACCAAACATAAATCTTCCTGTTCTCTTTGTAGTTTGTGACGAGTGCGGGCACGAGCATGAGGGAGACTGTCCAACTCACGGCGCCCTAGATCACATTGAAGACACTGTGGTAGGCCTAAATATTTAATCATTCATTATTGATATGTAGCCCAAAAAATGTAGTTGAAAGTTTCAATTTTATTCATGGTTTTATAAATAAATACTAGTGGTGTCAAACGATATCGATAATTCGATACGATATCGATATCGCACGAAAATCGCCGCTAATTTCGATATCGATACGGTAGTGTCATATCGAAAATATCGCGATATCGTGGTTTACTTAAAATATTAAAATATTTCCGCTATGGTCTGCAGTATGCATTGCTGCAGTATGCGTTGCTGCAGCTTGTCACTGAGTACCAACCCCCCTCCCCCCCCCCCCCAGCCCGCGATATCATTGTCAACTTGAAGTATTTCTCCCATGGTTTGCAGTACGCGTTGCTGCAGTTTGTAACTGGACAACTACCCCCTCCACACAGATGGCTGCACGGGCCGGCGGGTTCCCTTTGTTTGCATCCAGACATTGGATCCATTCAACTATTTGTACCTGGAACCCCGAATTCTTTCCGAGAAGAATGTTGTTGTTCAGTATTGCTTGATACTTTTACGACTGTCAATAGCCGATGCCCGACACGTGACTAGACGTCATCACGCGAATTCAAGCCTTTATCGCTGTGCAGCAACTCGTACTGCAGGCAACGGGCGGAAAATATTCAAGTTGATAGTGATATCCCGGGGTAAGGGGGGGGGGGGGGGGGTATAGACGTGAAGACACTAACTGCAGGAACGCGTACTGCTGGCCACGGCGAAAATACTGCTGGCCACGGCGAAAACACTTTAAATTGACTACAATTTCTTATGTATTGTTTTATTGCCGCCGAAAAAAATTCGATATCGCGATATCGATGTCAATTTTTTAATATCGATATCGCGATACGATATCGGCAAAATGGCGCCGATATCGATATTGAAAAAAATATCGTTTGACACCACTAATAAATACATATACACTACTAAAACTGTGTTTATTATATTTTTAGAATGGGGGTGGATATGAAGGAAAGCAACAGTTTACCTTGGTGAAATATATGGTTGTGCTAACATAGCTCCTCTTTTTAACAGGTCCCAGATCACATAACTGGTGAAGAACGGGCGATACTCAGTTGCCCACGACAGCTGACAGTAGCAGCGTCAAAAATTGTCGGTGCTGGCCAGGGGGTCTGGGCCAAGGTTTCCATCAAGAAGGGGACTCGGTTTGGTCCGTATAAAGGATCACGACTGCCAGCACAGGCAGAGCCTACAGGCTACAGCTGGGAGGTGAGGGAACAGACAGAGTATTTTAATAATGCGAGTTGTGTGTACACTGTGCACATGCACCCCCCAGGCAGCATACTGAACATAAATAAAATAAATACATACATACATTACTTTAACTGTGTTTATTATATATTTAGAATGGGGGTGGATATGAAGGAAACCAACAGCTTACCTTTTCTTAAACTGTGTTTAATAGTCATTTAATAAGCAAATATTCCAAAATTGAAATAACTAGGAAAACGCTGCGTGTTGCCAGATGAGCTTTTTTTTTTTTAATAAATCAAACAAATCATTTGCATATCATCACTCTTACAAGAAAAAAATACTTTTATAATAAACATATGATTTTTTTTACAAGATGGCGGTTTAAGTTACAACCTACGAATTTGTGTATTTTATTTCCCGATGTGTTGCTAATAATTACACGAAATATTATGTAAATCCGTTAAGAAGGTTTCTTCAAATAAATTGTAACCTTGAAGTTGATTTTTCAATGGATTTCCGCATAAATTAATTTGATCGTGGTCTACTCAATAGGCTCTAATTTATTTATTTTTTTATTTATTTAAGTAAGCCTTCTACATTTCACTCATGTGCATGTCACAAGGTTCATGTCATAAGTTCATAAACTATTAAACTTATCAGTGAATGGAAAGTTCCATAATGTAGATACAGACTATATCTAAAATGTAATACTGTATTGTTTAATCATACAATAACCACATTTAAATCATAATAAAAGCTTTTTAATTTGTCTTCAAAGGTTGTTGCTATTTTCTGCATTTTTGCCGTGAAAGTCATAAAACATAACACGCCATTGTAGCCATTCTATGATAGCTATCAAAATTCCAAATACATAGTGAAAAAGGTCTGACTGCGTAAGCCATTTCGGCAGCATACTATGTGCATCTAACTTCAGTGGTCCGCAAATTCGAATCATAGCGGTGGAACACTGTAAAAATGAAGAAAATTATAGCCGTAAATAAACAATATTTTTTTACAACATGGCGGTTAAAGCTAAAAAATTTGAAACTACTTATTGTCGAGTGTTAGTACTATTGATGTGGACCTACATGCAAAAAATCATTTATATCGGTGTGCAAATTTTAATTTAGTTCAATAAATAAAAAAACATGTTTTTCAGTAATTAATTTTTTGTAGGTTGGCATCTTACGTCATTGTAGCCATTCTATGACATGTCATAATAGCTGCAGCTATCGAGATTTAAAATAATGGTGAGAAAGGTATGATTGCGTACGCTATGTTTGGTGTATACTATGTGCATCTAACTGCAACAGTCCGCAAATGCGAATCATATCAGTTGAACACTGTAAAAATGAAGTAATTATTGTCGTAAATAAACAATATTTTTTTATAACATGGCGGATAAACTTACAATTTTGAAACTATTGTCAAGTGTTGGGACCGTCGATGTGAACCTACAAGTGAAACATAATATAAATCCGTGAGTAAGTTTTAATTTAATTAAATAAATAAACAATTTTTGTTTTTCAGAAATTAATTTTTTGTAGGTAGGTAGGTGTACGAATTTTGCTGGTTATGTTAACAGCATCGAGTTTAGTGGTCACGAATGTTGCCCGAAAATTTCAGCAAAATACGTCAAGCTGTTTGACCTTTGCGCGACGAACAAAATTTAGCGCACACGCACACGCACACACACACACACACACACGCACGCACGCACACACACACACACACACACACACACACAGACAAAGCGCCACTCGAGATGTATGGAGAGATTCACTCCGCTTTGCTACGCTCATCTAATAATAAATTAATGATTGACATTTTGGCAAATATTGTGTGACGTGGAATGTAGTGGGAGCAAAAAGACTGTGGGAACATTGCGAGAGGTGAAAATAACTAATAAACAAGACTTCCCTTGGTAGCAGAGGCAGACAAAGAAGAGATTGTGGATGTGGTTGTGTCTAGCCTGGCTATAGCCAGCAATGAAGATGTTAGCCCAAGAAATGGAGCGGTATGCTGCTCCCCTCAATCTGACGTAATTAATCAATATGGGTCTAAAATATTTAGGATTTTAAGCCCTATATTGAAACAATCATTCAGGAAATGCTTTGAAAAGAATTATTATTATTATTATTGAAGAATATTATTGGAGATGAAGAAGATGATGCATCAAGACTGGCAGACTGGTGCTGATTCCTGAATGCCCTAGTATTTGGTGGCAACACCCCCTTACCTGACAATGTTGGAACAAGGTGTACAGATAAAAAAAAAAAAAATTATTATTATTATTATTACACGTATAGTTTATGACATCCTTGACAGTTGGGTGATGTGATGTGGTGGAGTGTTTGGTAGACGTAGACAAGTAGAAGGACGACATATCGAAAAGAGCTAAAGGGGAGAACCTCATTTCGTTGCCTTGTCTAGTCCAAATTCTATCCCAGGCCCGGAAAATCATTTGGTGGGTGGGGATTATAGGACGAGGGTCTTGGGGTACAGGGGGAGGGTTGGTGGACATTTAGGTTTCATAAATGAGAATTAAAAGAGACAAAGGAAAGTGTTGAAATGAAAAGACCTACTGAAAACAGTTAACAATGAAGAGCTATTACACACCATCGACTGATTGATAATAATATAATAAGCCTATATATAGAAAATAAAATTCCATTTGTTTAAGGCCCAGTATTAGTGTCCTTATAACTACTTATTCGTAAAATAAGACTAGCTTGTTTTCACCCTGGCAACCACGTTATCAGGATATTTGAAATCCACCAAATAGCTTATTTGCTACAAATAACTGACTACCGGTACCGAATTTATTTATTTATTGTGAATTGTGATACCAGAACTAGTAGGTTGTAGAGGCCTACTAACATGTGTTTCTATCCCAGTTGAAAAAAGATCGTCAGACCGTCGCCTGCATCGACGCATCGAACCCCGAGATCTCCAACTGGATGCGCTACGTGAACTGCGCGACGCAGAAGAGGGACCAGAACCTGTGTCCGTTCCAGTACAAGAATTCCATGTACTACCGAACCAACTGTGAGCTGAAGCCCCACGACGAGCTGCTCGTGTGGTACGGTAACGAGTACGCCCGGATGCTCGGGATTGACGTGGAGGCTTTCCACCGCGTCGAACCTACTACACAACAAATCAGTACGTGAGATTCTAAAACAGTAAAATCTCTCTAAGGTAGATATGTTTAATGATATTGATTATTCCATTCGATATCAATATCGCATAGGAAGTCTAGAATAGGGTCATATCGAAAATATCGCGATATCGTGGTGAACTTAAAATATTTCTTACGTGGTCTGTAGTACGCTTTGCTGCTGTTAGTCACTGCACATCTCCCTTCTTCCTCCTCCAACTTTTTGTATACTAGTAGGCATTGAGGCCTACAAGGTTGACTATAATAAAGCAAGAAACCAGGATGGATGAATTTTTTGCATTTAAATTAACTTTTTGATAAGATTTTAAGTGATTTAAATTAACAATAAGAAGTGTTCCGAAACTGGTGTTGTGCGTATCTGAGCACACTCTCTATTGATGTCTATTATTAATATAAACATTATTAAACGAGTGGCTGAAAAAGCAATCTTGGCATAAGATATGAAAAAAAAATGTATATGAACTACCTCTACTCTGGTAGCCATAATATGAGACCCAGTCAGTAAAGTAGTGATTGTTGTAGCTCCAAATGACATAAAATGTAGGGGTGTGCGGTTAACCGACTTTTCGGGTCGGGTCGGTTTTTTACTAACCGAACCGAAAATTCGTTTGAAAACCCGAAAGTCGGTTTTCCCGCGCGCGATGTTTGAAACGACCGTGACTGTTTCCTCCGCCTGCTAGATCGCACCGCTAAGCGTCGAGATATGTACGACCTATCGATATATCGAACGTACATCGAACCAAGACGACCAACCATAGGCCTAGGCCACTAGGCTCTCGTCTGGTTTGTTGTAGTCGTCAACTTTCGTTGTTTATTTACATCCGTCGTGTGCTATAAAACGTAATTCTTGGTAAATAATAAAAATAAAATGCGTCGTACAGCCACAGGTAGGCCTAGAGCTTTAATTATTGAGAGCGATGAAGATGCTGATGATCCACCGGAGCAGCCTCAGCGTAGGCCTAGGCCTAGGCCTACAAGTTCCTTCCGAGATGTTGGCCTCTCAACCAAGGCAAATATTTGGGCACACTTTACCAAAATTAGTTCGATCCGTGCCAAGTGCAAGTATTGCGCCAGCCAATTAAAAACCGAGTTTGGTACGACGTCGAGCCTATATTTTCAAATATTCGCACAGGCCTAGTTTCTACCTCTTCTACTTCCCATAATCACAGGCATGCCTTCAACTTCTTCCAAAATAAAGCACACAGTTGTTTCCTACTTCCCAGTTTTATTTTTATTTGGTTCTTACTTCTTACTTGCAAAGTCATGAATATGCTTAGTTTATTTAAAACAAAAAATGTTTGCCTACAAAATGTGGAATGGAGCTATATTATTTACGACTAACCGACCCGGAACCAAAAAACCGAGGTTATTACACTAACCGAACCGAAAACCGAACCGAGTTAAAAAAGTACTAACCGCACACCCCTAATAAAATGCATTCTAGACACAAGTGCAAGAAGTTCATTTTTATTCAATTAAATTCCACCCTGCAAGAGACAGTCCACCGTCTTCTTGAGCTGTCTTCAAGATATGTAGGGCAATCTGGTTTCAAAGATCTTGATTTTCATGATTTTAAGCATTTGAGCTATAAATATACATTATCAGTATATTAAAACACTTAGGCTTTCATGGCCCGGGTTAATCAAATTAAAAACAAGCCAGGCTATTACGTCACGTCATTGACATGCCAAGTGTCATACTCCTAAACAATTTTAAAGTTACAGTTCAAAAACAACATGAAAATTGTCATTATTGTCATGGAGTTAAAAAATATTGCACTTTTTATAACATAATTGTTTAAAACCTACGTGACAATAAATATTAGGGCTAGAGGCAAGAAAATAATTTTAATATTAACAAAAAAAGTGTAATTTATTTATTTATTTTAAGATAGGCCTAAGATAAAGATAAAGATATTTATTCTTCAAGACATACATGGTAATTGTACAAAGTCTAAATCTCTGACGAGATATGCGAAGAGTGGTCTGCGTGTGCACGCAGCATTTGATAGTGCTTTGTAGTACATTCAATATGTTGCAAGAAACACCTGGATATTAAAGCTTGTCAAAAAGTAAAATAATAATTTTTAAAAAGAAAATAAAAAAACAGTAAAAAGTAAACAGTAATAATCATTGTTTCTTGGAAAGGTATTCAGAATTTGCTTGATCTACCGGTACCTTAGTTCAAATCAAATAACTAACTACTTCGAAAATTCCTGTTTGATTTAAAACATGACCTGCAGATATAGTAAGTACGTAAGTAAGTATTTCTTTATTTCATGTTAACATGTATGAATACTGGGTTACAAGAAAAAAGGCGAGGTTCAAAAAATACATTTTTGTTCTTCCACCCTACCATAATGTCTTAACATATTTTAGATTTATATATTAACAGTTGACAGACTCTCGTCAGGTTAGATAAGACGCCTGTTTTAGGGAAACGTTTACACTTGAGTGGTAGGTAGAGAACTCAGAAACTCTTCCAAGTTGTAGAAGGGATTTGCAAGAAGGTACTTTTTAAATTCATTTTTTAATGATGTTGGGGGCAAGCCTGTGTTCATAAATGATGATACTTTGTTGAAGATTTTCCTTCCTTATCTCCTCAATGTACGTATTTCCAAAACCTTTAAAAGGGTAATATTACCCAAAGAGTCACATGTGCAATATCAATTATATTGAGACTGTACACTTTGCAGACATGGCTCTATAATAAGATGTCTAAGATAAGATCTAATAAGATTTCTCATTTGCTTTCAGACTCCACATTCCAGTGCACCGGGTGTTCGCTGGGGTTCGTAAGTCCGATCTACCTTAAAGCGCACAAGCCTCGTTGCAGCAAGGGGAGGAGGAGGAATACTGTCACCAAGGACAAAACTACCAACGAGAACTCCGACCAAAAGGAAACGTCCGCGGGCAAGAGCGGACACGACAAAAACAAGGAAATCGTCGTGAAAGGTTTAGCTAGTAAGTTTGTGACAGTTACAAGTTGACAAGTGAGACGGGTCAAACTAAACCTAAACATGGTGATTTACATCCTAGAGTCCACATAAAATAGACTGGTCAAAAGTTGGGAGAAATCAGTTGAGTGTACATGAACAATTCAATTATCACCTGCTCTTGGCTACTGTAACTAATTAAGCAAGCATTTCCATTTCCCTTCTATTATTATGGCACTCCTTTCTAATGTCTCCCCAAAGCGATTGTTGAACGGGAATTCCAATCAAGTTGAAATTCGGACCATCCACAAATTCTTAGATGGATTTTAATTAGTTTTGAGGCAATATCGTTTGAGAAGTTGAATAGTTACATAACAGTTATCAAATGTTTGTCCAAAACAAAATAGCAACAAAATGTGCACGAGTCATAGTATAGCACATAACATTCTTTCGTGTTACTTTAAACTAAATCCAATAAGTATTGGAGGCAGTAATTACATTCATATTGCTGCCCTAATCGTACTCGCTTATAAACACGTCATCCACGGCTTTTTGCTACTTTATTTCACAAGCATTTAATTGATTTAAAAAAATTACTTCATTGGCATTTTTGACATGACATCTATGCATAATATTATTTATACATGCATCATTTTGATTTGATTGAAACTTGAATTTGATTTGATTAAATTCCACTGCACTGTGTGTGGCAATAATATACATATTCTAGTTTATCTGAAGCCAAATTAAATCGCAGATCACTTTAAATGTACCTAGAAACTGAAAAAAACGACCTATTAACATCACAAGGCCACTAGAGAGATACTACTCAAATATGGCTTTTGGCAAAAACTTTTTTTTTTTTATCTTATGCCGAAAGTTTGATTTTTCAATCATTTTTCTTCCTAGCTATCCAATAAATATGTGCTTCCTTCTCTGGCCCGCTCAGGTTATTTGGCAGGGCGTCAATGTCAGATTTAAGTGCGGCATTGCTAAAGAGATGTGCTCTGTCCTGAAAACCTAATGTACATAATTTGCAAGTTGCTGGTTCCTTTGTTATTTGAAATCGACTCAAGTGGTGCTGCAGGACATCGTGTCCTGTGGCCAGCCGGAACTGCGCTGTTGCCACCTTTCTTGTCCATGATTTGTCCGGCCCTTTGAGCACCTCGTCTCGCCACAGTTTGTGGTTCGTCTTGGACTCTTGAAGTCTTTCATATGATGTCTTGAGGCCCTCCTTAGCAAGGTTTTTGGCAGAGTTGAAGGATATACTCGCCGTGTCGGGTGCCGGCTTCTTCGAGCCCAATTTGGCTAGTACGTCGGCTTTTTCGTTGCCCAGGATGTTACAGTGGCTTGGCACCCACTGGATTTTTAGCACTTTGCCATGCATCACATTTCTGATAAGACTTTTTTGAAGTGAGACTTTTTTGAGTGTTTTGGCAAAAACATAAATTGTTTATTGCCATTTGCCAATCAGAAAAGGCGGGGATGAATTCATGTCCAGCAACATACATTTCATAGATTCCCTCAGAACAGTTAAAATATTAATATATTTATATCACAAAACCCTCTAAATATTCCTTTAACACTAAATAGAGCTAAATATTCCAAAACATTGTTTTAATTTTTGCTACAAAAAGGTCATGAAATTCATGGACATAAAATATCACGCAGATACACATACCCTACCAAAACATAAAATGCATTAGACCCCAATCCCATATGTATTATGTATATGATATGTATCTATCTAGTTATAACTTATCTTATTCATGCCACAAAAGTGATTACCCAAAAGACAATCACTAAGGGCCAGTTTCACCAAACTTAAATCCGGTGATTTTCTGTTAATCGGAGGTAAAAAATGGCGCCCTTAAAAGCCACCTTACATTTTGTATGTAATGTTTGTTGAAACCATAGTAACCAATCCGAGATTAGAAAATGGACTGATAAAAAGTTTGGTGAACTCAGACCTTAGTGTAACGGCCAGTTTCCATGTCTCTAGCTGTGCGGCAAGATGATGCGCGGGGACCAATCAGAACTAGGCCAAACTCCTACCATGCGGCAGCTTCGCGCATCATCTTGCTGCACGGCAATAGACATGAAAACTAGCCATTAGTGTAGTGTAATGTTCGGATAAGAATTGAATATATCCAGTAATATTATGAGATAGCTTTTGAGTAGAATGATGAATAAGAGAAACTCAAGTTACCTTCAAGATGCCAATTTACTAAGGCTGGGCATCGATGTAAATCGACAACATCGACATCGACGGCAAATAATCGATGTCAAATCGAGATGTCGGAATATTCTCGACATCGACAACGAAACGCAAATAATCGACATCGTTTTTTTTTAAATTGATAATTAATCAATTATTAATAAAAAAAACTTTGTCACCAGCTGTTAAATGTAGGGATGACGACGGTTAAGCACTTCACTAACCAGTTTATCGAATGTGATAACCGGTTTTTAATCGGTTAATAACGGCAACAAAACTCAGTTTTCGTCTGCAACGGGAGATAACTGATCTAGGGGTTTCTAGGCCTACGTGAAGGCCATGCGGGCCGGTCAGCTTATGTTTGTCGTCATAAACACAATTGTGGATATTGATTTCAATTTATTTTAACGCAATATATCCGATTGTAGAGGCTTATTCAAGTCGGGGGGGGGACTTGAGAGTGTGCGGTATCCTTTGATACGGGTCAGTTTGGACTAAAAGCGGCCGTGGACGAATAACGTTGAAAGTTCCCATTTCTTGCGTGAATTGACAATTGATTAGTTATTTAATTAATTGACGAAAAAATCGATTAAAACCCCAAAAAATCGATGTCGAAAATCGTCACCGACATCGATTATTAATCGATTAATCGATGTCGACGCCCAGCCTAACAATTTACTCTAACTACTACTGTGCTTCAAGAAATATTCTCTTTTCCTTTCAGACTCTACATTCCAGTGCACCTGCTGTCCGCTGGGTTTTAGCAATGCGGACTTACTTCAAGCGCACAAGAAGAACAGTTGCCGCAAACGGTGGACGCTTCTCAACTCAACGCAGTCAACTACCGGCGCAGACTCGGGCCAGAAGGAAACATCCGTGGGGAAGAGTGGACACGACAGAAACAAGGAAACCATTGAGAAAGGTTTACGTGCTGGCGACAAGTTCCCATGCGACGTTTGTAACCTGGTATTTAAGAGTGAGGTAGGGCTGAGGAAACACGCAGCGACCCACGAGAGCGGTGACGACTCACGCAGTGGTGCTAGTTTCACTCGGGACGGTCACCTCGCCGCACACAAGAGGAAACACACGGGCGAGAAGCCCTTTGCCTGTGATGTGTGTTGTGCTAGGTTCACAAGGAGTGACTCCCTCACTAAACACAAGAGAACACACACGGGCGAGAAGCCCTTTGCCTGTGATGTGTGTGATGCTAGTTTCAGTGATAGTAGGGACCTCATTAGACACAAGAGAACACACACGGGTGAGTGGCCCTTTGCCTGTGATGTGTGTGATGCTAGGTTCACAGTGAGTAGCAGCCTCACTATCCACAAGAGAACACACACGGGTGAGAAGCCCTTTGCCTGTGATGTGTGTGACGTTAGGTTCAATGAGAGGGGCTCCCTCACTATCCACAAGAGAACACACACGGGTGAGAAGCCCTTTGCCTGTGATGTGTGTGACGCTAGGTTCACACGGAGTTACTCTCTCATTAACCACAAGAGAACACACACGGGTGAGAAGCCCTTTGCCTGTGATGTGTGTGACGCTAGGTTCAATGAGAGTGGCTCCCTCACTAGTCACAAGAGAACACACACGGGTGAGCGGCCCTTTGCCTGTGATGTGTGTGATGCTAGGTTCACAAGTAGTGGCCACCTCACTAGCCACAAGAGAACACACACGGGTGAGAAGCCCTTTGCCTGTGATGTGTGTCGTGCTAGGTTCACAAGTAGTGGCCACCTCACTAGCCACAAGAGAACACACACGGGTGAGAAGCCCTTTGCCTGTGATGTGTGTGATGCTAGGTTCACAAGTAGTGGCCACCTCACTAGCCACAAGAGAACACACACGGGTGAGAAGCCCTTTGCCTGTGATGTGTGTGATGCTAGGTTCACACGGAGTTACTCCCTCATTAACCACAAGAGAACACACACGGGTGAGAAGCCCTTTGCCTGTGATGTGTGTGATGCTAGGTTCACACGGAGTTACTCCCTCATTAACCACAAGAGAACACACACGGGTGAGAAGCCCTTTGCCTGTGATGTGTGTGATGCTAGGTTCACAAGGAGTGACTCCCTCACTAGTCACAAGAGAACACACACGGGTGAGAAGCCCTTTGCCTGTGATGCTAGGTTTATAAGTAGTAGCCACCTCACTAGCCACAAGAGAACACACACGGGTTAGAAGCCCTTTGCCTGTGATGTGTGTGGTGCTAGGTTCATAAGTAGTAGCCACCTCACTACACACAAGAAGAGACAACACACAGCAGGAGTCGTACACACACAAGGACTACAAGACTAGCTTTGCCCCATCCATACAGGATTCCCACAAACACCTCGTAATGCATTTCCTTGATATTCCATGAGCACCTTATTTAATTTACCTGATGATGTAAATCGTCTGTGTAGGCCTGTATGTTTAACAATGTTCTAGAATTGTGATTCAATTCAAAATGTTAGTGTAGGTAAAATACTCACTTTGAAGTACAATTTTTTTTTAGTAGTAGTTATTTACTATTTTGAGTAATAAGTAAATTTGAAGTTACTGATTTTGAATTAACCTGAGATTACTGTTATACTGTACAGGAAGTAGGAGGGATTAGAAACCTTAAATTACAGGTTGAATCCATGTGAAATACCCGTACATTGAATAATTTAGGGATGGATGCCCAGATATCGATAACCAAACGGCAATATAGGCACCGAGATTGGCCACTGATGGCGCTAGTGAAAACGAATGAAGCGCTCAAAGTGGCAAAGTCGCGCAACAATCTGCTGAAGCAGCGTCGTTCTTCCTACGTCGGTAATGGCAAATTGTGAAAATTGTTTAATTAAATACGGCTTTTAAAATTTTCGTGCAGATTATGAATCCCATCAGTAAATCTAAAAAAGGCAAGCCACCATTTTAATCAGGACACGTTTTAGACGTAGAAACAACAAATAACACACAACAAACACAAACAAAACATGACAATAAAAGCCAGAACAAAAACACAAAACAAAACAACAAAACTAAATAAATACACATCAACAATAAAAAACAAAACAAACACCAAACAAAAAACAAAATATATCACAATAATATCCAGCACTATTTTCAACCGCGGAATGAAATCTTCAGCAGTTTGTTGCTAAATTTGGCCACATATAGCGCTGTATGTACTAACACACGGTGTCTATCGTTATCATTAGATAATTTCGAGAACAAAATTTGATTTTTCTTAGGGATCTGCGGTTAGTACTCTCGGTTAACGATTCGGTTAGTTTAATTAACCTCGGTTTTCGGTTATATATGTTAATTAATATCCTTCGATTCCACTCTGTAGGCAAACAGTATTCGTTAAAAAAAAAAAACACCCATTGAGAACAGACTACCTTTTTTATGCTATAGCCACATATCTAAGGTGAGCTTGATTCCTCGCGCGTGGCGATTGTGTAGTCGTAACAGAGTCGATAAAGAAGGCTGTGACATACATAAGTTATCGACCTGTCCGTTCGATTAGTCGTACGGGCAGCCATTTTGAGCTGTGCTGCGATCAAGTGGAGAAAAAGAACACTATTACGGCTACACCAGCGGTGGCTCTGCCGCGCATGAAAAATTGTCTCGTAAATTCTACCAGGAAAAACCGACTTCGGTTATTAAAATAAATGTTTGTTTCGGTTAACTAAAGACCGACTTGACCCAAAAAATCGGTTCACTTCACATCTCTAATTTTTCTAAGTAGGCATAAATATTATGATACAGGGAATAGAATATCCGAATCCGATATACATTAAATAAATCAACTAACCGAGAGCAATTGAGTTTCTCTTAAGATTTGTGTTGTAACTCATATTACTTATCTCCGCATTAAGGTGTTTTAATAAGGGGTTATAACTAGAGCAGCTGTACCGATACCACATTTTTGCCGATTCCGACTCACCGATACCGATTATTTAATACGAAGTATTACTGCAAGTCATTTGTTAACCTAACCACGCGGCACGCACATAGAAGCAAGTCAAAACGTGATAACAAGGTTTGTAAAGCTGTTACTACCGGCTGAACCGAAACCAAGCTAAATACCAACAGGCTCGACTTTGGCAAGTCGCTTCGTGATTGGTGCACACCCATAGTGACTTCGACTCTCAATAATCGATATATTTGAACGGAAATGGAAACTTTTCGAGCGCTTCATTTAAAAGAATTGGTATCGATAATAATGGGTTAAGAATCGGAATCGGCCGATTCTCAAGACTCGGTATCGGAATCGGTTACAGCTCTAGTAATAACATTTCGAAGCCATGTAAAGGGGGGTGATGAATTTCCGCACAGATGTGCTGATCCCAGTTAGCCACTCCCTCCTCAGTAACCACCTCACAACAAGATACAGTAAACCCTCGTTAACAACATCAAACATCAAGGAACCCAGAAATCGTCATATCTTAATATTAAAATTTGCAATATTGCAAAAACGTCAAAATTCAATACTATATCAGCCAAAACAAACACTGCATCAAAAGATCGATGTTTTCCTGTATAGCGCGCAGATACGATGTTTTGTGCATGCATAGTAGGCAGATAAAGCGGATACGTCATAGTAAGCAAGTCACGTCCTTCAAACTGCTGCAATCGTATCGTAATGATAGAATTACGGAATCAAACCTCGCTAGTACGTCTTCAGGCTTACGACGTCAATATTAGTGGTCTTGCCGCCTAATCCCTATTAGAACAATGTTAATATCAATTCGTTACATTTTTCCTTGGTACGTTTTCACGCGTAAGACGCATAGTTCTCTCCGCCCCGTTGGAATTAATAGTTCGTGTTTAGCGCAGCGCATTTGCCATCATTGGCAGAGGAGTGACGGCCGAGGATACAATCTACAGCAAGTGTGGGAAGCATGTGTTCTGTACTACAGGGAAGGTTTGCCATGTTATGATATGATTCACATCGATAATCGCATCCTTTTCACAATATATCGTGAGGTTATAATACTATCGCGAGATGATAGCATCACTATAATATCGAGGAATTACGCCGAATGGAGGCCAAGTTTGATAGCTGGTTTATAGTTAATTAAATACACTCCGTAAGTTATTGATACACTGTCAATGTCATCATTTGAAATTATTGAAAGCTAACGTCGTATTAACAATTTATCATTATACTGGGTGCATAATAATATCGCAATATGTCACAAATCGTATCGTATCGATAAACGATTATCCTCCTCATCACTAGTTTTCACAGATGGCTCCAAAATTGACAACAATGGTGTTGGTCCTACACAACATTTGTTCAGATTAACAGTTAAATCTACTAAATTGGTATCTTAAATAATCTGAGACACAAACGATCTTGGCTACTGAAGTGGCCTAAATTCATCTATTAATCAAGTGGAAATGTGCTCTCACAGATCCACTAGCGCGTTCGTATGAGCGCATCACGTCACATCCAGCATTGCCTTACCAAGTTCACTTTGTCTCCATGTATGATCCTTGCGCTCTGATTGTGCTTGATGTCTCTCTCTTGTGGACACGGCTCGTAAACATTCAAATCGGCCGACTGCCTGCCTGCCAAAAACAAGTCTGCGATGCAGCTATTTGAGACAGCGTACACTCGTTCGGTAGACAAAAAAATTTGATACACCTGAGAGTTCAACTTCCACGCGTGTTCGGAATCATTAGTTCGTATTAAACAATTAACGTTCTGTATATAAGTAATCTGACAGAGACACACACTAGGTTACCGTAGACTACTGTACAGGATTTGTTAGTGGTGTAGAACGCAAAGAGTGTAAAGTTCAAGAGAAACCACTTCACAAGGCTGTTGTTTAAATAAGATATTTCAGGTTATCTCAACTGAGGTGTTATTTTTGTGCCCTCTTCTAATTATGTAATTTGTACTCTTATAAAAAGGTATTAAGGTGTTAGGGTAGGTTGTGTTATTCATTACACTGAAATATACAGTGGCATTGCCTTATTCGAGTAAAAAGGTAATAACTTTCAAATTCTGTATTAAATCTTTCTAAACAGAGAAGTTTTCAATGATGGGCATTAGAGTATTAAACAAATACTTGTATTGATATTAACAGAATGCACAACAAACTCACACAATTGTATAATTATTCACTCACAAAAGAGTGAAAACACTTGAAGGCATATAGTATGCACTAATGAACAACAAATCTACACACATATTTAAACAAACAATTAAAGTATAGATAGTATAAATAGCTGGCCAAAATGTACCTGCAGAAATATAATACTGATTGAGATTAGATCATTATTGATGGTGGTCATAATATTAGGAAATATGTTCTTTTTTATGTGTGATGTGTATATAGGTAGGTACAGTAATAGATATGCCAGTACAAGAGAATGAAATATTTGTTTATTTAAATGTAGAACTTCGGTTTACATACACAAGATCTCAAAGCATTTCATAGTTGGCTAGGTAGCCTATACATACTGCACAATGTAACTTTAAGGTAGGCCTACGATTCATTGTCAGTACAGTATTACGATAACAATATATACATATGTATGATGTATGACTGCAATAGCTTTTTGCTGATGATAATCGATAATTAAAAGTTGTTTTAGTTATTAATATTAATTACCATAATATTTATAAAATTAATTTATAATTATTAATTGTCAGTGAACACAATTTGTAGCTAGTTGGAAGTTTCCAAGACTGGTAATTTAATTTCAATGAAGTAGGTTATAAATCTGATAATCCTTCAGAATATATGTATTTATATTGAATTGAAGTAAAATGGGAGTTTCACAAATTCGTACATTACGTTATGTGGAAATCAAGCCTTTAACTAAAATGCAATGTAAATCTTGGAAACTGCTGTATGAACATCAAATACAGACTGTACAGTATGTTAAATCCCAATTAAAAAATAAAACATAATGTGTCATTTGGAACTCTATGTTTTATTGTTATTCACTTTCTTACCTTGCCTTCCTAGTTCAAGCTGTCAACCTTTCCGCTTATTTCGTTGGGTTGAAAACTGAAGCAAACACTGAATGAAAATTCATAACACGGACTCGGAAATTGAAAATGTGATCGGGAGAGCCATTTTCATTTTGTTTTTAATCATACAACTTTCGGTTAAATACCATTTTTACACCAAAGGGCAGATTTATGGACAGGAGTCGACTGTATTTGTTCTTTGTCTATAAGGGTAATAGCATAAAAAAAAGAACCCATAGTTTTTGCAAGAATTCGTGTATCACAGGAAACTTATTGTGAGTAAGTAATTATTAGAACTTATTATGGGTAGTAATTTATTAAACATTGACCATCTCTAAAACTTTATTTCCAACTCAGTAAACACCCTTTATGATTTGATGTGAAGAGTAAATTATTTAAATTATTAATTTATTATAGTGAGGAAGGATGTGGAAATGCGAGGAGGGGACTGGAATGTAGTTGAAGGGGAAGAGTGGTGGCAGGATAGAAGAAGATGGAGAGGCTTATCTTCAATGCCGACCCAACGCAGAGTTGGACGTGGCAACAGATGATGATGATGATGTATTACTTTTCACTTTCCTTACAAGAACAACATCCACGTCATGTTTTCTCATGTGTGTCATATTTACAGTAAGACCATCCCTCAATTACGTACTGGGCAGTCTTGCGTTAGGGACGGTGCGACACGATATGGCCTGGAGAGAAGACTGATAAGTGTCAGTGATTACTGATACTGAAGCCGATAAAAAAAAAAAAATTGATTTGATCACAAAAGTGCCTAACTTTTTTAATTTAATTTTTTATTCGTGCATATTACAATGTCATTGTTTCGCACATATCACAGTTTAAAAACAATATTACAGTACAAATCAGTGGTACAACAATACACAGTACATTGTAGCATAGGCTAAACCCACTAAAACAAAGATGTTGCCATATTAATCCCTATCCAGCATCTCCTCAACAGAGTAAAATTCCTTCTCTTACAAGTATACTTTCAATTTTTCCTTGAAAATTTTAATATCTAGTCTCTTGATCTCTAGAGGGAGTGCATTGAAAAAAGTTGCTCCTGCTAAAGTTGGTCCCTTTTTTTAGGACTCTATCATGGGCAACCACATGTACATCCATCCTCTTTCTTGTATTATAGCAATGCAAATCAGCATTTGTCAAAATTTCAGGCTTGTGTGACCTTACATACAAAATGGTTTTCATTATACAGTAGTCCCCCTTTAATTCGAAATTCAGGGGCCCTCAAAATACCAACTTCGAAATATAAAAATTCGAAATATATAAATTTCCTCGCCGCATATCGCCAAAGAACCTATGTTGTATCGCCGCTGGAAACGCCATAACCACCCACTTGAACATTGAAACCCATCTATCTTTAATAGCGTTAGTTACGATTCTTTATTTAGAAACCTACGCTAGCGCTACCTGTTGAGAGTTGGCTTGCACTAGTTGACAAACTCAGACAAACATTTCAATATGGCTATGCTTAACATTGAAAATAGGGGGTTTTAAACTTAGAGTTACGGTTATATAATAGCTAGTTTCTTCCAAGAAATGTTTTCACAAGATCATTTGATCCTTGCAGAATGTATCAAAATATCCGAAAGGTTGTTTCGTTGACAATTTAAGATGTCAACAAACGAAATTCCGACGACTGTTCTGCACGGGTTTAAATGGGATTGCAGACATCATCCTGGCTGTTTGTCTGCAGGGAATGAGAGATGCGCATGCGGTTCTGCGCAATGACGTCACACAGAAGCTAATCGTAACTAACGCTATTTAAGCGCGATCATGTCCGCTTGTTGTTTTAAAATTACACCAGTCAAGGGTATATTCGCAACACGGGCGCGACTGAAATACTCGATATTGTATATTGTAATACTTGATATTGTAGTCTCGTTGTACTTTCGTTTGGTTGCCGACATTTTTCACACAGTTCGATGTTCACCATCACACACTTGATACACTGATATGCTCCAACAACACACTCGACCACACGTGCTACCAGCTCACTCGAACAACAACAAGTGATGAGTCAATGCCAGCGCATGCGCAGGCGTCCGTCCGGCCGACTTGCTTCGAGGCTGCCCATCTGTGGTCGGTCGGCAACAGGATTGGGGAGGGGGAGGGGGAGGGGGGGTGGAATGTTGCAGGCAGGCAACGCATCTCGGGGCGACCGCTCGCTATTGTCGTTGCGTTGTTTACAAAAACTGGAATTACCGGGAAATGGCTCAAGCTGCACTACAGTCACCGTCATTTATTTCGAAATAAACGACTTTAAATGAAAGAATGTCAGTACCTTCGTTCTGAAATTCACTTCGAATTACGAAATAGCTGAATTTCGAATTAACAGATGAAAATAACATGTAGTTTTTCTGGGACATGGAAACCTCTTCAATCTACACGAGTTTTCGAAGTAAGCGAGTTCGAATTTTCCGGGGACTACTGTACATAAGCTTGGGAGGGTCAACAACCCTAGTACTCTATAAACAGACCTCTGCATGATTCACGTTTTCCAATGTTAGGCCTACATATAATCCTTATTGCTCTTTTTTGTTTAGAAAATATTCTTCTAACAGTATCTTTACGTGACCATCCCCAAACTAAAATTCCATAACTTATATGGGATACAATTAACGCATGATATGACAAAAGCAACAATTCCCTATTATTATACATTTTTAGCTTCCTTAATAGAAACAAACTCCCACTCAACTTATTAGCCAGTAATTCACACTGCAGATTCCAATATAAATGTTTGTCAATTGCTAATCACTAAAAGTTCAATATTTTCAACTTGCTCAATCGTTGTGCTCTCGAAGGGCATTTACGTATACCTGATCCGATTAACTCGATCAGTAGTCTTCCCTCGCTCTTCTCTCCGGGAGAGAGAAAGAGCTACTGATCGAGAAGCTTGGATCAGGTTCGCGTAAGTAGCAATTAAGTTTTATGCGACCTCCCAATTGTCAGCTGGGCAAAATCAAATAGGCTACACAGCAATAAAAATAAAATTGTCATTGAATTCTCAAAATCACAATAATTATTATTAATGGATTTAAAGAAACACGTGTGCTCATTGTATTAAAACTAAAATCGACACTATTAATTTGATTTAGATCAATTTGTATCATTTCATTTCTATAAATTCATTTCGATAATTATGCAATGACTTGCATTGCATTTCTCTGCTAGGATGAGTAATAGATGTGGTTAGGTGGGAGGTAGGAGGGGCCTACCCATTGGCCTACCCTCTACCTATATAAGCAGGGGCGGTTGGCCCGTTCGTCATAGCTTAGATTGAAGACGGGCCGAGTGAGGCTAGTCTTGTTTACGTGTTGTAGCGTGGCACGTGTATTTAACAAGTTTTCGTAACAATAAACTATATTCTGTATTTATATATATCTGTTAGTCATACTTTCGTCCCAGTTTATCCCCACTTACTTGTTTCCGAAGATGATGACAATTTTGTCTTGTGTTAATTATTTCTCTAATGGCGTGTTCACCATTATTATCGATTTTACAACAATTCAGCAACTTTGTTCAATGCTATTATATATTTGTTCAAGCATAGGCTCAGGAGAAACGAATCAGGTTGTTTGGGAGTGATTGATTGTTCTTAAAACTGAACTTTTTCTTTACTCTGCAACAGGTCTGTGGCAGATTATGAAAAAGTAAAATGTAATATTTTCATTTAATATATTTATTTAAAAGCTATTGCACGACGAAGTGAAAGGAACCTGCATTTTCTTTCAGCCGTTACGTTGGTCTATTTTCTAGTTCCACTGCAGAGAACCCGGTTCGAGCTGGTTTGTTGGAAATGTTCTTAAATCAAACTTTAAGATACTGCACAATACATCTGGGTACATATATAAACGCTGACTTTGGAGCAAATAGTTACGTAACAATGGTATAATGTCCCCTACCGAAAACCACTTGGTAGAAATTAAAATATGATTTATTTATTTTACGCGCCAAAAGACTTGAATGCGAGTAGCAAGGTCCCCTTCATGTCCGCTAGGGTCGCGCTCTGGCCTCGGCTCGGTGCTTCGTAGTTCGTCCGTCCTCCGCTAGGGAGGGACATCAAGCGGAGCGTGTTTAGCCGTGTCGTATCTTTGCTGTAGAAGATATTTATACAAATAAAAGGTAAAACAAATATATTTACATTGCAAAGCAATCAAGCAATTATTTTTTAAGATAATAAGCAATATCATGTACTTTAAACACAGTGCTTTAAAGTTTAAACTCGAGGAAAAGAACATTCGTTCTCTGATTAGAACTACGGTTATCACATGTCGAACTGTAAAATATCCAATCTTGGGATAGGTACAATCGTTTAAATTATGGCGTACATAAAAATGAAATAGAACAAATTAAAATTAAATACATAAAGTCATTTGGTTTAAATTACGTTAAGATTAATAGAACATCGTGCGTACGTTTAAAAACATGCTTATAACATCTCTCAGTTGACTTTGATGGTGGCGAAATAGAACGAATTTTCAAAAATTTGTTCTAAATCGAAACAATAGATCGAGATAAAAATGTCAGATAAAAAGATCGAATATCTGATAAAAAGACGTTGGTTATCATTCTGTTGCGTGTTTGTCCGAGGTTTGTCCGAGAGATTTGTGAAAACTTTCCCGGGAAAACTTCTTTATTGCTATAGAAAATATACGTGGAATGTACGTGTATATATGCAGATTAATTTAAATAACAAGAAAGCTCTCAATTAAAATATAGTGATGGTCTAAACAGCCAGGTAGGCCTGAGGCAAAGTTAGGCCTAGGAGCCTAGGGGATGGCATAAGCATTTACTTTGGTATCAATGCCAACGAAATGGACGAGGTGTCCAGATATTTCTCAGTGTCAGACTGGGAGACTTTACCCGCTTGCGATAAAGTGGAGTTGTTAAATCAGTACGGACATTACCAGCAAATGATACGTGAAAATGGTGAGTAACTAGGCCTAGGCCTAGGCCTAGGCCTAGGTTAGGCCTAGGCCTAGACCTCGACTCACAACTAATTTTATTTCACAGTACTGAGCATTAGTTCCTACTGGTATGGTACTGAGTTTGTCTACTTGTCACTGACCAAATGGATGGTATCTTAGAGTACGTTTACCAGGAGAGCCCAGCTTGTAAGCTCGAGGTCAATAGCTCGGTATTCATTTACCACGGACTTTGAGATCGTACTAAATACTACAGGTCTGGTTAGTGCTGAAAAAGGAGGCGGGGTTAACCGCTTGCTAAACGTACATATGTACACAGTTCAGTCTGCATATGTTTATCACACAATTTGAGATTGCACGGAGCGTGCTGGTTCGGCTTCTTCACCGAGCTGAGTTGGTTCGAACTTGGGTGTTTATCAGGCAAATTCAGTTCGCATAGTGTCCAGCTCGAGCTTATGAGCTCGAGTTTGGCTCGCGTGGTAAACGTAGTCAGTGTCTAGGCCCTAGGTCTGTCTAGTCTTACCATAAGCTCAACCTACTTAATTTACAAAAGTCAGAGTTAGTTAAAAGTTTAGCCTAGGCCTAGGCTAGTCGGCTGGGCAAATAGCAAGTAGGCCCTAGCCCTATACTGAATTTTTTTGCAAGGTGAATATGCTAGGCCTATGCATCTGCTGTCATGTCATTTCATTTCATTTCTCTTCTTTGGCTGCGGCTAGGCTCTCCTTGCCCAGTGGCAGACACTCCACCCTCCCCCCAAGATTTACTAAGTTGTCATTTATGTCCTCTTAAATTGCACAAACATGCCCTGCACGTAAAATACTTTTATAAGTTAAGCCCAACATTTAAGACACCCCTATAGAATGAATGCTGTGGCTCACACCACAATAGTGCAGTAAAACAATAAATTGCTAATTGAATATTATCTCTCCTGTGGTGGCGCTACTGTGCAGAAATCCGCATCATAAAACAAGCTACATATTGTTTTTCAATTAATTTTATTTCTCCCAGCGTTATTTTAAACTATTTGCCATATTTTTATGTTCAAACTGTCTTTCTTTTTTCACACTTAAACATCTCTATTAACACAGGCCTAACATTAAACTGTAGGCCTACAGTGTACACAAAAATGGAGAGACACAGGCCTGGGGTTGATTGGAATTAATTACGTTTTTCGACTTCGAATCCAACATAGAGAGAGGAATTAAAACTGTAAAATAGGTAAAAGGAGGGTATTAAGTCATCCTCTGTCTTTTCTTATCATAACATAAAGTTCAATGTTGATAGATGCCAATCGACTGGAATATTATGATTTAGGGATACGAACCAACAGCTTACCTTAGATGTAAGATGATGAATTTTAGATTTGTATTTGTAATTTGTGTATGCTAATTTGTATTGGATAGCGAGAAAAATGAATGGCTGAAAGGTCATCATTGCATAAGAGGAAAAAAAAAAGATTTGAAAGAGTACACTGAAAAACATAGAACAAACACTGTGATAGTTTCGACACTAGGTCTTGATCACTTGAATGGAAGACGGCTTCTGCGACGACTACTTGAGTCACTAAAATTAACTAAATTAACTAGGCCTACTAGACCTATAAAATAATAATATACAAGGCGCTTTTGGGGGTGGGGTAGAAGTCACAGAAGCCGTCTTCCTTTCGAGTGATCAAGACCTTGTGTCGAAACGTATCACCGTATTTGTTTTACGTTTTCTATGTACTCTTTTAAATCTCAAATTCATCATCTAACATTAAAGGTAACCTGTTGCATCCTATACCTGATCCAATATCATAAACAAGTTCTATGTAAAAACTAAAAATACAATTATTCAAATGTAAGTGAATTCTATTCAAACCCTATTCTCCATTTTTTCTCTTCTCTGCCTACAATGACAGTTCAATGACATTTGTGTGTGGCTTATTATGCCAAAAATGTGGACAAAGATGAAAAGAAGATGTAATTAGGCCTAAAGTATTTTGATAACCAATAGAGATATGTGCCCCACTCAAAAGTACATTATCTAGACTATAATGTATGATATTATGTATCATGTATCATCTTCCCAATACATATGTAGGAATTGAACATAAAATGTGTTTTTAACTGGTTTTTTATTTGTTATGTAATACATGCACATTTCACTCTTGATTATGTGGTTTGCAGGCAATATCGTGTTACCTGTAGTGATGCCTGAGTTCATGCAAAGAGGTCCACTTAGAACCGTCAAGGAGGAGCCGGACTCTGTAGGGAAGTCTACTCTTGCAAAGAAAAAGAAATTTAAGCTGCCGCAGCGCCTTAAGACTACTGCGAGTAAGATCTCGTCCAATTACACCACTTTGCCGCCTAAAAGTCCGCTGATTACTGTCAAGGAGGAGTCGGACTCCGCAGGAGAGGCTAGTCTTGCAAAGAAAATGAAATTTAAGCTACCGCAGCCCCCTAAGACTTCCGCGAGTAAAAAATCGTCCAGTTGCACCACTTCGCCACCTAAAAGTCCACCATCTACTGTCAAGGAGGAGCCGGACTCCGCAGGAGAGGCTAGTCATGCAAAGAAAATGAAATTTAAGCTGCCGCAGCCCCCTAAGACTTCCCCGAGTAAGGCATCGTCCAGTTGCACCAGTTCGCAACCTGAAAGTCCACTAACTACCATTATAAAGGAGCTGGGCTCGGCAGGAGAAGCTAGTCTTGCAAAGAAAATGAAATTTAAGCTGCCGCAGCCCCCTAAGACTTCCGCGAGTAAAAAATCGTCCAGTTGCACCACTTCGCCACCTAAAAGTCCACCGACTACTGTCAAGGAGGAGCCGGACTTCGCAGGAGAGGCTAGTCTTGCAAAGAAAATGAAATTTAAGCTGCCGCAGCCCCCTAAGACTTCCGCGAGTAAGACCTCGTCCAGTTGCACCACTTCGCCACCTGAAAGTCCACTAACTACTATTAAGAAGGAGCCGGGCTCGGCAGGAGAGACTAGTCCTCCAAGGAAAAGAAAGAAGTTTAAGCCGCCTCAACGACTGAAGACCTCCACTCCTACCACGTCGCAACCTACAGGCTCAGCCAACAACGTTCTACCCCCACACAAGGTAATTAAATATTTCAGTCATTGTTATGGGTTATGAAAGTAGGTGCCAATCGGCTGGAATGGTATATTAAGTGAGGAAAGGATCCAACAGCTTACCTTCGTGAAGTAAGATGACGGATTTGCGAGTTTGAAGTACACATAAAAGACATAATACAAAATATAACGAGAGGTTTCGACCGAGGTCTTGCTCACTTAAGGTCACTTAAGGATTCTTCTCTCGAGTGAGCAAGACCTCGGTCGAAACGTCTCGTTATATTTTGTATTATGTCTTTTATGTGTACTTCAAACTCGCAAATCCGTCAACTTACTTCACGAAGGTAAGCTGTTGGATACTTTCCTCACTTAATATATCAGTCATTGTTATAAAAGAATATTGTGTCTAGTACAAATTTCTATGCATAATGGACGACTTCTTGTAATTTACCTGCCCCCCCCCACAGGTAACGAAGCAACACGGCTCCGAGAGCGAGTTACAAATTCTCGCGCATAACATTCACACTTATGGTTCTATCTAGCAAATTATGTTATTCATTTGTAGCCACTTTAGCCATCTTCTTCTTGAGTGATCGAGACCTCGTGTCAAAACGACTCACTTTTTTTGTATTATGTATATTCTATGTTCACTTTTAACTCTCGACTTCGTAATCTTACACGAACTTAAGCTGTTGGATCCTATAATTACATTCTATAGGGCCTACTATTCCAGCCAATTGGCATTTACTATCATATTCATTTTTAAGGTATAAACTATACTTATGAAACCATATTTAGTACGCATATCATTGGTTGTTGTCATGATGGTTTCATAATTATATACATTATATACACAGCAGTTAACTTGTTAGAAGAAATCACCCATCAAAAGAGAAATGCACAAAAATGTTTTTTTCATTTTGGTATTTCTCGGCTTAGAAACTGAATTTAGTTCAATTTCGCTATAATTAAAAAAGACACAAATTGGTCCAGTACGAGTAAAAAAAAAAAAAGTTCCGATATTTTAGTATTTCTTCTTCTTCTTGTAATCAACGACATTGGCTGGCCAATATAGGTCACGAAACCTCCCGACAACGCACAACAGGAATTTGAGCTAGGGTTCCCAACCGTCCCGGTTTCGCCGGGACAGACCAGGAATTAAAGATCTTGTCCTGGTTGAAATTAAACTGATTCCGGGACGGCAAATGTTCCGGAATTACATGAGAGTGTCTTGCTTCTGCCGCGACCCCGCGCCGCCCGAAACGTGAGCTCGAAACGAGCAGAGAGATTGGATAGTAAATTAATGTGAGCATAGTTTCCAAAGTTGACTTTTCAAATGCACTATGTTTCAATAAAAATAGGTACATCTAGTATTTACCCTATTAGGCTATTAATATTGTTATAGCAACACAATAATTAATAAAACAACAATCTCAGCAGGCACGTGAACTCCTAATTTCTAATTAACTGCGAAAGATTTTTGTTCAAAAGGAAAATTCTTGATTTCTAGTCAAGTAGTAAAAAACATGTTATTAAAACGTAAATCAGGAAAAAAAGGTCCCAAAAAATTTCGCCTTCGGCGATAGGCCTCCGGCGAGCCTTCGGCAATATCACGTGAGCCATTCCCTTTTCATGTACTATTTGTCCCGGAATGTTATTTTGCAGAGTTGGGAACCCTAATTTGAGCGTCAATTTCGAAAAATACACAAAAATAAAGAATTTGTTAGACTGAGTTTTAAATGTCGCTAGCTAATTCGCGTTTTAAGAATAATTGCTCATTTTGCTGCTAGCTTGTGGTCTCAACTACATTATCGCAAAAGTTTGCAAAATGAAATTGGTCCCATTCAAACACAAGTCAGGTGATTCATGTGCAAACTGAAGTTGAAGGAAATATGACAACTTTAAAAAAAATATTGCGAATTTGGGTAACTTCCCCAATTCTGATAGGCAAATATTTGTATAGTTTTTCATTTTACATTATTTTTTTAGCCTATGTAGCATTTAGCGTTTATGTAGGCCTATTGGTATTGTAAATTTGATTGACTCAATATTTATTCAGAAGGATTCTGTGTTCTTTTGTTGGTTCTAAAATCATTATCAAGTTGAAAGGAGGCATTTTGATATGAATATGGACTTGTTAATTTTTGCCTTACTGGAAATTTCTCATGAACTAGTATCACATGAATGCAAAATTGAATTTTGAACTCATTTTCTGTATGCCTAGATTGTCTACATATGCCTATACAGTATAATGAATAATCTCTCTTTGTGTTTTTAGTGGAAATTTGTGGCATAAATGCCACCTGAACACACACAACAATTTTAACTCTAAACCCAATTTTCCCACATTTGGGCCTGGTTTATTTTTACGTATATTATGCGACCAAAGTATACCTACTTTTTCCAACATAATATCAATTCATGTTGCTGTTTGACAGATAAAGATTGAGCCAAGCACGGAGACTCCTTCAGTGCCCGAAACAACGGAAGATCAGGCGTTCAAACACTTCAGTAAGGAAGACATTGCAAGGTAAGTTGATGCATACAAGTGCTTTGCATGTAGATGGGAGACAATCAAACACAGCAGCTAAGATTATTAATAGTTGTTAATACGCCTAAGATTTGTTCACCTGTCTCGCTCGCTGATCTGCTATATGCGTGTCTATACTAACCACAAGTTATTTCAGGTACGCAGTGGCGGCTATTCAACTTATTATCAGGTGTGCAATTGATAAGTCCAATACTTCAAAACTAAATAGGCTAAGATTTTTTTCAAGGTCGTTTGTTTTTGTTCAATTTTGGAGCATAATTAATTATTAAAATAATAATTAATTGATTAAAATTAATAACTAAATTCTTATTAAAATAATTAATTTTGTGTAATAATTAGGCCAAGTGGTGAAAGCACATATGGTCCTAAATGTATTTGTGTGAATGAATACTGAATATTAACTTTTAATTTTACTTACCGATGTTGTAGTAGTTAGACGTTTTCAGGCTGCTGTTTCGGCCACTGTCGAGCAATGAAATATGTAGGTCGTACTAGTCGTTATGGTTAGAGGGGAATTCGCCCGCATTTCTTTACTTACATTTTGTGTTTAATTTTTGTGTATAATGTCATTAGGGGGGGGGGGGGGGGGTTATACAACATTTTGTGACATCATTCATGGACAGCTCATAACATGGGAGATCAAGGTTTATATAAACGACTGATCGTGTACACATTGATCAGTAACGTTGATGTGTTGCTTAAATTCTTCAAGATTAAGGGTATACTACCTCGATAATTATTTCAATGGCCTACTGAGCAAAAACTACATACATATGTGTATGGAAATGGAACTTGACATAATATTACTGTATTTTACTCTTGTTCCAGCACCAATCAAGTTCGCCAAAAGCTGGCAGATGAAATCAAAAGACTTGAAGCCGAGATTCAGGGATTAGAAGATCCCACGGTTAACCTGCCACCTCTGCCAATGATAGGTGAGTAAGCCAAGTAAACCCGGCCATAACTGTCCTTTTATCAGCATAACACAGGCAAACTTCAGTTACAGTGCAATAATTCCGTACATTCTGAACCTCTTTTGCAGCAGTATTTATGTTCATAATAGGCACTTTGACCCATAAACCAGCTATTATTTGCCGAGTCTACAAATTTATTCATGTTTAGTAGGCTAGATTAGGGATGATGAAACCCGACTTTTTTACGACCCGGATACCCTTTCACAATACACCCTTGTTACCCGATTATTAAACATAATATTCCATCTTGGTTGTATTTTACAGAGATTGTTTTAACAGAGAAGTCCGTCTCTGTTCGTTCCAAGAAGAAACAACCGACAGCTACTTTGCCGTGGCAAGACATGAAGGTGTCAGTTTCTCAACACAACCAGGAGTTAAACGAGTTCAAAAAACCAAACGACGACTCCAAGAAGAAGAAGAAAACGACTAAAGCAGCCACCCATTCAAACAAAGAGAATGCGACACCTGTCGCTATGTTGGACGACAGTTACGAGCCTTCAAGCTCTTTCTCCAAACTAGACCGTGTAGATCTAAAATCGAAAACGAGGGATAAAATGCGCCGAGTTTCTAACCCTGCCAACGCGACACCAGTTGATTTAATAGAGTGTTTGTACAATGACACGACATACAAAGGGACGCCAGATTCCACTCGCGTGATTGTAAAAGCAAAGGGCAATTTTGACACAAGACGTGGAAACAGAGATCGACGTACAAATGCAACTACTGTCGACAATGAAACGAAGACAAATGATGCTAGGAAGAGGAAAAGTATACGCGACACGCTCTGTGCCAGTCTTGCTATTGATCCGACCTATGGTACGATTGATCAAAACACGGAATTGCCAGATGACCTTAAAGATAAGGTGGCCTGCATTCGCGAATATTGGAAGAGGCTGACAGCCAATGTACGTCCATCAAAGGTTAACAAGATGCTTGAGAAATTAGTTACATATATCTTAAGCCAACCGACTGGCGAAATGATTTTTGACAGTTTAACTGCATTTGTTACTTATCCAGAAGAACTTGCAAACAATGAATCTAATAACTTAACCAGTACAACGTTTCAAAGTGTACCGATACTGCCGATGAGTGAAATATTAAGCCAAGTTTCCAATGCACCATCCATACAAAACCAGATAGAAGAGCCTTACAAGGCAGCGCATCTCCCTGTGAGTACACCATTGATACCCAACGTTTCGGAAGAGCCTTACAAGGCAGCGCATCTCCCTGTGTGTACACCATTGATACCCAACGTTATGGAAGAGCCTTACGAGGCAGCTCATCTCCCTGTGAGTACACCATTGATATGCAACGTTTCGGAAGAGCCTTACGAGGCAGCGCATCTCCCTGTTAGTACACCATTAATACGCAACGTTTCGGAAGAGCCTTACGAGGCAGCGCATCTCCCTGTGAGTACACCATTGATACGCAACGTTTCGGAAGAGCCTTACGAGGCAGCGCATCTCCCTGTGAGTACACCATTGATACGCAACGTTATGGAAGAGCCTTACGAGGCAGCCCATCTCCCTGTGAGTACACCATTGATATCCAACGTTACGGAAGAGCCTTACGAGGCAGCGCATCTCCCTGTGAGTACACCATTGATATCCAACGTTACGGAAGAGCCTTACGAGGCAGCGCATCTCCCTGTGAGTACACCATTGATACCCAACGTTACGGAAGAGCCTTACAAGGCAGCGCATCTCCCTGTGAGTACACCATTGATATCCAACGTTTCAGAAGAGCCTTATGAGGGAATGCAGCTCCCTGTGAGTACACCATTGATATCCAACGTTTCGGAAGAGCCTTACAAGGCAGCGCATCTCCCTGTGAGTACACCATTGATACCCAACGTTTCGGAAGAGCCTTACGAGGCAGCGCATCTCCCTGGGAGTACACCATTGATACCCAACGTTTCGGAAGAGCCTTACAAAGCAGCGCATCTCCCTGTGAGTACACCATTGATACCCAACGTTTCGGAAGAGCCTTACAAGGCAGCTGATCTCCCTGTGAGTACACCATTGATACCAAACGTTTCGGAAGAGCCTTACAAGGCAGCTGATCTCCCTGTGAGTACACCATTGATACCCAACGTTTCGGAAAAGCCTTACGAGGCAGCACATGTCCCTGTGAGTACACCATTGATACCCAACGTTTCAGAAGAGCCTTACAAGGCACTGCATCTCCCTGTGAGTACACCATTGATACTCAACGTCTTGGAAGAGTCTTACGAGGCAGCGCATCTCCCTGTGAGTACACCATTGACACCCAATGTTTTAGGAGAGCCTAACAAGGCAGCGCATCTCCCTGTAAGTACACCATTGATACCCAACGTTTCAGAAGAGCCTTACAAGGCAGCGCATCTCCCTGTCACTACACCATTGATACCCAATGTTTCGGAAAAGCCTTACGAGGCAGCGCATCTCCCTGTGAGTACACCATTGATTACCAACGTTATGGAAGAGCCTTACAAGGCAGGGCATCTCCCTGTGAGTACATTATTGATACCCAACATTTCAGAAGAGCCTTACAAGGCAGCGCATCTCCCTGTGTGTACACCATTGATACCCAACGTTTCAGAAGAGCCTTACAAGGCAGCCCATCTCCCTGTGAGTACATCATTGATACGCAACGTTTCGGAAGAGCCTTACAAGGCAATGCATCTCCCTGTGAGTACATCATTGATACGCAACGTTTCGGAAGAGCCTTACAAGGCAGCGCATCTCCCTGTGAGTACATCATTGATACGCAACGTTTCGGAAGAGCCTTACAAGGCAGCGCATCTCCATGTGAGTACATCATTGATACGCAACGTTTCGGAAGAGCCTTACAAGGCAATGCATCTCCCTGTGAGTACACCATTGATACGCAACGTTTCGGAAGAGCCTTACAAGGCAATGCATCTCCCTGTGAGTACATCATTGATACGCAACGTTATGGAAGAGCCTTACAAGGCAGGGCATCTCCCTGTGAGTACATTATTGATACCCAACATTTTAGAAGAGCCTTACAAGGCAGCGCATCTCCCTGTGAGTACATCATTGATACGCAACGTTTCGGAAGAGCCTTACAAGGCAATGCATCTCCCTGTGAGTACATCATTGATACGCAACGTTTCGGAAGAGCCTTACGAGGCAGGGCATCTCCCTGTGAGTACACCATTGATACGCAACGTTATGGAAGAGCCTTACAAGGCAGGGCATCTCCCTGTGAGTACATCATTGATACGCAACGTTTCGGAAGAGCCTTACAAGGCAATGCATCTCCCTGTGAGTACACCATTGATACGCAACGTTATGGAAGAGCCTTACAAGAAAGGGCATCTCCCTGTGAGTACATTATTGATACCCAACATTTCAGAAGAGCCTTACAAGGCAGGGCATCTCCCTGTGAGTACATTATTGATACCCAACATTTCAGAAGAGCCTTACAAGGCAGCGCATCTCCCTGTGTGTACACCATCGATACCCAACGTTTTAGAAGAGCCTTACAAGGCAGCCCATCTCGCTGTGTGTACACCATTGATACTCAACGTTTCAGAAGAGCCTTACAAGGCAGCCCATCTCCCTGTAAGTACACCATTGATACCCAACGTTTCAGAAGAGCCTTACAAGCCAGCCCATCTCCCTGTGTGTACACCATTGATACTCAACGTTTCAGAAGAGCCTTACAAGGCAGCCCATCTCCCTGTAAGTACACCATTGATACCCAACGTTTCAGAAGAGCCTTACAAGCCAGCCCATCTCCCTGTGTGTACACCATTAATACCCAACGTTTTAGAAGAGCCTTACAAGGCAGCCCATCTCCCTGTGTGTACACCATTGATACCCAACGTTTCAGAAGAGCCTTACAAGGCAGCCCATCTCCCTGTAAGTACACTATTGATACCCAATGTTACGGAAGAGCCTTACGAGGCAGCGCATCTCCCTGTGAGTAAACCATTTATACCCATAGTCACGGAAGAGCCCTACAAGGCAGCGCATCTCCTTGTGAGTACATCATTGATACGCAACGTTTCGGAAGAGCCTTACAAGGCAATGCATCTCCCTGTGAGTACATCATTGATACGCAACGCTTCGGAAGAGCCTTACAAGGCAGCTGATCTCCCTGTGAGTACATCATTGATACGCAACGTTTCGGAAGAGCCTTACAAGGCAATGCATCTCCCTGTGAGTACATCATTGATACGCAACTTTTCGGAAGAGCCTTACAAGGCAGCGTATCTCCCTGTGAGTACATCATTGATACCCAATGTTTCGGAAGAGCCTTACAAGGCAGCTGATCTCCCTGTGAGTACATCATTGATACGCAACGTTTCGGAAGAGCCTTACAAGGCAATGCATCTCCCTGTGAGTACATCATTGATACGCAACGTTTCGGAAGAGCCTTACAAGGCAATGCATCTCCCTGTGAGTACATCATTGATACGCAACGTTTCGGAAGAGCCTTACAAGGCAATGCATCTCCCTGTGGGTACACCATTGATACCCAACGTTATGGAAGAGCCTGACAAGGCAATGCATCTCCCTGTGAGTACATCAATGATACGCAACGTTACGGAAGAGCCTTACGAGGCAGTGAATCTACCTCCGTGTATGCCATCTATCCTGAACTGGACAGAAGAGCCTGAAGAGGTGACGCACGTCTCGTACAATATGTTAAATATCCAGACAGAATGTGTGCATCTACATTACATAACTAACCTCCCCACTCCCGAGGATAAGATTAAGCCACAGGCGATAGAGACAAAAAAGAAGCAGAAAGTCTCGACTCCTCACTCAACATTAAAAGCGCCATCGCGCTACCCGAAACGGAATGTTCCTCGCAAGAACTATGAAGAGGGACCGATTCCTCAGGATGATGATTTCATTTGTAAGTAACAAAACTTTGATAAAATATAAAAAATATATACAAAATACTGTACCGTCTTGTGACAATACTGGACACTCCCATATTATCATTAATAACAAGGTGAAAGATTTTTAACGTGACACTTGCACTTTTACTGATCATGATCAATAGTGAACTGTGAGCCAGTATATGCACATTGATGGGTAATTGTAATTGAGTGATCATTTGATATCTGTTATTATTATGAATATGCAGCCTACACTAGGTGACAACATTGTCCTATACAGTGAAACGTCTTTATAAATAAATGTTCTTTATAACAAAATGATTTACATTATATAACAAACTGTTTTTGAGGTCCCAAAAGGTTCTTATGCATGTAAAGGTACCCTCTTTATAAAGAAATGTTCTTGATAACAAAATAATAATCGAGTCCCCAAGAGTTCGTTATAAAGAAGTTTTACTGTATTACATACTTGATAGTATTTTTATTGTGAATATAATACTATCTTAAAGTTAGGCTACTTATTGTGTAGAAATAGAAGTACTGTACATAAATTTGGCAGGCTTTATAGTACAGTATAGTACACCTGTGCGTACCCATGTTCTTACATTTGTGGTAGACAATCGAATTGGGTGATACGGTATGTTGCCATAAATTTCCTAGTAGTATATCACTATGATGGTTCAGTTCAGCAGGATGCAATCTATTTGGCACTTGTTATGGGGCCATCAACATCCACAAAACAAGTATGGTACTATACATTCTATACCATGTCACAATAAATAAGTAGAATAGCAAAATATAGAACAGTACTTCTTACTTAATGAGACATAATCCTACCTTTTCTCTTTGTAGTTTGTGACGAGTGCGGACACGAGCATGAGGGAGACTGTCCAACTCACGGCGCCCTAGATCACATTGAAGACACTGTGGTAAATATTTAATCATTCATTATTGATAGCCCAAAAATGTAGTTGTAAGTTCCAATTTTATTCATGGTTTTCTAAATAAATAAATACATATACACTACTTAAACTGTGTTTATTATATTTTTAGAATGGGGGTGGATATGAAGGAAAGCAACAGTTTACCTTGGTGAAATATATGGTTGTGCTAACATAGCTCCTCTTTTAACAGGTCCCAGATCACATAACTGGTGAAGAACGGGCGATACTCAGTTGCCCACAACAGCTGACAGTAGCAACGTCAAAAATTGTCAATGCTGGCAAGGGGGTCTGGGCCAAGGTTTCCATCAAGAAGGGGACTCGGTTTGGTCCGTATAAAGGATCACGACTGCCAGCACAGGCAGAGCCTACAGGCTACAGCTGGGAGGTGAGGGAACAGACACAGTATTTTAATAGTGCGAGTTGTGTGTACACTGTGTACATGCACCCCCCAGGCAGCATACTAAACATAAATAAAATAAATAAATACATACATACATTACTTTAACTGTGTTTATTATATATTTAGAATGGGGGTGGATATGAAGGAGACCAACAGCTTACCTTCTCTTAAACTGTGTTTAATAGTTATTTAACACATTGAACGCCAAAAACGTCAATCGACGTTTTTAGCAAGCGCCATAACACTATTGCCAAAGACGTCGATTGACGTTTTTAGTTCGTCGTCAAGGAAACTGTTTGTATTATCGACCGTGTTCGGTGTACGGCCTTGAAACTACGCAATTACGCCAACAGATAGCAGCATTATGTGAAAATATCACGTTTTCGTCTTGGATGTTTGTTTATTCACGGGAAATACGTGTGTAAAGTGAACTTTGTTTCGTTTTGTTTGTTTTTGTTGAAAATAACTCCAGCGCCGAAGAAACGTCCGTCAAACAACAACTTTTTAAACCATATATACACGGATCAGGACTCGGAAAATGAATTCAACTTGTGTAGTGACAACTCCGACAACTCAGATATTAGTGACAATTAATTTAGGTAGAATGGAGATTATGATAATGAAGGAATTGGCGCTGAAGATGGACTTGGACAAAACTTCGTACCTCTAGGCATAGAACAAGGGTCTTTAAACTCAAAGGGTACATTTTGGGGTACATTTTCCAAATGCTGATGAAGGTAGGGTTATTCATGAAGCAGGTCCTAGTAGGCCTAGGCCTAAAACAGCTACCAACGTGCCTGTAACCCAAGAACCTGCTTGGCCTAGCAGGTAGGCAAATGCCTGGCACAGGGGTAGCTGCCCAGCCTAAAAGCGCGCGGCATTGAATGTGTTAATAAGCAAATATTCCAAAATTACAATAACTAGGAAAATGCTCTGCGTTGCCAGATGAGCGTTTTTTTTTTTTTTTAATAAATCAAACAAATCATTTGCATATCATATCACTCTTACAAGAAAAAAATACTTTTATAATAAACATATGATTTTTTTTACAAGATGGCGGTTTAAGTTACAACCTACGAATTTGTGTATTTTATTTCCCGATATGTTGCTAATAATTACACGAAATATTATGTAAATCCGTTAAGAAGGTTTCTTCAAATAAATTGTAACCTTGAAGTTGATTTTTCAATGGATTTCCGCATAAATTAATTTGATCGTGGTCTACTCAATAGGCTCTAATTTATTTATTTATTTTTTTATTTATTTAAGTAAGCCCTCTACATTTCACTCATGTGCATGTCACAAGGTTCATGTCATAAGTTCATAAACTATTAAACTTATCACTCAGTGAATGGAAAGTTCCATAATGTAGATACAGACTATATCTAAAATGTAATACGTATTGTTTAATCATACAATAACCACATTTCAATCATAATAAAAGCTTTTTAATTTGTCTTCAAAGGTTGTTGTTATTTTCTGCATTTTTGCCGTGAAAGTCATAAAACATAACACGTCATTGTAGCCATTCTATGATAGCTATCAAAATTCCAAATACATAGTGAAAAAGGTCTGACTACGTAAGCCATTTCGGCAGCATACTATGTGCATCTAACTTCAATGGTCCGCAAATTCGAATCATATCGGTGGAACACTGTAAAAATGAAGAAAATTATAGCCGTAAATAAACAATATTTTTTTACAACATGGCGGTTAAAGCTAAAAAATTTGAAACTACTTATTGTCGAGTGTTAGTACTATTGATGTGGACCTACATGCAAAAAATAATTTATATTGGTGTGCAAATTTTAATTTAGTTCAATAAATAAAAAAACGTGTTTTTCAGTCATTAATTTTTGGTAGGTTGGCATCTTACGTCATTGTAGCCATTCTATGACATGTCATAATAGCTGCAGCTATCGAGATTTAAAATAATGGTGAGAAAGGTATGATTGCGTACGCTATGTTTGGTGTATACTATGTGCATCTAACTGCAACAGTCCGCAAATGCGAATCATATCGGTTGAACACTGTAAAAATGAAGTAATTATTGTCGTAAATAAACAATATTTTTTTATAACATGGCGGATAAACTTACAATTTTGAAACTATTGTCAAGTGTTGGGACCGTCGATGTGAACCTACAAGTGAAACATAATTTAAATCCGTGAGTAAGTTTTAATTTAATTAAATAAATAAACAAATTTTGTTTTTCAGAAATAAAGTTTTTGTAGGTTGGCATCTTGACGAATTTTGCTGGTTATGTTAACAGTATCAAGTTTAGTGGTCACAAATGTTGCCCGAAAATTTCAGCAAAATATGTCAAGCCGTTTGACCTGTGCGCGTCAAACAAAATTTAGCACACATACATACACACACACAAACACACACACACAGACAAAGCGCCGATCGAGATGTATGGAGAAATTCATTCTGCTTCGCTACGCTCATCTAATAATAAATTAATAATTGACATTTTGGCAAATATTGTGTGACGTGGAATGTAGTGGGAGCAAAAAGACTGTGGGAACATTGCGAGAGGTGAAAATAACTAATAAACAGACTTCTCTTGGTAGCAGAGGCAGACAAAGAAGAGATTGTGGATGTGGTTGTGTCTAGCCTGGCTATAGCCAGCAATGAACATGTTACCCCAAGAAATGGAGCGGTATGCTGCTCCCCTCAATCTGATGTAAAAAATCAATATGGGTCTAAAATATTTAGGATTTTAGACCCTATATTGAAACAATCATTCAGGAAATGCTTTAAAAAGAATTATTATTATTATTATTATTATTACACATAGTTTATGACATTCTTGACAGTTGGGTGATGTGATGTGGTGGAGTGTTTGGTAGACGTAGACAAGTAGAAGGACGACATATCGAAAAGAGCTAAAGGGGAGAACCTCATTTCGTTGCCTTGTCTAGTCCAAATTCTATCCCAGGCCCGGAAAATCATTTGGTGGGTGGGGATTATAGGACGAGGGTCTTGGGGTACAGGGGGAGGGTTGGTGGACATTTAGGTTTCATAAATGAGAATTAAAAGAGACAAAGGAAAGTGTTGAAATGAAAAGACCTACTGAAAACAGTTAACAATGAAGAGCTATTACACACCATCGACTGATTGATAATAATATAATAAGCCTATATATAGAAAATAAAATTCCATTTGTTTAAGGCCCAGTATTAGTGTCCTTATAACTACTTATTCGTAAAATAAAACTAGCTTGTTTTCACCCTGGCAACCACGTTATCAGGATATTTGAAATCCACCAAATAGCTTATTTGCTACAAATAACTGACTACCGGTACCGAATTTATTTATTTATTGTGAATTGTGATACCAGAACTAGTAGGTTGTAGAGGCCTACTAACATGTGTTTCTATCCCAGCTGAAAAAAGATCGTCAGACCGTCGCCTGCATCGACGCATCGAACCCCGAGATCTCCAACTGGATGCGCTACGTGAACTGCGCGACGCAGAAGAGGGACCAGAACCTGTTTCCGTTCCAGTACAAGAATTCCATGTACTACCGAACCAACTGTGAGCTGAAGCCCCACGACGAGCTGCTCGTGTGGTACGGTAACGAGTACGCCCGGATGCTCGGGATTGACGTGGAGGCTTTCCACCGCGGCGAACCTACTACACAACAAATCAGTACGTGAGATTCTAAAACAGTAAAATCTCTCTAAGGTAGATATGTTTAATGATATTGATTATTCCATTCGATATCAATATCGCATAGGAAGTCTAGAATAGGGTCATATCGAAAATATCGCGATATCGTGGTGAACTTAAAATATTTCTTACGTGGTCTGTAGTACGCTTTGCTGCTGTTAGTCACTGCACATCTCCCTTCTTCCTCCTCCAACTTTTTGTATACTAGTAGGCATTGAGGCCTACAAGGTTGACTATAATAAAGCAAGAAACCAGGATGGATGAATTTTTTGCATTTAAATTAACTTTTTGATAAGATTTTAAGTGATTTAAATTAACAATAAGAAGTGTTCCGAAACTGGTGTTGTGCGTATCTGAGCACACTCTCTATTGATGTCTATTATTAATATAAACATTATTAAACGAGTGGCTGAAAAAGCAATCTTGGCATAAGATATGAAAAAAAAATGTATATGAACTACCTCTACTCTGGTAGCCATAATATGAGACCCAGTCAGTAAAGTAGTGATTGTTGTAGCTCCAAATGACATAAAATGCATTCTAGACACAAGTGCAAGAAGTTCATTTTTATTCAATTAAATTCCACCCTGCAAGAGACAGTCCACCGTCTTCTTGAGCTGTCTTCAAGATATGTAGGGCAATCTGGTTTCAAAGATCTTGATTTTCATGATTTTAAGCATTTGAGCTATAAATATACATTATCAGTATATTAAAACACTTAGGCTTTCATGGCCCGGGTTAATCAAATTAAAAACAAGCCAGGTTATTACGTCACGTCATTGACATGCCAAGTGTCATACTCCTAAACAATTTTAAAGTTACAGTTCAAAAACAACATGAAAATTGTCATTTTTGTCATGGAGTTAAAAAATATTGCACTTTTTATAACATAATTGTTTAAAACCTACGTGACAATAAATATTAGGGCTAGAGGCAAGAAAATAATTTTAATACTAACAAAAAAAGTATAATTTATTTATTTATTTAAAGATAAGATAAAGATATTTATTCTTCAAGACATACATGGTAATTGTACAAAGTCTAAATCTCTGACAAGATGTGCGAAGAGTGGTCTGCGTGTGCACGCAGCATTTGATAGTGCTAGTACATTCAATATGTTGCAAGAGGCACCTGAATATTAAAGCTTGTCAAAAAGTAAAGTAATAATTTTTAAAAATAAAATAAAAAAACAGTAAAAAGTAAACTAAACAGTAATAATGGGTTATGAAAGTAGGTGCCAATCGGCTGGAATGGTATATTAAGTGAGGAAAGGATCCAACAGCTCCAACAGATCCAACCAGCGAGGCAGGCCATCCCGCCGCCCAATGATGTTATACCTCTAGTCACACAGTGGCACCCAGGACTACAGGCACTCAATGGTATAATGAAAAGTGGCCTTCACATTTTAACATCCTCCACTAAGACCCAAGATCTTGTAAAATCCTTGCCTAGAGTAGCCTTCAGACGCCCCCCGAACATTGCGGACCTAGTGGTCAGGAGAGACTGCCGCATCAGGGACGCTCCTGAAAATGAACCAGCAGGTTCCTACCCTTGCCAAGGAGGTAACGGTTGCTTGACGTGCCCAATTCATCAACCTTCCACCACGTTCAGTGCCCAGGCCACCGGCAAGACATACCCAATAAGGCAACACAACACCTGCCAAACCACCAATGTAGTCTACCAACTGAACTGCAACCACTGCCCTGCCGAATATGTTGGCCTAACTAAGAACTCGCTTAGGTCACGGATGAACGGGCACAGGCAAGACACAAAAAACCTGACCATGGACAAACCGGTGGCTCAACATGCGGCATCCCATAACCTGGCATTCAATGGATGTTTCAACACCAGAGTGATAAAATCCCTCCCAGCCAGCTGCAACCCAGGCGAACTAAGACGGTGGGAGGTGGCCCACCAGTGGATCACTAAATCTAGGTTGGCTCCCAACCTAAACATCCGTTAGTGATAGCCCTCTCCCCCTCTCACCTCCCTGCCACCACACCCCCCAACAGCGCCTTGTAAATATTGTACATATATATATATATATATTTTAGTCTAGTTTATTATAGTTGTTTAGTTGACTAGAGTAGTTGCAGTAGCCATTCTTCTCTCGAGTGAGCAAGACCTCGGTCGAAACGTCTCGTTATATTTTGTATTATGTCTTCATGTGTACTTCAAACTCGCAAATCCGTCATCTTACTTCACGAAGGTAAGCTGTTGGATCCTTTCCTCACTTAATATACTAAACAGTAATAATCATTGTTTCTTGGAAAGGTATTCAGAATTTGCTTGACCTACCGGTACCTTAGTTCAAATCAAATAACTAACTTCATCGAAAATTCCTGTTTGATTTAAAACATGACCTGCAGATATAGTAAGTATTATTATTAATTTACTTTATTAGCAGTTTGCTTAGTTACATTCACATTCACATTACACATTCACATTACATTTAAGGTCTACAGATTATTTCAATCTCTGAAATGAAAACTTCACTACACAAGCCCAAGACAACCGAACGCGCACACTCCCAATCCTGCAACCCAACCAGGAACATCCATGATATATACATATATACATGCACATATCATGGATGCTCCCAGCCGGGTCACAGAACTAGGAATGCACACGCTCAGCCTTCCTAAGCCCACGCAGTAAAGTAAGTAAGTATTTCTTTATTTTCATGTTAACATGTATGAATACAGGGTTACAAGAAAAAAGGCGAGGTTCAAAAAATACAGTTTTGTTCTTCCACCCTACCATAATATCTTAACATATTTTAGATTTATATATTAACAGTTGACAGACTCTCGTCAGGTGAGATAAAACGCCCGTTTTAGGGAAACGTTTACACTTGAGTGGTAGGTAGAGAACTCAGAAACTCTTCCAAGTTGTAGAAGGGATTTGCAAGAAGGTACTTTTTAAATTCATTTTGTAATGATGTTGGGGGCAAGCCTGTGTTCATTAATGATGATACTTTGTTGAAGATTTTCCTTCCTTATCTCCTCAATGTACGTATTTCCAAAACCTTTAAAAGGGTAATATTACCCAAAGAGTCACATGTGCAATATCAATTATATTGAGACTGTACACTTTGCAGACATGGCTCTATAATAAGATTTCTAAGATAAGATCTAATAAGATTTCTCGTTTGCTTTCAGACTCCACATTCCAGTGCACCGGGTGTTCGCTGGGGTTCGTAAGTCCGATCTACCTTAAAGCGCACAAGCCTTGTTGCAGCAAGGGGAGGAGGAGGAATATTGTCACCAAGGACAAAACTACCAACGAGAACTCGGACCAAAAGGAAACGTCCGCGGGCAAGAGCGGACACGACCAAAACAAGGAAATCGTCGTGAAAGGTTTAACTAGTAAGTTTGTAACAGTTACAAGTTGACAAGCAAGACGGGTCTAACTAAACCGACCCACGGTGATTTACATCCTAGAGTCCACATAAAATAGACTGGTCAAAAGTTGGGAGAAATCAGTTGAGTGTACATGAACAACTCAATTATCACCTGCTCTTGGCTACTGTAACTAATTAAGCAAGCATTTCCCTTTCCCTTCTATTATTATGGCACTCATTTCTAATGTCCCCAAAGCGATTGTTGAACGGGAATTCCAATCAAGTTGAAATTCGGACCATCCACAAATTCGTAGATGGATTTTAATTAGTTTTGAGGCAATATCATTTAAGAAGTTGAATAGTTACATAACAGTTATCAAATGTTTGTCCAAAACAAAATAGTAACAAAATGTGCACGAGTCATAGTATAGCACATAACATTCTTTCGTGTTACTTTAAACTAAATCCAATAAGTATTGGAGGCAATAATTACATTTATATTGCTGCCCTAATGGTACTCGCTTATCAACACGTCATCCACAGCTTTTTTCTACTTTATTTCACAAGCATTTAATTGATATAAAAAAATTACTTCATTGGCATTTTTGACATGACATCTATGCATAATATTATTTATACATGCATCATTTTGATTTGATTGAAACTTGAATTTGATTTGATTAAATTCCACTGCACTGTGTGTGGCAATAGTATACATATTCTAGTTCTAGTTTATCTGAAGCCAAATTAAATCGCAGATCACTTTAAATGTACCTAGAAACTGAAGAAAACGACCTATTAACATCACAAGGCCACTAGAGAGATACTACTACTCAAATATGGCTTTTGGCAAAAACTTTTTTTTTTATCTTATGCCGAAAGTTTGATTTTTCAATCATTTTTCTTCCTAGCTATCCAATAAATATGTGCTTCCTTCTCTGGCCCGCTCAGGTTATTTGGCAGGGCGTCAATGTCAGATTTAAGTGCGGCACAGCTGAGGAGATGTGCTCTGTCCTGAAAACCTAATGTACATAATTTGCAAGTTGCTGGTTCCTTTGTTATTTGAAATCGACTCAAGTGGTGCTGCAGGACATCGTGTCCTGTGGCCAGCCGGAACTGCGCTGTTGCCACCTTTCTTGTCCATGATTTGTCCGGCCCTTTGAGCACCTCGTCTCGCCACAGTTTGTGGTTCGTCTTGGACTCTTGAAGTCTTTCATATGATGTCTTGAGGCCCTCCTTAGCAAGGTTTTTGGCAGAGTTGAAGGATATACTCGCCGTGTCGGGTGCCGGCTTCTTCGAGCCCAATTTGGCTAGTGCGTCGGCTTTTTCGTTGCCCAGGATGTTACAGTGGCTTACTGGATTTTTAGCACTTTGCCATGCATCACATTTCTGATAAGACTTTTTTGAAGTGAGACTTTTTTGAGTGTTTTGGCAAAAACATAAATTGTTTATTGCCATTTGCCAATCAGAAAAGGCGGGGATGAATTCATGTCCAGCAACATACATTTCATAGATTCCCTCAAAAAAGTTAATATATTTTTATATTTATATCACAAAACTCTCTAAATATTCCTTTTACACTAAATAGAGCTAAATATTCCAAAACATTGTTTTAATTTTTGCTACAAAAAGGTCATGAAATTCATGGACATAAAATATCACGCAGATACACGCATACCCTACCAAAACATGAAATGCATTAGACCCCAATCCCATATATGTATTATGTATATGATATGTATCTATCTAGTTATAACTTATCTTATTCATGCCACAAAAGTGATTGCCCAAAAGAAAATCACTAAGGGCCAGTTTCACCAAACTTTAATCCGGTGATTTTCTGTTAATCGGAGGTAAAACATGGCGCCCTGTAGAAGCCACCATTCATTTTTTATGTGATGTTTGTTGAAACCATAGTAACCAATCCGAGATTAGAAAATCGACTGATAAAAAGTTTGGTGAACTCAGACCTTAGTGTAACGGCCAGCTTCCATGTCTCTAGCTGTGCGGCAAGATGATGCGCAGGGACCAATCAGAACTAGGCCAAACTCCTACCATGCGGCAGCTTCGCGCATCATCTTGCTGCACGGCAATAGACATGAAAACTAGCCATTAGTGTAGTGTAATGTTCGGATAAGAATTGAATATATCCAGTAATATTATGAGATAGCTTTTGAGTAGAATGATGAATAAGAGAAACTCAAGTTACCTTCAAGATGCCAATTTACTCTAACTACTACTGTGCTTCAAGAAATATTCTCTTTTCCTTTCAGACTCTACATTCCAGTGCACCTGCTGTCCGCTGGGTTTTAGCAATGCGGACTTACTTCAAGCGCACAAGAAGAACAGTTGCCGCAAACGGTGGACGCTTCTCAACTCAACGCAGTCAACTACCGGCGCAGACTCGGGCCAGAAGGAAACATCCGTGGGGAAGAGTGGACACGACAGAAACAAGGAAACCATTGAGAAAGGTTTACGTGCTGGCGACAAGTTCCCATGCGACGTTTGTAACCTGGTATTTAAGAGCGAGGTAGGGCTGAGGCAACACGCAGCGAACCACGAGAGCGGAGACAACTCACGCAGTGGTGCTAGTTTCAGTCGGGACGGTCACCTCGCCGCACACAAGAGGAAACACACGGGCGAGAAGCCCTTTGCCTGTGATGTGTGTGGTGCTAGTTTCACACAGAGTGGTGACCTCACTAGCCACAAGAGAACACACACGGGTGAGAAGCCCTTTGCCTGTGATGTGTGTGATGCTAGGTTCGCACGGAGTAGCCACCTCACTAGCCACAAGAGAACACACACGAGTGAGAAGCCCTTTGCCTGTGATGTGTGTGATGCTAGATTCATAAGTAGTAGCCACCTCACTAGCCACAAGAGAACACACACGGGTGAGCGGCCCTTTGCCTGTGATGTGTGTGATGCTAGGTTCACACGGAGTGACTCCCTCACTAAACACAAGAGAACACACACGGGCGAGAAGCCCTTTGCCTGTGATGTGTGTGGTGCTAGTTTCACACAGAGTGGTGACCTCACTAGCCACAAGAGAACACACACGGGTGAGAAGCCCTTTGCCTGTGATGTGTGTGATGCTAGGTTCGCACGGAGTAGCCACCTCACTAGCCACAAGAGAACACACACGAGTGAGAAGCCCTTTGCCTGTGATGTGTGTGATGCTAGATTCATAAGTAGTAGCCACCTCACTAGCCACAAGAGAACACACACGGGTGAGCGGCCCTTTGCCTGTGATGTGTGTGATGCTAGGTTCACACGGAGTGACTCCCTCACTAAACACAAGAGAACACACACGGGTGAGAAGCCCTTTGCCTGTGATGTGTGTAAGTAGTGTTGGAAGTCTTGAAAGTTTCAAATTGAAAGTTTCAATTTGAAAGTTTCAAATTGAAACTTTCAAGGCATTAAGTGAAACTTTCAAAAAAACGTGAAAGATTGATATTGATATTGAGTAGTTGCAGTAGCCATTCTTCTCTCGAGTGAGCAAGACCTCGGTCGAAACGTCTCGTTATATTTTGTATTATGTCTTTATGTGTACTTCAAACTCGCAAATCCTCATCTTACTACACGAAGGTAAGCTGTTGGATCCTTTCCTCACTTAATATACTACATTGTTACTAGTTAAGTACTTATTACTTTTAAAGTTATTCAGAATACAGTACTGTATATTGATTGGTCACATAGGCAGTGACAGTGAAGTTGAGAATAACTTTACAGATTTTGAGACTCCAGAGTCCGAGTAAAAGAGAAATATACTACGTTTACTACGCAAGCCGAGTCTGTACGATTCGGTTCATACAAACTGTATTCGTACGAGATTTTCCTGGTAAACACGTCTGTATGTACCGAGAAAGTATCCGAGCCAGCACGCTCTGCCGATCAGTAATAATGACTAAATTTAGACAATGTACAATCTCAGAATCCGTGGTTAAGTACGGTAATCAGAAACTGGAGCTGATTGTCGAGTACCTATAGTACAACTAAGTAGGCTACGAACTTGGTTCGTGTGGTAACCGTATATTCAGATTTCTCTAATAAAACTAAGAAAAGTATATTGGTATCTGTATATATACCTGCCCTGACAGTGACAGGTTAAGTCAAAATGTAATTTCTTTATTTTTTTACATAGCCTATTTTATACCAGCCTAATAAAATGCATTAAATTCATGGTAATGTGTCAAATTTTCATTAAAATCAATCTTTCACAAAATTTCAATATTTCATGAAACTTTCAACGAAACTTTCAACGAAACTTTCAAAAACATGAATTTCATGAAATTTTCCAACACTATGTGTAAGGCTAGGTTCACACAGAGTGGTGACCTCACTAGACACAAGAGAACACACACGGGTGAGAAGCCCTTTGCCTGTGATGTGTGTGATGCTAGGTTCACATGGAGTAGTGACCTCACTAGACACAAGAGAACACACACGGGTGAGAAGCCCTTTGCCTGTGATGTGTGTGATGCTAGGTTCATAAGTAGTAGCCACCTCACTACACACAAGAAGAGACAACACACAGCAGGAGTCGTACACACACAAGGACTACAAGACTAGCTTTGCCCCATCCATACAGGATTCCCATAAACACTTCGTAATGCATTTCCCTGATATTCCATGAGCACCATATTTAATTTACCTGATAGTGTAAATAGTCTATGTAGACTCGTATGTTTAACAATGTTCTAGAATTGTGATCAATTCAAAATGTAAGGGACCACAAAATCCTCACTTTGAAGTACAAATTTTTGTTTGAAGTTTGAAGTTACTGAGTTTGAATTAACTAGAGATTACTGTACTGTACAGGAAGTAGGAGGGACTAGAAACCTTAAATTACAGGTTGGATCTTTTTGAAATATATAGAATAATAGGGATGGGTACCCAGATATCGATCGAACGTCAAATGATTTTTCCTAGGGATCTGCGGTTAGTACTCTCGGTTATCAATTCAGTTAGTTTAATTAACCTTGGTTTTCGGTTATTTATATTAATTAATATCCCTTGATTCCACTTTGTAGGCAAACAACAGTATTCGTTTTATAAAAAAACACCCATTGGGAATAAACAGACTAGACTACCTTTTTCATGCTATAGCTACATATCTAAGGCGCGCTTGATTTCGTGTGCTTGCCAACCGTGCAGTCGTAACAGAGTCGATAAAGAAGACTGTGACATACGGTACAAAGTTATTGATCTGTCCGGTCGATTAGTCGTACGGGCAGCCATTTTGAACTGTGCTGCGATCTAGCTGAGAAAAAGAACACTATTACTGCTACACCACGGCGGCTGTGCCGCGCGTGAAAAATTATCTCGTAAATTCTACCCGGAAAAACCGACTTCGTTTTTTTTTTTTTTTTATATCTGCTCCCTGTGTCCAACAATAAAGTCGGGTTATTATCGGTTATTAAAATAAATTTTTGTTCTGGTTAACTAAAACCCGACGTGACCCAAAAAATCGGTTCACTTCACATCTCTAATTTTTCTAAGTAGGCATAAATATTATGATACAGGGAATAGAATATCCGAATCCGATATACATGAAATAAATCAAGTAACTGAGAGCAATTCAGTTTCTCTTAAGATTTGTGTTTTAACTCATATTACTTATCTGCACAGTAAGTTGTTTTAATAAGGGTAACAGCATGTCAAAGCCATGTAAAGGGGTTGACAAAGTTCCGCACAGATTGGCTGATCCCTGTTAGCCACTCGCTCTGCATTAACCACCTCACAAGATACAGTAAACATCGAGGAACCCAGAAGTTGTCAAATCGTAATATTAAAATTTGCTGTATCGCAAAAACGTCAAAATTCAATAGTATATTGGCCAAAACAAACACCACATAAAGAGATCGATGTTTTCTTGTATAGCGCACAGATACGATGCTTTGTGCATGCATAGTAGGCAGATAAAGCGGATACATCATAGTAAACAAGTCATGTCCTTCAAACTGCTGCAATTGTGTCGTAATGATAGAATTATAGAATCAAACCTCGTTAGTACGTCTTCGTGCTTACGACGTCAATATTAGTGGTCTTACCGCCTAATCCCTATTAGAACAATGTTAATTTCAATTTGTTACGTTTTTCCTTGGTACTTTTTCACGCGTAGGACGCATAGTTCTCTCTGTCCCGTTGTAAAATAGTTCGTGTTTAGCGCAGCGCATTTACCATCATTGGCAGAGGAGTGACGGCCGAGGATACAATCTACAGCAAGTGTGGGAAGCACGTATTCTGGACAGCAGGGATGGTTTGCCATGAACACTGGGGGTTTCTTTGGTTTTCACTCTAAGGATGCGTTATGATAAATACATTCACATCGATAATTGCATCCTTTACACAATATATCGTGATAATATCGTGGGATGATAGCATCACTATAATATCGAGGAATCACGCCGAATGGAAACATTTCCCAAGTTGACCTAATAATATCTTCGATAGCTGGTTTATAGTTAATTAAATACACTCCGTAAGTTATTGATACACTGTCAATGTCATCATTTGAAATTATTGAAAGCTAATTACTGTAATTAGTAATGATATAATCAATAACCGCCGCGAACAGGTGTAAACTACAACGATAACTAGTCCTATTAACAATTTATCATGATATAGTCATTGTACAACATCTTCGGTAATGCTTCCGTCACGGGTGGGTGAGCGCGTCATCCAACCAGCGGCCATGGCTAATTCAGATACCTGCTCGGGTTGGCCGAGACAGTAAACACGTCATTGATTGATGACGAAAGCATTACCGAAGTTATTGTAAGACAACTTTACTGGGTGCAAAATAATATCGCGATATGATGGCACAAATCTTTCTGTATCGATATACGATTATTCTTTGCATCACTAGTTTTCACAGATGGCTCTAAAATTGGCAACAAAGTGTTGCTCCATCTTACCTGAACAGTTCAGTCCACACAACATGTGTTCAGTTTAACTGTTAAAAATCTACTAAATTGGTATCTTAAATCATCTGGGACGCGAACGATCTTGGCTACTGAAGTGCCCTAAATTCATCGATTAATCAAGCGGAAATGTGCTCTCACTGATCCACTAGCGCGTTCGTATGAGCGCATCACGTCACTTCTTCAATGCCATTTCCCCCATGGGGCCACGAGGCGCTATTACCCCCATCCCCCCCCTCGCCAAGCATCGCCTTATCGAGTTCACTTTGTCTCCATGTATGATCCTCGTGCTTGATGTCTTTCTCTCTTGCGGACACGGCTCGTTAACATTCAACTTGGCCGACTGCCTGCCTGCCGAAAACAAGTCTGCGATGCAGCTATCCGAGGTGGCTTACACATGTTTGGGCTTGGTAGACAAAAAACTCTATACCTACACCTGAGAGTTCAACTTCCATGTGTGTTCGGAATCATTAGTTCGTATTAAACAATTAACGTTCTGTATATAAGTAACCTGACAGAGACACACACTAGGTTACCGTCGACTACCGTACAGTACTTGTTAAGGGTGTAAAACGCAATTAGCGTAATGCTCAAGAGAAACCACTTCACAAGGCTGTTGTTAAAAAACGATATTTTAGGTTATCTCAACTGAGGTATGTTATTTTTGTGCCACACTTCTAATTATGTAATTTGTACTCTTTCTAAAGGTATATTATGGTGTTAGGGTAGGTTATGTTATGTTATTCAGTACACTGTAATATACACTACACTGTACAGTGACATTACCTAATTTAAATTTTATATTCAATCTTCCTAACCAGAGAACTGTGCAACGATGGGCAATTACAGTACAGTATTAAACAAATATTTGTGTTGATTTGATAACAGAATTAACAACAAACATTCATTCACTCACAAAAGAGTGGGAACACTTGTAAGTTGTAGGGGATATACATAGTATGCACTAATCAACAACAAATCTACATACATCTAATCAAACAACTTAAGTATAGCCTAGCTGACCAAAATGTACCTGCAGGAATATTCAACACTGATTAAGATTAGAAATCAAAACATTTTAATCATTATTGATGGTGGTCATAACATTAAGATGTATTATTATGTTATATGTGTGAAGTGTATATATGTAAAGTAAGTAATAGATTGCCAGTACCGGTACAAGAGAATGAAACATTTGTATATTTAAATGTAGAACTTCGGTTTACATACATGAGATCTCAAAGCATTTCATAGTTAGCTAGGTAGCCTACACATACTGCACAATGTAACTTTAAGGTAGGCCTACGATTCATTGTCAGTACAGTATTACGATAACAATATATAGGTACGTATGTATGATGTATGACTGCCAAAGCTTTTTGCTGATGATAATCGATAATTAAAAGTTGTTTTAGTTATTAATATTAATTACCATAATATTTATAAAATTAATTTATAATTATTAATTGTCAGTGAACACAATTTGTAGCTAGTTGGAAGTTTCCAAGACTGGTAATTTAATTTCAATGAAGTAGGTTATAAATCTGATAATCCTTCAGAATATATGGATTTATTAAAATGTATGTATTTATATTGAGTTCAATTGAATGGAAGTAAAATGGGAGTTTCACAAATTCGTACATTACGTTATGTGGAAATCAAGCCTTTAACTAAAATGCAATGTAAATCTTGGAAACTGCTGTATGATGAACATCAAATACAGACTGTACAGTCTTATAAATTATGTAAAATCCCAATTAAAAAATAAAACATGTGTAATTTGGAACTCTATGTTTTATTGTTATTCACTTTCTTACCTTGCCTTCCTAGTTCAAGCTGTCAACCTTTCCGCTTAACTCGTTGGGTTGAAAACTGAAGCAAACACTGAATGAAAATTCATAACACGGACTCGGAAATTGAAAATGTGATCGGGAGAGCCATTTTAATTTTGTTTTTAATCATACAACTCTCAGTTAAATACCATTTTTACACCAAAGGGCAGATTTATAGACAGGAGTCGACTGTATTTGTTCTTTGTCTATTAGGGTAATAGCATAAAAAAAAGAACCCATAGTTTTTGCAAGAATTCGTGTATCACAGGAAACTTATTGTGGGTAAGTAATTATTAGTACTTATTATGGGTAGTAATTTCTTAAACATTGACCATCTCTAAAACTTTATTTCCAACTCCGTAAACACCCTTTATGATTTGATGTGAAGAGTAAATTATTTAAATTATTAATTTATTATAGTGAGAAAGGATGTGGAAATGCGAGGAGGGGACTGGAATGTAGTTGAGGGGGAAGAGTGGTGGCAGGATAGAAGATGGAGAGGCTTATCTTCAATGCCGACCCAACGCAGAGTTGGACGTGGCAACAGATGATGATGATGATATCATTACTTTTCACTTTCCTTACAAGAACAACATCCACGTCATATTTACAGTAAGACCATCCCTCAATTACGTACCTGGCAGTCTTGCGTTAGGGATGGTGCGACAGGATATGGCCTGGAGAGAAGACAGACAAGATCCAGAGATTACTGATACTGAAGCCGATAAAAAAAAAATAATTGATTTGAGCACAAAAGTGCCTAACTTTTTGAATTTCATTTTTTATTCGTGCATATTACAATGTCATTGTTTCGCACATATCACAGTTTAAAAGCAATATTACAGTACAAATCAGTGGTACAACAATACACAGTACATTGTAGCATAGGCTAAACCCACTAAAACAAAGATGTTGCCATATTAATCCCTATCCAGCATCTGCTCAACAGAGTAAAATTCCTTCTCTAACAAGTATAGCCTACTTTCAATTTTTCCTTGAAAATTTTAATATTATCTAGTCTCTTGATCTCTAGAGGGAGTGCATTGAAAAAAGTTGCTCCTGCAAAAGTTGGTCCCTTTTTATAGGATTCTAGGTTATGGGCGACCACATGTACATCCATCCTCCTTCTTGTATTATAGCCTGCCCATGGACTGCTACCTTATCGCGGTGGGCAGGTTTGCGTGCTTTAATGATTCCTAGAGCTATGTCGGCGGAAGCGTATGCTTCTGGTAGGGCCACCCTAGCCGGACTGGTCGAGGAGGAGAAGTCAGACGAAGTGCAGTCCACAGCCCAAGCCCCTTTCCTCCCCCTTCCCTTCCCCTTTCCGCCCCCGACCCCCTATTGGCCCCTTTCCTCCAAACAGCCCCCTATTTCATCTTCATATATCACCCACTCATTGTCTCGATTAGCCTCGTTGCAAAAATATGAGACGTTAAGCCCAAATAATCAAACCTTGTATTATAGCAATGCAAATCAGCATTTGTCAAAATGTCAGGCTTGTGTGACCTTACATACAAAATGGTTTTCATTATACATAAGCTTGGGAGGGTCAACAACCCTAGCACTCTAAACAGACCTCTGCATGATTCACGTTTTCCAATGTTACATATAATCCTTATTGCTCTTTTTTGTTTAAAAAATATTCTTCTAACATTATCTTTATGTGACCATCCCCAAACTAAAATTCCATAACTTACATGGGATACAAATTAACGCATGATTTGCCAAAAGCAACAATTCCCTATTATTATTATTATACATTTTTAGCTTCCTTAATAGAAACAAACTCCCACTCAACTTATTAGCCAGTAATTCACACTGCAGATTCCAATATAAATGTTTGTCAATTGCTAATCACTAAAAGTTCAATATTTTCAACTTGCTCAATCGTTGTGCTCTCGAAGGGCATTTACGTATACCTGATCCGATTAACTCGATCAGTAGTCTTCCCTCGCTCTTCTCTCCGAGAGAGAGAAAGAGCTACTGCTCGAGTAGCTTGGATCAGGTTCGCGTAAGTAGCAATTAAGTTTTATGCGACCTCCCAATTGTCAGATGGGCAAAATCAAATAGGCTACACAGCAATAAAAATAAAATTGTCATTAAAGTCTCAAAATCACAATAATTATTATTAATGGATTTAAAGAAACACGTGTGCTCATTGTATTAAAACTAAAATCGACACTATTAATTTGATTTAGATCAATTTGTATCATTTCATTTCTATAAATTCATTTCGATAATTATGCAATGACTTGCATTGCATTTCTCTGCTAGGATGAGTAATAGATGTGGTTTAGTTGGGAGGTAGGAGGGGCCTATCCGTTGGCCTACCCTCTACCTATATAAGCAGGGGCGGTTGGCCCGTTCGTCAGAGCTTAGACGGTCAGGGTAGATTGAAGACAGGCTGAGTGAGGCTAGTCTTGTTTACGTGTTGTAGCGTGGCACGTGTATTTAACTAAGCTTTCGTAACAATAAACTGTATTCTGTATTTATATATATCTGTTAGTCGTACTTTCATCCCAGTTTATCCCCACGTACTTGTTTCCGAAGATAATGACAAATTTTGTCTTGTGTTAATTATTTCTCTAATGGCGTGTTCACCATTATTATCGATTTTACAACAATTCAGAAACTTTGTTCAATGCTATTATGTATTTGTTCAAGCATAGGCTCAGGAGAAACGAATCAGGTTGTTTGGGAGTGATTGATTGTTCTTAAAACTGAACTTTTTCTTTACTCTGCAACAGGTCTGTGGCAGATTATGAAAAAGTAAAATGTACTAATTTCATTTAATATATTTATTTTAAAGCTATTGCACAACGAAGTGAAAGGAAGCTGCATTTTCTTTCAGCCGTTACGTTGGTCTATTTCCTAGTTCCACTGCAGAGAACCCGTTTCGAGCTGGTTTTTTTATAGCTTGGAAATGTTCTTAATTCGATACATGTATAAACGCTGACTTTGGAGCAAATAGTTACGTAACAATGGTATAATGTCCCCTACCGAAAACCACTTGGTAGGAATTAAAATATGATTTATTTATTTTACGCGCCAAAAGACTTGAATGCGAGTAGCAAGGTCCCCTTCATCTCCGCCAGGGTCGCGCTCTGGCCTCGGCTCAGTGCTTCGTAGTTCGTCCGTCCTCCGCTAGGGAGGGACACTAAGCAGAGCGTGTTGAACCACCGTACTCCGTATTGTATTGTAGAAGATTATTATACAAATAAAAGGTAAAACAAATATATTTACATTGCAAATTAATTGATTATCAACCAAGCAATTATCTTTTAACATAATAAGCTTTGATATTTCTTCCGAACAAGTGATCCGGTTTCTACTCACTTTTTTTGTTTGTATTCCTTTGGGAGATAGATTACGTACGTAGTACATACACCGGATCATCTGATTATTTAACTGTAACTTCCACTTTTTTTTTGCAAATAGTACATTTTATGATAGTTAATTTCTATTTTTAAAATAGGCTACAGTGTTTTGACATGTGAATCACGTTAAATCGTACGAGCGAGAGCACAGCTGTTCTTCAGAGCAAACAGAAAATGCCGTCTACCAACGGTAGTACGTAAAAAACCTAACCCACCCTTCATCTGTAATTCTGTTAACTAAAACTAAATATAGATTACCCCTTCTTCAAACTTGAAGAAGGGATAATTTATTATTTGGGTATAAATTAATTTTAAAATAAATAACCCCTTCTTCAACATTCGATTGTAATCTAGGCCTAGTGATTTTCTTGCTTTCATTCTAGATTGGCAGCACTACCATTGGCACTTCAACGCTGATGGGGCGGCGCGGAGGGCGTCAATCTTTAAGAAAAATACTTCCACGACTGTTATTAGTGTATAAAATGAATAACAATATTGTAACACACTTAAAAATATTATTTATTTATCATTTCATAATAAAACTATGATTAGTAACGCAACTTTGGTGGTTTTGAACGAAAAAAAGTGAAAAGAAGTGAGTATAACACCCATAACACCGGATCTGTGCACCAACATTCGTTCTCTAACTGCAACTACGCTAATCACATGTCGAACATACACGCGTTTAAATTATGGCGTACATAAAAGGGAAATAGAACAGATTTAAATTAAATACAAAAAATCGTTTGGTTTAAATTACGTTTCGATTAAAAGATCAGCTTGCGTACGTTTAAAAACACGCTTTTAACATCTCTCAGCTGACTTCGCGGTGGCGGCGGGAGCGAATTAAGCATCATTCACAATCTGTTATAAGGCTTAAGGAGTAAGTCGTAAGGTTTATGTCGCAAGGCGTAAGAAAAGCCAGCCGTTCACAATGTCAATATTTGGTAAAATATTTGGTTGTTCTACGCATGCGCAACGGATGAGGCGATGACGATGCACAGCCTTTTTGTATGTTCGACCACGGTGTTGGACACATGACTGCATGGCAGTGTATCAGCTGTGTATGGTAGGAGTGGGAGATACCTTGTTGTGATTGGTTCGTCGTAAGAGTCTCGTCGTAAGAATTGGATTTTGGGCAATTCACTACGACTTGCGCCTTACGCCTTATAACATACGACACGTTGTGAACAGTGACATTGAAACATACGCTTGGCAATATTAAACCATACGACTTAGACCTTACTCCTTAAGCCTTATAACAGATTGTGAATGATGCTTTAGAACGAATTTTCGAAAATTTGTTCCAAATCGAAATAATAGAACGAGATAAAAGTGTCAGAAAAAAGATCGAATATCTGATAAAAAAAAAAGACGGTCATCATTTTGGATTCTGGCTGTTGCAGAGGTGATCCGAGAGATTTGTGAAAACGTTCCCTGGAAAACATCTTTATTGCTACATAAAATAGGCTATATGTAGAATAGGGGCCTAGGGCCTATGTGTATATACACGCTGATTAATTTAAACAACAAGAAAGCTCTCACATTACTAGGCCTAGGCCCTATATGGTAATGGTCTAAACAGCCAGGTAGGCCCGAGGCAAAGTTAGGCCTTACTTTGGTAGGCCTATCAACGCTAACGAAATGGACGAAGTGTCCAGATATTTCTCAGTGTCGGACTGGGAGACTTTACTCGCTTGCGATAAACTGGAGTTGTTAAACCAGTACGGACATTACCAGCAAATGATACGTAAAAATGGTGAGTAACTATCCTAGGCCTAAGGCTCGACTTACAACTGATTTAATCTCAAAGTACTGAGCTAGGCCTAGCTGTTCCTACTGCTATGGTACTGAGTTTGTCTACTTGTCACTGACCAAATGAATGGTATCTTATAGCCTAGTCTAGATCCTAGATCTAGTCTTACCATAAGCTCAACCTAGGCCTACTTAATTTACATAAGTCGAAGTTAGGTAAACCTATGCCTAGGCCTAGGCTAGTCAGCTAGGAAAATAGCAAGTAGCCTAGGCCTATACCCTACTGAATTTTTGTTGCAAGGTGGATATGCTAAGCATCTGCTGTCATTTCATTTCTCTTCTTGGTATTTGGGGAATGAATGTGACTTTGTTTTTTTCAACGAAATTAAACAAAAATCACTTTTTTATGTTACCTGTTACTGTATCTTTCCAATTATGTAAGGCGCATGCTTCAAAAAGTACATATTTATGTTTTAAATCAATTTAATTCTGTTGAATTAGCTAGAGCCTATGCCTAGGCCAATGCACGCCATTCGCCATTGTTCAACAACTAGCAAAATAAGTGCTTTGGTTCTTTGTTATCAGCAGATGCACCAACTTAAACATAAGTTACTGTATAATAATCACAGTATTTTCGATAAATTACCCCTTTCCAAATTTGAAGAAGGGGTAATTTGAAGAAAGGGTTATTAAATAAAAAAAATGTATACCCAAAAATAAATTACCCCTTCTTCAAGTTTGCGGGCGATATTCGGTTTCATTTCATACGTTGGCTACTGAATCAACGTAGAACAGCTGATTGTAGCATCCAGTAGGCTGTGTGCATGTTGCTAATGCTACGTTTACAGCTACGCGTTGCGAGCGAAGCGAGGGCGCGAGCTCCAATCAACGGCCGAGTTTCATGCAAAGAAGTTAATAGTTTCACGCAAACTCGGCCACTGATTGGAGCTCGCGCCTTCGCTTCGCTCGCGACGCGTAGCTGTAAATCGAGTATAATGGTGAATGGCGTGCATAGGCATAGGCTAGCCAATTCAACATAATTAAATTGATTTAAAACATAAATACGTACTATTTGAAGCATGCGCCTTACATAATTGGAAAGATACAATAACAGGTAACATAAAAAAGTGATTTTTGTTTAATTTCGTTGAAAAAAACAAAGTCACATTCATTCCCCAAATACCCTCTTCTTTGCCTGCGGCTGGGCTCTCCTTGCCCAGTGGCAGAGACTCCCCCCCACCAAGATTTACTAAGCTGGCATTTTATGTCCTCTTAAATTGCACAAACATGCCCCGGACCTAAAATGCTTTGATAAGTTCAGCCTGACATCTAAGACACCCCTATAGGCCTATAATGAATACTGCTTACACCACATTAATGCAGTAAAACAATAAATTGCTAATTAAAAAAATTATCTCTCCTGCGGTGGCGCTAGGCCTACTGTGCGGGAATCCGCAACATAAAACAAGCTAGGCCTACATATTGTTTTTCAATTAATTTTATTTCTCCCAGCGTTAATTAGAACTATTCGCCATATTTTTATTGTCAAACTTTCTTTCTTTTTTCACACTTAAAAATCCCTATTAACACAGGCCTAACATTAGTCTAACCCATAGGCGCCGACTAGCGCCCCCCCTGAGATTGAATCCAACGCTTAGGAAAATATTAAATTTTCTCCTATTGATGCGTGAACTTATAACTTTCGTTCGAAACTCGCCAAAAAGATATGCAATCTTCAAGTAATTTCAAGATGACGATTCACAAGCCATTGAGGCCATTTTGCCAAACACGGTGATGGTGTTTCGTATCAAATCGAATCTTATTACCAAACGATTATAACGTTTTTGCAAGACGTTCACTTGACAGGCCAGGGCGATGGGGCTGAAAAAGCCAATGGATTTCTGTTAAAATTTCTCCAGTTTTGAAACGTACTATTTCACGTCGTTCATGATCAGTGAAAGTCGAAATTTTCCAAAGCACTTACCTCTATTTTTAAATGGCACAACCTCAACACAATTACAACGGCAATCGAGGCATTAGTATTACGTCGTGACGGATTTTTAGCGACTTGGGAAAAATCACTGTCGAGCTTACAAGCTTGATTTAGTAGAGCCAAACGTTTCCAGAGAAAGGAAAATACCCCGTCGACTTGATGATGGCAGTGACGTTCATGGTTACCAAACGACATCTATAAGTATTCAAATTTGGGATCAAACTTTATCCAGTTTTCGAAATGGGTTTCAGGAAAAAGTAATCAATTACATGGCCAAAATGAAACAATTTGCAACTTGAAAGATCGGTGGAGAAAATGAAACGGTTTTTCAAGGAGGATTTTGATATTTCTCTGAACTATAGCACCCCCATAGACCTCTCCAAACTTCGTGATGATGATATTTTGGGTTTTTCGTCCCATATGTTTGCAACGAGGCTAATCGAGACGATTATTGGGGTATTATGAGGATGAAAAAACGCCACATGACATCCATGCCCAAGCCAGGATTCGAAACTGGAACGCAGAGACCGTGGTTTACTACCAACGCCTAATCAACCTCGGCTAACTGCACCAGCTCCAAACTTCGTAACTACTAACTGTGTCACCAATGTTTATGCGAGGCATTTTTTTTTTGACCCCCCCTGAAATGTTGACAAGTCGGCGCCAAGGAGGTTATATAAAGCACTGGAGGGGCGGTGGCCTATGTTTACGGGCTGTTGCAGTGAAGCCGGTTTTGCGGCGCGCGGCCGAGCGGCGGCCATATTGAGACTGGAAGGATTTCAATGCATGCATCTTTCCCCGCCCCCTCGGCGGCCCCCCGCACGTGACTTTTTCCACGATGTGTCGCTACAGTTTTCGGCGCCCGGCCTTTGGCTACTCGTGGGTATTTTTTTCGACTTTCCACCCCCACCCCTTCACCCCCTCACGACTTGTTTATCTCGTCAAGTGTGCGATTTCGGCGCTCTCGTTTTGCGGTAAAAATTGTAAAAAATTCAAATGTTTTTTTGGGAATTTTTCGGATGCTTTTGATCGCAAGTCAATTGATTGGCGCATCTTTTTGTAAGAATTGTATGAATTTTAATGGTCCCTTTTAAAAGTTACGGGCACTTAAACTCGAAACATTTGCGAAATTTGGATTTGACGGATCTGGTACGTTTTTAACGCGTCACATTCAAACGGCTCTGCCCGTCGAACCAAACGAGATATAACGTTCGTTTTTGTTTCGTTACCGACGCTTACTATCTGGGTAACTGGAATTTGGAAATTTTTTGGATTCGTCCCAGAACTTTCGTCAATCAAATTGTGTACATTTGGTAAAGTGCGTTTTTAAAAAGCGCGTGTAACACTTTGTTTCCACATTTTTTGTTTGAAAATTTTCTCGACTTTTTCATTTTGATAAATAACCACTAATCTTGATTATTAACGAAGCGATTTTTAAATTTCGTCCCGGATGCTTAGTTATGGGCACTTTTCCATTAATTCTACACGGTTTCAGTTTTGATTTTTTTGCGTCAAGTTGGTACTTTCGAAATGGTTTTTTTTCTTTAGGCCGATGCTGAACCCTTGCCCGTACAGGGGCATGAAAAAACATTTTCGAAAAGTCACCTCTTTACCGAATGACAGATGTTCCCGCAACGCACTTTTCACGGCGTTAAGAAAACACGCATACAAAAGTTTTGTTTTTGTATATTAAAAGGGATTTTAATATACCATCCAACATACATTTGTAATTAGTATTATTAAATGCACATTTGTCTATCCGAAAACGTTACGTTAAAAAATTAGACTTTACGGGTGTCCGAGTTACGGTGCTTTAACGGATTTCACGCGTAGCCGTTTTTTGTCGGAATTTGTCTTTGGGAATTTTTTAAAGTCTTAAAAAAGCATGTCAAAAGCATGTCAAAAATAGTCTCGGACACGGTAAAACGGAAAACGATAGTTAGAAAAAATTCCAACATGCTTTTTTAAGACTTTGAAAAATTCCCAAAGACAAATTCCGACAAAAAACGGATACGCGTGAAATCCGTTAAAGCACCGTAACTCGGACACCCGTAAAGTCTAATTTTTTAACGTAACGTTTTCGGATAGACAAATGTGCATTTAATAATACTAATAACAAATGTATGTTGGATGGTATATTAAAATCCCTTTTAATATACGGTTGTTTTAGCTGGCGCCATGACAGTTACGTCAGCTGCTCGGCCGCCATGACTGTGCTGCTAGCCATGTGCTGTTGCTGTTGTTTTTCCTATTGATAAGCATGGGAGTGGGTGTACGCGGTCCCATAATTAGCGTCTGTCGATATTTTATTCCGAACTCGTAGTTTTTATATTGCTTTAGTAGCATCAATATGCTCGTTATGGCTCTTTTTACACTCCATAGTGGTTCTAAAACAGTAATTGAACATTTGAATGTTGCAGAGAAGTGAGGTGACCAATCTGTCAAATGTCAATAGGCCTAGGTAGTAGGCCTACGCCTAGCCGCAAACAGAGGCTTAAAACTATCCATATTTATGTGATTGAGCTTATTTTGCTTGTTAAATATTATCTCGACGATATTGTCGATGTCAGGTTCTAGTAAAATCTCAACTGTAGATTCGTTTTATTGAGTAAAAGAATCCAGATATTTTAGTTTGTGAACCAAGGGTCGGCCTATGGACCTAGACCATTGATTAATCAATGCCTAGACCATAACAACCATAGGGTATAGGCTTTATTTGCCCGTCCATTATTGGTTTTTGATCGAATATCCATCAAATGTAACTCAAACACTGACATTTTAGGCCTAAGCCTATAGGCTCTAGTTTTGTGAATTCTAGCTGTGCAAGACCTAGCTGCCTAGGCCTACCGGTACTGCAAGCTAAAAGGCTCCTCGCCAATTGCCAAGATTGAACCTCATAATGATGTGGTGTACCGTGTACACATGCAGTGTTGACACCAAATAACATAGGCCTAGATAGTTCAAATAATAACATCCTTGCGTAGATCATCGCGTCGACTCACGGAAAATGACTGGTTCTAGGCCTAGGCTTACTGAAGCCGAGGCCCTATCCTTTGTCGTGAAAATGAAGGACTAGCCTAAATAACTTCCAATTTACAAAAATGCCCATGCAAAATAATTCTACGTGCTAACATACATAAATATCGATGATATCCTCATCAATTATAAATTAAGCGTAGGCCTAGGAGGAAGGCAAAGTGAAAACCTACATTACAGCACAAACAAGTTGCTGTGTCCCTCCCACAGTTATTTATTTCATCTAACGAGTTTTAGGGTAGGTAGTATTATAGTAGCATATATTTTCAACATCTACTAATTACGTGGATGCTGTTACCTCCTACAAAATTTCGCAAATTACCAAGATGAATAAATCAAATAGGTGTTTCATAGCATCCTTTATCATGTGCTGCATGGGGAGTGGTTAGTTTTAGCAGCACTTTCATGGCCGCTCGTGACGTCAGAGCAAAGATGGCAGCGCCCACAAATCTCTACTAAAACAACCGTATACAAAAACGAAACTTTTGTATGCGTGTTTTCTTAACGCCGTGAAAAGTGCGTTGCGGGAACATCTGTCATTCGGTAAAGGGGTGACTTTTCGAAAATGTTGTTTCATGCCCCTGTACGGGCAAGGGTTCAGCATCGGCCTAAAGAAAAAAAAACCATTTCGAAAGTACCAACTTGACGCAAAAAAATCAAAACTGAAACCGTGTAGAATTAATGGAAAAGTGCCCATAACTAAGCATCCGGGACGAAATTAAAAAATCGCTTCGTTAATAATCAAGATTAGTGGTTATTTATCAAAATGAAAAAGTCGAGAAAATTTTCAAACAAAAAATGTGGAAAAAAAGTGTTACACGCGCTTAATAAAACGCACTTTACCAAATGTACACAATTTGATTGACGAAAGTTCTGGGACGAATCCAAAAAATTTCCAAATTCCAGTTACCCAGATGGTAAGCGTCGGTAACGAAACAAAAACGAACGTTATATCTCGTTTGGTTCGACGGGCAGAGCCGTTTGAATGTGACGCGTTAAAAACGTACCAGATCCGTCAAATCCAAATTTCGCAAATTTTTCGAGTTTAAGTGCCCGTAACTTTTAAAAGGGACCATTAAAATTCATACAATTCTTACAAAAAGATGCGCCAATCAATTGACTTGCGATCAAAAGCATCCGAAAAATTCCCAAAAAAACATTTGAATTTTTTACAATTTTTACCGCAAAACGAGAGCGCCGAAATCGCACACTTGACGAGATAAAACACGTCGTGAGGGGGTGAAGGGGTGGGGGTGGAAAGTCGAAAAAAATACCCACGAGTAGCCAAAGGCCGGGCGCCGAAAACTGTAGCGACACATCGTGGAAAAAGTCACGTGCGGGGGGCCGCCGAGGGGGCGGGGAAAGATGCATGCATTGAAATCCTTCCAGTCTCAATATGGCCGCCGCTCGGCCGCGCGCCGCAAAACTGGCTTCACTGCAACAGAGGCCACCGCCCCTCCAGTGCTTTATATAACCTCCTTGGTCGGCGCCTATGGTCTAACCTGTAGGCCTACAGTGTACACAAAAATGGAGAGACATCTACACTCAAGTGTAAACGTTTCCCTAAAACGGGCGTCTGATCTCACCTGACGAGAGTCTGTCAACTGTTCATATATAAATTTAAAATATGTTAAGATAGATATTATAATATGGTGGAAGAACAAAAATGTATTTTTTGAACCTCGCCTTTTTTCTTGTAACCCTGTATTCATACATGTTAACATGAAAATAAAGAAATACTTACTTACTAGAACTGGAGTTGATTGGAATTAATTACGTTTTACGGCTTCAAATCCTACATAGAGAAAGGAATTAAAATTGTAAAGTAGGTAGGGCCTATAAGGAGAGTATTGCATCCTCTTTCTGTCTGTTCTTATCATAATCAAAAAGTTCAATGTTCTAAGTTGATAAGATGGCAATCGGCTGGAATATTACGATGTAGAGATACGAACCAACAGCTTACCTTAGATGTAAGATGATAAATTTGAGATTTAAAAGAGTACACTGAAAAACATAAAACAACACGGTGATACGTTTCGACACCAGGTCAATTGATCACTCGAATGGAAGATGGCTTCTGCGGATACTACTTGAGTCACTAAAATTAACTAAATTAACTACTATATAAAATATACAAGGCGCTTTTGAGGGTGGGGTAGAGGTCGCAGAAGCCGTCTTCCTCTCAAGTGATCAAGACCTCGTGTTGAAACGTATCACCGTGTTTGTTTTACGTTTCCAATGTACTTTTCTATCTCAAATACATCTTACATCTAAGGTAAGCTGTTGGATCCTATACCTGTCCGTAGCTACCTATATCATAAAAAGTTCTATGTAAAGGACAATTAGTCAAATGGAAGTGAATTCTGTTCAAACCCTAATCTCCATTTTTTGTCTTCCCTGCCTACAATGCCAGTTCAATGACATTTGTGTGTGGCTTATTATGCCAAAAATGTGGACATAGATGAAAAGAAGATGTAATTAGGCCTGAAGTGTTTTGATAACCAATAGAGATATGTGCCCCACTCAAAAGACTATAAAGTATGATATTATGTATCATGTATCATCTTCCCAATATGTAGGAATTGAACAAAAAATGTGTTTTTAACTGGTTTTTAATTTGTTATGTAATACATGCATGTTTCACTTTTAATGATTTATGTGGTTTGCAGGCAATATCGTGTTACCTGTAGTGATGCCTGAGTTCATGCAAAGAGGTCCACTTAGAACCGTCAAGGAGGAGCCGGACTCCGCAGAAGAGTCTAGTCTTGCAAAGAAAATGAAATTTAAGCTGCCGCAGCCCCCTAAGACTTCCCCGAGTAAGGCCTCGTCCAGTTGCACCACTTCGCCTCCTAATAGTCCATTGATTACTGTCAAGGAGGAGCCGGACTCCGCAGGAGAGCCTAGTCTTGCAAAGAAAATGAAATTTAAGCTGCCGCAGCCCCCTAAGACTTCCCCGAGTAAGGCCTCGCCCAGTTGCACCACTTCGCCACCTAAAAGTCCACCGACTACTGTCAAGGAGGAGCCAGACTCCGCAGAAGAGTCTAGTCTTGCAAAGAAAATGAAATTTAACCTGCCGCAGCCCCCTAAGACTTCCCCGAGTACGGCCTCGTCCAGTTGCACCACTTCGCCACCTGAAAGTCCACCGACTACCGTCAAGGAGGAGCCAGACTCCGCAGAAGAGTCTAGTCTTGCAAAGAAAATGAAATTTAACCTGCCGCAGCCCCCTAAGACTTCCCCGAGTAAGGCCTCGTCCAGTTGCACCACTTCGCCACCTGAAAGTCCACCGACTACCGTCAAGGAGGAGCCAGACTCCGCAGAAGAGTCTAGTCTTGCAAAGAAAATGAAACTTAAGCTGCCGCAGCCCCCTAAGACTTCCCTGAGTAAGGCCTCGTCCAGTTGCACCACCTCGCCACCTAAAAGTCCACTAACTACTATTAAGAAGGAGCCGGGCTCGGCAGGAGAGGCTAGTCCTCCAAGGAAAAGAAAGAAGTTTGAGCCGCCTCAACGTCTGAAGACCTCCACTCGTACCACGTCGCAACCTACAGGCTCAGCCAACGTTCTACCCCCACACAAGGTAATTAAATATTTCCATCATGCTATGATGAGAATGCAGTGTATAATACAACTTTCTATTTCTAATGGATTACTAGTTTTCATTTACCTGCCCCCCACCACGTAACGAAGCAACACGGCTCCGAGAGCCAGTTACAAATTCTTGCACATAACACTCGCCACTTATGTCTCTATCTAGCTTTTATGTTATTCATCTTTAGCCACTTTAGCCACCTTCTCCTCGAGTGGTCAAGACCTCATGTCGAAACAACTAATTTATTTTTTTATTATGTATATATTCTATGTTCATTTTCAACTCTCGAGTTCGTCATCTTACACGAAGGTCAGCTGTTGGATCGTATCTTCACATTCTGTAGGGCCTAGGGCCTACTATTCCAGCCAATTAGCATCTACTATCATATTCATATTTAAGGTATAAACTATACTTATGAAACCATTTTTAGTATGCATATCTATCATTGGTTGATGGTGATGGTTTCATCATTTAAAGTCGGCCTGTGTAGCAATTTACCATATAGGCCTATTGGTATTGTAAATTTGATTGACTCAATGCACTAATGTTGCAGATATGATCTCTGGCGGCGAAATCGTGAAGTTATAGCTAGAGGGCAACAAAGCCGCTGGATGTCATTTGTCAGTGTCATTTGTCAGTGTTTATATGAGAATGGCAACGATTCCAAAGAAACATAAGCGATATTGTGTCGTCAGTGAATATCCAGCTTTGCTGGATATTTGCTGGTTGCGTTTTCTATCCAAAATGCCTTTGATATTATGGGGATTTTGGATCAGGGGACACACCAAGCATCCGAAGGCCCGAAGTTCATGTTCTGATCATAATGTTAATTAACCACATGCAATTAAAAGGCCACCGATTAACACTGCCTCTCTTTCATTGAGGTTCCTTTGGGCTCTATTTGCTTTCAAATATATGTATACTTCAGAATAAAGTTAAAAACTTACTTTGCACAATAACATGTTTAGGCGGATCCATGATCTCCTGTCAGTTTGTTACCCTCTAACAGTCAGCCATGTTGCGCAGCAGTAGTGCTATCTCTTGACACATTTAGTGTCGAATAATAATAATAATCTTTGTTCAATAGAACGTATGTCATTTATACATGGATAAATACATTAGTTATAGAATGCGTCAGATAAAACTAAATTAAAACTAAAAGTCCATGTAGTCTTCGACAGTATATGGGCACTCTATTTACTCAGAAGGATTGTGTGTTACTACTTTGTTGGTTCTAAAATCATTACCAAGTTGAAAAGGAGCCATTTTGATTCGAATTTGGACTTTTTAATTTTTGCCTTCCTGGAAATTTTTCATGAACTCGCATCACATGGATGCAAAATAGAATTTTTAATTCATTTTCTGTATGCCTACATCAAAACTTAAAGTGTTGATTAGGTCTACATGAATAATCACTCTGTGTTTTTAGTGGAAATTTGTGGCATACCTGAACACACACAACAATTTAACCCTAAAGCTAAGCCCAATTTCCCACATTTGGGCCCGGTTTATCTTTACGTATATTATGCAACCAAAGTATACGTACTTTACCCTACATAATATTGTGGCGTAAAAATAGGCACTTGTTTATTATTTCATTTTTACTTTCTTTTATTTAATTGCGTGATTTATGGATACTTTACGGTGACACTTGTGTTCGCTCACAGCTGTCGTCACCGTAAGGTATGCGCTGGGCTCGGCTATTTCGTCAGTCTTGTTCGGTTATAATTTCCTGTTTGTGCAGCAACTTTGCTGACTGTTTGGTTCAGGAGGGGGGCTGGTTCGTTGACTTTGTCAGTGAGCCCTGGTCCCACTCTTTTGTGATTGCCACGAGAGGGGGACGAACCGAGTAGTTTGATTGGTAAATTGTGACTGGGGACAGCCAGCGTTGGGCAGAGAGGGATTGACTGGGGTATGACGTAGGAAAGTCTAGGTGCGAGGGTTCACGGGTATTATTCGGGGCATTCAACCATGGAACGGAAGAGGAGGTAGACCTGTGCCAAGGTGGAACGGTGGAAAGAACGACGGAAGACCCAGAGGGAAGGACATGGAGGCCGATCGTGAACCTGGACGAAGGAGCCAAACCACAACCTGGGGTCGGAGTCAGCCACCGAGAAGCCAAGGTATAGGGGTTACTACAGCTACCCTCTGGATAGGAAGGTTAAGTCCATCAGACCTAGAATGCCCATAGACAGATTCGCCATAACTCAGCCACGTAGGATAAATGTGTATAGTTTAATAAATTGCGGTTCCTCTATTGTTTGAACCAAAGTCTTTTCATTCCTAAACTGCTTAACTGGTATGTCCCGATCACAATGATGTGAGAACCACCCCTAGAGCTACGCCCCAGTACTTCTACGGGACCGTCGACTTCGGAGTCCGTGGGTTCGAGGCTGAGCCGGCGGAATTGGGTAGGTGTCACGGTAGGTTCTCACTATCTAACAATATCAATTCATGTTTCTGTTTGACAGATAAAGATTGAGCCAGGCACGGAGATGACTTCAGTGCCCGAAACAGCGGAGGATCAGGCGTTCGAACACTTCAGTAAGGAAGACATTGCAAGGTGAGTTGATGCGTACAAGTTCTTTGCATGTAGATGGAAGACAATCAAACACTTCAGTAAGGAAGACATTGCAAGGTGAGTTGATGCGAACAAGTGCTTTGCACGAAGATGGGAGACAATCAAACACAGCAGTTAGAGTATTAATGGTCGTTAACTGGCCTACAATTTGTTCGCTTGTCTTGCTCGCTGATCTGCTTTATGTGTGTCTATACTAACCACAACTTATTTCAGGTACACAGTCGCGGCTATTCAACTCATTTTCATCTGTGCAATTAATAAGTCGAATATTACTTCAAAATTAAATGGGCTGCCCCCAAGATTTTTTTCAAGGTCGTTTGTTTTTGCTCAATTTTGGAACATATTTATTTTTATTTATTGAAGTAAGCCTATTTTACATTCTTTGAATTAGGCCTACATTAAGAAATGTTGAAGAATTGTTGAATTACATTAAGAAATGTAAAGAATGTAAAAGAGGCTTACTTCAATCAATAAAAATAAATATGCTCCAAAATTGAGCAAAAACAAACGATATAGGCCTAGCAGATCAGCAAGAAAGGCTAATTATTTAAAACTAGGAAAACGCTCTGTTTGACGCGTTGATAAGCGACCGCGTCAATATCTACGAACTTTCTGGCGAAAAGATTTCAATGCTAATACAAACAACAATTAACAACAATTCAAGAATGCGCATTGCAAAAATGTTTCTAATTTCCATAGCTATTATACTTCCCGACATTGTTGGATGCAGTGCAATGTGCGTTGCTAAGAATTTTCGCTGTCATGTTTTCGCCGTGGTCCGCCACCGTTACTAACAGTTATTGACAGCAATAGAAATGTAATTTCTGCCTCTTATACGTATCGGATCGCGTTTACGTTAGTATATTCGTAACCGGACAAAAATTTACTATAACAAAGCCACCTCACATTTTGCCGTAACTGTGTTTTAAAAATATATTTTCGAGTATATTTTGTGTAACTTTGCCAATATTTATCAGATCGCCATTACATTAACATATTCGTAACCGGAAAAATCTGTAAAAAAATCTGGCTATCTCACATTTTGCCGCCATTTTGTTTCAGAAAAATATTTTGCAGTAACTATGGTGTAACTTTGTAACTTTTCGAACGATTTTGCCTCAAAACTATACACCTTCAATCCACATCGAGTCTTGTGGATGGTCCAAATTTCAAGTTGATCGGACTTTCCGTTCGACCGCTATCGACGGACATAAAAAAAAAACAAAAAAAAACAAACAAACAAACAAAAAAACAGAACGAAGTGCCATAAGAGTCAAGTGGAAACGCTCGCTTCGCTCGCTTAATAATAATTTATTGAATTAAATTAATAACTAATACTAATAAAAATAATTTATTTATTTTGTGTCATAATTAATTAGTGAAAGCACAATTGGTCCTTATTGTATTTGTATGGATATTAACGTTTAATTTTACTAACCGATGTTGTAAATGTTTTCAGACCACGGTTTCAGACACTGTCGAGTAATGTAAGTTAGTACGTACGGTAGGTAGGTCGTACTAGTTGTTACATGGTTAGGGGGAATTTGGCATTTCTTTACCTACATTTTGTTTCTAATTTTTGTGTAACCATTTGGGGGAGGGGGGGGGGGGGGGGAGAGTTTATACAACATTTTGTGACATCATTTATAGACAGCTCATAACATTTGACACCAAGGTTTGTATAAACGATTGGTCGTGTAAACATTGATCAACGACGTTGATGTGGTGCTTAAATTCTTCAAGATTAAGGGGATATTATCTCGATAATTATTTCAATGGCCTACTGAGCAAAACCTTCATATGGAAATGGAACTTGACATAATATTACTGTATTTTACTCTTGTTCTAGTGCCAATCGAGTTGGCAAAAACCTGGCAGATGAAATCAAGATACTTGAAGCCGAGATTCAGGGATTAGATGGTCCCACGGTTAACCTGCCACCTCTGCCAGTGATAGGTAAGTAACCTGTGTAATTTCAATGTAAAGTAAAGTTTCAAGTAAATTAAACTGTCAGGTAAGCCCAGTTTGGTGTATTTCTATTGGCCGTTGTCATGGTGAAAACAATTTAACTGAAAAGTAGATTTTAACTGGACATTGAAATACCGGCCCTTGACTAGTAAACCTGGCCATAACTCGCCTTTTATATACTTGTTGGCATCGAGGCCTATAAGGTTCACTATAATAAAGCAAGAAACAAGAATGGATGATTTTTTTAAAATTTAAATGAACTTTTTGATAAGATTAAGTGGTTTAAATTAACAATAAGAAATGTTCCAAAACTGGTGTTGTGTGTATCTGAGTACGCTCTCTATTGGTGTCTTATTATTAAAAATTATTAAACGAATGGCTGAAAAAGTCATCTTGGCAAGCCATTATATGAGACCCAGCCAGTAAATTAGTGGTTTTATACGTCCAAATGACAAAATACATTTTAGACACAAGTGCAAGATAAATACTGCTTGCAAGTTTAAAAAATGTAAATCAATTTATTTAATTTCTAAATCAATTTCACCCTGCAAGAAACAGTCCACCATCTTCTTGAGCTGTCTTCAAGGTATGTAGGCCAATCTGCTTTCAAAGATCTCTATTTTCATGATTTTAAACATTTGAGCTATAAATATACATTATCACTTATCGCTCACTCGTCGATGGTGTTTGGAGCCAACAGGGTTGGTTTAGTCACTTTAAATTAAAGTCCCCCACTGAAAATCAGTCTTGTTACTGAAAGGGTAGACTTTAGATGTGAACATATATATTTATTTTACACTTACTCTTACTCTTCTCTTACTTACACTTTTGACTGTCTAACGTGTTGTTTGTACCGTTGTTACAGGGGTTGATATGATAGCACAGTCGAGCTACTCGGCAGCCATCAACTTTGCTCACAAAACAATACAGACCAAAAAAGAGCAAGTTGATGTCGATGGATCTTTGCCTCGCTGCCCTTCCTCAAGTAAGTAGACCAGATCGTGTAAATTTGCCATACATGTATTTTTGCTTTGACCCATTGCTCTACATACAGAATTTACCCGAATATTATACGAGTTTTTTTTCCCCTAAGAAAATATTCAAAAAATTGAATTCGTATCATATTCACGGTCCAAGGTTTTCAAAGCCTGTATTCGAATTTCCCGGGCGTGCGTAAACGTGTGCACTATTGCTGATCGACGAATGGCTACCCTCTGGCCAGTTCTCGAACCTACGGCACTCTGCTGGGCACTTTATGCATGAACTCGAAATTATTTGAAATTAATGTGTGAATTGAAATTATTTAGGAATAAATACCATACTGACTATAATATGACATTTAGAGTAGGGCTGCCCAACGATAAAAAAATTCATATCAATATCGCCGATGTTATTATCGATATCGTATCGTGATATCGAATTTTTTAAACTCGGTATCGATATCGCCGATATCGTAATTTTTTTTTCAAACCAGCCAGAGACCATTCATTATAAACAATTTAATATGAATAATTTAACGTCGAAATGTTTTACTATGTGCGTCAATTTGTGTGTTGTATTATTTAAAATGTACCCGCAAAACAGCGATGTTGTGATTGGCGTGACGTGACGTGAGTGTGACAGACTGGCAGAATGAGCGCGGGCGCAACAGACTCCCGGCCGGCGGGCGATGAGGGCGAGTAGGTACCAACGCGAATGTTGCAGTGTATGTATCACAAAGATGCAGAAGCACAACACCGCCAAACTTTTTTTTTACGATAGTTGACACTTGATCGATATCGCGAAACGTACAATATATTCATTCTATATCGATATCGAATTATTTTTCTATTATCGATATCGTATCGAATTATCGATATCGTTGGGCAGCCCTAGAGAGAACAGTTCATTTCCAGCAACATAGATTTCATAGATTCCCTCAGAAAAGTCAAAATATTTCTATATTTCTATTAGGAATGACTTAGGGTACCCGAAAACCAGTTCTATTTCAAACCGATCCACATTTTGAAAACCGGTTCCATTTTTCAACCAATTTTTTTTTAGGTTTTACCCAATCATCCAAAAATCCTTGGAAAATGAGTCAGTCCCGCGATCCTACAGTCAATATTTACCTCCAGGCAGCAGACTTGTACAGGCAGTAGACTACTTGTTTTCAAGGACGTACAGCCAGCATTGTTCAAACTTCAAAGGAAAGTTGGTACACTTCCTTTTATTTTTTACGACAAATAATCGATTTTATGATTTAAAAAAAAAAAATGACAAACCGAGCAGAATCTGGTTTCCGATTTTTAGACCCGAAGTCATTCCTAATATTTATATCACAAAACCTCTAAATATTCCCTTAACACTAAATAGAGCTAAATGTTCCAAAACACTGTTACAATTTTTGGTACAAAAAGGTCATAAAAATCATGTACATAAAATGACACACAGATACACACATACCCTATCAAAACATGAAATGCATTAGATCATGTGTCCCATTATGTATATGGTATGTATCCATCTAGTTAGTCCATTTTGTTTCAGAAAAATATTTTTCAGTAAATATTGTGTAACTTTGAAACTTTTCTAACGATTTTGCCACCAAACTAAACACCTTCAATCCACACCGAGGCTTGTAGATGGTCCAAATTTCCACTTGATCAGACTTTCCGTTCGACCGCTATCGTGAGACATAAAAACGAAACAAAAACCAAACAAACAAACAGAATGAGTGCCATAAAAGCGTTGAGATAAAAGTCAAGATAAAAGTCTCAACAATAAAAGTCTAGTGGAGAATGATGAATGAGAGAAACTCAAGTAACGGTACCTTCAAGATGCCAATTGACTCTCTAACTACTACTGTGCTTCAAGAAATATTATCTTTTCCTTTCAGACACTACATTCCAGTGCACCTGCTGTTCGCTGGGTTTCAGCAATGCCGACTTCCTTCAAGCGCACAAGAAGTACAGTTGTCGCAAACGGTGGACGCTTCTCAACTCAACGCAGTCAACTACCGGCGCAGACTGGGGCCAGAAGAAAACATCCGTGGGGACGAGTGGAAACAACAGAAACAAGGAAACCATTGAGAAAGGTTTACGTATTGGCGACAAGTTCTCATGCGACGTTTGTAACTGGGTATTTAAGAGCGAGGTAGGGCTGAGGCAACACGCAGCGACCCACGAGAGCGGAGACGACTCACGCAGTGGTGCTAGTTTCAGTCGGGACAGTCACCTCGCCGCACACAGGAGGAAACACGGCAAAGAAGAGGGTTCTGAATGCAACATTTGTAACAAGAGTTTTACTAGTAGTAAAAGCGTCAGTAGACATATGAGAACACACACGGGCAAGAAGCCCTTTGCCTGTGATGTGTGTGATGCTAGGTTCAGTGATAGTAGCAGCCTCACTAAACACGTGAGAACGCACACGGGCGAGAAGCCCTTTGCCTGTGATGTGTGTGATGCTAGGTTCATAAGTAGTAGCCACCTCACTAGACACAAGAGAACGCACACGGGTGAGAAGCCCTTTGCCTGTGATGTGTGTGATACTAGGTTCACAAGTAGTGGCCACCTCACTAGACACAAGAGAACACACACGGGTGAGAAGCCCTTTGCCTGTGATGTGTGTGATGCTAGGTTTACACAGAGTGGTGACCTCACTAGCCACAAGAGAACACACACGGGTGAGAAGCCCTTTGCCTGTGATGTGTGTGATGCTAGGTTCATAAGTAGTGGCCACCTCACTACACACAAGAAGAGACTACACAAAGCAGGAGTCGTACACACACAAGGACTACAAGACTAGCTTTGCCCCATCCATACAGGATTCCCATAAATACCTCGTAATGCATTTCCCTGATATTCCATGAGCACCTTATTTAATTTACCTGATGATATAAATCGTCTGTGTAGGCCTGTATGACTAACAATGTTCTAGAATTGTGATTCAATTCAAAATGTTAGGGACCATAAAATCCTCACTTTGAAGTACAAATTTTTGTTTTAGTAGTAGCATTTCTAGTTTGAGTAACTACTTTGGTAGATAGTGCCTAAAGGCTGGGATAGTATTGAGAGGGAAAGAATTATAGTTATATAATTAATTATATAATTCTTTCCCTCTCAATACTAGTTTGAGTAATTAGTAAGTTTGAAGTTACTGAGTTTGAATTAACCAGAGATTACTGTAGCTCTGTACAAGAAGTAGGAGGGATTAGAAACCCTAAATTACAGGTTGGATCCATGTGAAATATATAGAATAGTTTAGGGATGGGTACCCAGATATCGATAATCAAACGGCAATATCGTTATCATCAGATAATTTGGAGGAAAAAAAATGATTTGTTTTAGGGATCTGTGGTTAGTACTCTTGGTTTTCGGTTCGGTTAGTTTAATTTACCTCGGATTTCGGTTATATATGTTAATTAATATCCCTCGATTCCACTTCCTAGGCAAACAGTATTCGTTAAAAAAAACACCCATTGGGAACAGACTACCTTTTTCATGCTATAGCCACATATCTAAGGCGCGCTTGATTCCTCGCGCGTGCCGTTCGTGCAGTCTTAACAGAGTCGATAAAGAAGGCTGTGACATACATAAGTTATCGACCTGTCCGTTCGATTAGTCTTACGGGCAGCCATTTTGAGCTGTGCTGCGATCTAGTGGAGAAAAAGAACACTATTACGGCTATAACACGTTGGCTCTGCCGCGCCTGAAAAATGAACTCATAAATTCCACCAGGAAAAACCGACTTTGGTTACTAAAATAAATTTTTGTTCCGGTTAACTAAAAACCGACCCGACCCGAAAAATCAGTTAACTGCACGTCCCTTATTTTTCTTACTAGGCATACATATTGTGATACAGGGAATAGAATATCCGAATCCGATATACATTAAATAAATCAAGTAACCGAAAGCAATTCAGTTTCTCTTAAGATTTGTGTTTTAACTCATATTACTTATCTGCACAGTAAGTTGTTTTAAAGTCACTCCTCTATAACTCGAAATCGTTGTCACGTTCTTCATATTTGGCTTACTTTACAATGAGACAGCGTTCTTTCACAATACATAAAAATGTAAGTACTTTTCCGATCTACTTTTTCCAAAATTTTGAAGTGAAAATTTTCAAAATCCCTATCCTTTAACATTGGAGAGAGAGAAATTACACATTTTATCACCTTCACATAGATATAAAGGAGCCAAAAAACATTGCTGCGTAAACAAATTTAGTATCAAAATGAAGCTAAGTTCTCAATAAATACACACAAACCAGAAAAAATTAGTATATCCGTACTACTTTTTGCGTTATTTGAGCCTAAAGTTACATGTACGCTCTGAAACGTGGCAACAATGCAGAGTCGACTGCTCCAACAGGTCACTCCCCCGCCGCCCGCGACATGCTAGACCCGGCTGTCCACACTTGCCTGACGCAGACCAACGTTCATATTAACCGAATAACATTTTACTTTATGATTTGTATTAGTTCTTATGTCGTGATTGGTCTTTGAATACTTGTATTCTGCAACATGAGCCTTTTGTAGGCCAGTACTCAATTTTTTAAATCTAGAATTCTAAGCTTTTGATTGATTCAGTTCTTTATTTTGTTGGTACATAATACACAATATCTGTATTTGATACTTGATGTTAACTGTGCTTTGTAATATTTTGTATAGCGGGAGCGGACATTGACGTGCCCCGGGCCAGCGCCTAGGCACTCGCGCTGCGCTTTGTTTACATTGAAAGATTTCGTTCTTTCGTCGTCAACAATGTCATGATTATCATCTAATATTAGGCCTACTTTGTATAGAATCCAAGGGCCATCCTAGGACAACAGCCTTGGTCTAAGTACCATAAATGTTTATCTGGAATAAAGTCATTGTTCGCATTTCGCAATCGGTAGCTAGGGGGTATGGATGGTGATTGGCGTGGGCCAAGAATTTACTAAATTTAACAGTAGAGCCCTAGAAGCAAACTGCAGTGGGGCCTACCCCTAGGCCTGTATCGATTCATTTTTGTGAATGCCTGGTCTAGGCTAGGCTAGAGAGAGCCTAGATAACGTAGGCCTAGCCAATGTCAGCATTTTCTTCCGTATGAAATTGAGTCCTAGGCTAGCTAGGCCTACGCCTCACTCCAGACATTAGCTTTACGGCTCAAATGTTAAATTAATTACATTATTATGTGCACACACCACCTAATCTGCTAGCTACCTATGCCATCGCATTTTAGTTGTCATAGAGTGCTGTCCCACAAGACTTTCGTTTTCAACAGCCGTCACAAACAACACAAACAATGTGTTGTCAATTGTTTTTGTTTTGAATTTTGATATGCACTTTTTGCACACGCAACGCGCGATAAAGTTAAATCTGGCACAGCTAATCACACCAGATCGCGTCGCTCCAAACTGATCATCTGATTTTAGCGTTTCAGTTGCGTCGCATCAAGCGCGTTTTAGTAACCGCAGCATGAAAACGTCTCTTTTTACTGCGCGCGAAAGAAGCTGACATCTTCACATGGCATGTGGTTGATTGTTGGGAAAGTTGCGATCACGTTGCGATGTTGCCAAGCGTATTTTAAGGTTGGCAATAGACTACATGACCAAATATTACGTGTTCCACTTCATATATCACTTCTAAATCAAAGCAACCATACACAAGTGTTTATAATATGTTAATATCAATCTAATATACGGGACATTATTTCAATCAAACAGATATCAAATTAGTATTATTCTTGCTATTATTTTGTTTCCACTATATGGCTGCACTGATTTTGAGCGGCAACTACTGCGCCGTGTTTTAGTCAGTTGACGGACTAGCACTTCCGACAATGCAAATAAATTAACAGTTTAGTTAAAATAACATATTTATGTAGGGAAAGATTTACAAACATTGTTTAAAACCCACACTTCTATTTAAAAATTAAAAACATTTTGTTTTAATTGCATTGTTCAGCTGACTTTGATCATTAGTTATAGTTGACTCTGACTAGAGAGTACACTTAGAGGAGTGACTTTAATAAGGGTAACAGCATGTCAAAGCCATGTAAAGGGGTTGACAAAGTTCCGCAGAGATTGGCTGATCCCAGTTAGCCACTCGCTCTGCATTAACCACCTCACAAGATACAGTAAACATCAAGGAACCCAGATGTTGTCAAATCGTAATATTAAAATTTGATATATCGCAAAAACGTCAAAATTCAATAGTTTATCGGCCGAAACAAACATCGCATCAGAAGATCGATGTTTTCCTGTATAGCACACAGATACAATGTTTTGTGTATGTATAGTAAGCAGATAAAGCAAATACGTTGTAGTAAGCAAGTCGTGTCCTTCAAACTGCTGCAATCGCATCGTAATGATAGAGTTACAGAATCAAACCTCGTTAGTATGTCTTCATGCTTACGACGTCAATATTAGTGGTCTCACCGCCTAATCCCCATTAGAACAATGTTAATTATCATTCGTTACGTTTTTTCTTGGTACGTTTTCACGCGTAGGACGCATAGTTCTCTCTGTCCCGTTGGAAAATGGTTCGTGTTTACACAGCACATTTGCCATCATTGGCAGAGAAGTGACGGCCGAGGATATAATCTACAGCAAGTGTGGGAAGCATGTGTTCTGTACAACAGGGACAGTTTGCCATGAACACTGAGGGTTTTCTTTGGTTTTCACTCTAAGGATGCGTTATGATAAATACATTCACATCGATAATCGCATCATTTTCACGATGTATCGTGAGTATATAATAATATCTCGAGATGATATTATCACTACATATAATATCAAGGAATCACGCCGAATGGAGGCCAAGTTGGCCTAATAATATCTTCGATAGCTGGTTTTTAGTTAATTAAATACACTCTGTAAGTTATTCATATGATGTCAGTGTCATCATTTGAAATGATTGAAAGCTAGTTAGTAATGATATAATCAATAACCGCCGCGAACGGTTGTTAACTATTACGATAACTAGTCATATTAACAATTTACAATTTATCATGATAGTGGGTGCAAAATAATATTCAGATATGTCACAAATCGTATCGTATCGATATACGATTATCCTCCGCATCGCTAGTTTCCACAGATGGCTCCAAAATTGACAACAAAGTGTTGCTCCACTTACCTGAACAGTTCAGGTTAGCAACATGTGTACAGTTTAACAGTTAAAAATCTACTAAATTGGTATCTTAAATAATCTGAGACACAAACGATCTTGGCTGCTGAAGTGCCCTAAATTCATCTATTAATCAAGCGGAAATGTGCTCTCACAGAACCACTAGCGCGTTTTTATGAGCGCATCATGTCACTTCTTCAATTCCAATTCCCCTACGGGGCCAAAAGTCTCTATTGCCTCCACCCTCCCCCCTGCCCAGCATCGGCCTTACCGAGTCCACTTTGTCTCCATGTATGATCCTTACACTCTCTGTGTTGTGATGAACGCGCTTGATGTCTTTCTCTCTCTTGTGGACACGGCTCGTAAACATTCAACCCCGCCGACTGCCTGCCTGCCGAAAACAAGTCTGCGATGCAGCTATCCGAGACGGGGTACACACGTTCGGTAGACAAACAAAACTTGATACTTACACCTGCAAGTTCAACTTCCATGTGTGTTATTATTAGTTTGTATTATTAATGTTCTGTATATAAGTAATCTGACAAAGACACACACTAGGTTACCGTAGACTACTGTACAGGATTTGTTAGTGGTGTAGAACGCAAAGAGTGTTGTGTTCAAGAGAAACCGCTTCACAAGGCTGTTGTTTAAATAAGATATTTCAGGTTATCTCAACTGAGGTGTTATTTTTGTGCCCTCTTCTAATTATGTAATTTGTACTCTTATAAAAAGGTATTAAGGTGTTAGGGTAGGTTGTGTTATTCATTACACTGAAATATACAGTGGCAATGCCTTATTCGAGTAAAAAGGTAATAACTTTCAAATTCTGTATTAAATCTTTCTAAACAGAGAAGTGTTCAATGATGGGCATTAGAGTATTAAACAAATACTTGTATTGATATTAACAGAATTTACAAGAAACTCACACAATTGTATAAATTATTACCTCACAAAAGAGTGAAAACACTTGAAGGCATATAGTATGCACTAATGAACAACAAATCTACACACATATTTATTATTTAATCAAACAATTAAAGTATAGATAGTATAAATAGCTTGCCAAAATGTACCTGCAGAAATATGATACTGATTGAGATTAGAAATCAAAACATTTTAATCATTATTGTTTGATGGTGGTCATAATATTAGGAAATATGTTCTTTGATATATGTGTGATGTGTATATAGGTAGGTACAGTAATAGATATGCCAGTACAAGAGAATGAAATATTTGTTTATTTAAATGTAGAACTTCGGTTTACATACATGAGATCTCAAAGCATTTCATAGTTGGCTAGGTAGCCTATACATACGGTACTGTACAATGTAACTTTAAGGTACCATTCATTGTCAGTACAGTATTACGATAACAAGATACATATATGTATGTATGATGTATGACTGCAAAAGCTTTATGCTGATGATAATCGATAATTAAAAGTTTTTTTAGTTATTAATATTAATTACCATAATATTTATAAAATTAATTTATAATTATTAATGGTCAGTGAACACAATTTGTAGCTAGGCCTAGTTGGAAGTTTCCAAGACTGGTAATTTAATTTTAATGAAGTAATTAAATCTGATAATCCTTCAGAATATATGTATTTATTAAAATGTATGTATTTATATTGAATTCAATTGAATGGAAGTAAAATGGGAGTTTCACAAATTCGTACATTACGTTATGTGGAAATCAATCCTTTAACTAAAATGCAATGTAAATCTTGGAAACTGCTGTATGAACATCAAATAAAGACTGTACAGTCTTATAAATTATGTTAAATCCCAATTAAAAAATAAAACATGTGTCATTTGGAATTCTATGTTTTATTGTTATTCACTTTCTTACCTTTCCTTTCCTAGTTCAAGCTGTCAACTTTCCGCTTAACTCGTTGGATTGAAAGTTCATAACACGTAACACGATTAGACTCAGAAATTGAAAATCTGATCGGGAGAGCCATTTTCATTCAGTTTTTAATTATACAACTCATGGTTATACAATTTTCACACCGAAGAGCAGACGTGTAGACAGGAGTCGACTGTATTTTCTTGGTCTATAAGGGTAATAGCAAAAAAAAAAAATAGAACCCATAGTTTTTGCAAGAATTCGTGTACCACAGGAAACTTATTATGGGTAAGTAATTCCTCAAACATTGACTATCTCTAAAACTTTATTTCCAACCTAGTAAACACCCTTCATGATTTGATGTGAAGAGTAAATTATTATAGTGAGGAAAGATGTGGAAATGCGAGGAGGGGACTGGAATGTAGTTGAGGGGGAAGAGTGGTGGCAGGATAGAAGAAGATGGAGAGGCTTATCTTCAATGCCGACCCAATGCAGAGTTGGACGTGGCAACAGATGATGATGATGATATCATTACTTTTCACTTTCCTTACAAGAACAACATCCACGTCATGTTTTCTCATGTGTGTCATATTTACAGTAAGACCGTCTCTCAATTACGTACTGGGCAGTCTTGCGTTAGGGACGGTGCGACACGATATGGCCTGGAGAGAATTGACAGATAAGACCCGGAGATTACTGATACTGAAGCCAATAAAAAAAAAAAAATGATTTGAGCACAAAAGTGCATAACTTTTTGAATTTCATTTTTTATTTGTGCATATTACAATGTCATTGTTTCGCACATATCACAGTTTAAAAACAATATTACAGTACAAATCAGTGGTACAACAATACACAGTACATTGTATCATAGGCTAAACCCACTAAAACGAAGAAGTTGCCATATTAATCCCTATCCAGCATCTCCTCAACAGAGTAAAATTCCTTCTCTTACAAGTATACTTTCAATTTTTCCTTGAACATTTTAATATTATCTAGTCTCTTGATCTCTAGAGGGAGTGCATTGAAAAAAATTGCTCCAGCAAAAGTTGGTCCCTTTTTATAGGATTCTAGGTTATGGGCGATCACATGTACATCCATCCTCCTTCTTGTATTATAGCAATGCAAATCAGCATTTGTCAAAATGTCAGGCTTGTGTGACCTTACATACAAAATGGTTTTCATTATACATAAGCTTGGGAGGGTAAACAACCCTAGTACTCTATAAACAGACCTCTGCATGATTCACGTTTTCCAATGTTAGGCCTACATATAATCCTTATTGCTCTTTTTTGTTTAGAAAATATTCATCTAACAGTATCTTTACGTGACCATCCCCAAACTAAAATTCCATAACTTATATGGGATACAATTAACGCATGATATGACAAAAGCAACAATTCCCTATTATTATACATTTTTAGCTTCCTTAATAGAAACAAACTCCCACTCAACTTATTAGCCAGTAATTCACACTGCAGATTCCAATATAAATGTTTGTCAATTGCTAATCACTAAAAGTTCAATATTTTCAACTTGCTCAATCGTTGTGCTCTCGAAGGGCATTTACGTATACCTGATCTGATTAACTCGATCAGTAGTCTTCCCTCGCTCTTCTCTCCGGGAGAGAGAAAGAGCTAATATTATCTAGTCTCTTAATCTCTAGAGGGAGTGCATTGAAAAAAGTTGCTCCTGCAAAAGTTGGTCCCTTTTTATAGGATTCTAGGTTATGGGCGACCACATGTACATCCATCCTCCTTCTTGTATTATAGCAATGCAAATCAGCATTTGTCAAAATGTCAGGCTGTCTAACAATACCTATTGATATTTCACTACTAATTGCTAACCACACTAGACTTACTATAATTGTATTGTATTGTATTGTTCTTTATTGAATGTGTGATGTTACTGGGAGAACTGGATGGATGAATATTAAAGGAGGAGAAGGGCGAAAGAACGTTGCCTTGATGTAAGGTAGCACCAAAGATTAGACAGTCTAATCTTTGGTAGCACGCCATGTTTATTCTACTAGGGGTGTATTCCGATACTCGCTACGTAGCGCAGTAGCCGCGCTCCTCCCATTCCGTAACTAGCTCCAAACGCCCCGCCTTGTATTCCGAAACTCGCTACTGGAGCGTTCTCAGCGCGCTGCGAACGCTGGAGGTTTTTGGCCCGGCACTAGGAGCGTTTAGAGGAATTGTGGGTATTCAAAATGGCTGAAACTGAAAATCAACAGCAGGAGCTGTCAGAAAACCGCGCCAAACCATACGATGTCGTATTTCCAACAAATAACTTTGGTGGACGGTGACACAAATGTCGCTTACGAAGTAAGACTTCCTTTCGACGAGGTACGAAGATTGGAAACAGGTATGTAGGCCTATATGTCAATTTCCTTTTATACAATTGAAATTTTACCTAAATTCGTAGGGCCTAGGGCCTACGCCTAGGCTAGGCCTGGACCGTGTGGTCCAAAGACTCTTTAAAGACTATCACTACTATCAGCTAGCAATTCTATTCTATTATTCTATTCTATTATTATTATTCTGCCCTGTAATTTACTCTGAAGCCAAACGATTGCCATGGGAGTAGGCCCTTATGAGAGGAAGTGCGGGCCTAAGGATGTCAGGAAGGAATCTGTTTGTTGCATATTGTTTGTAGATGCTGACTATGCCAAAGAGGTGTTAAATCGGTACAAAGCCATTGTACCAAGTGCTGATGATGATGAAGGACCAATAGAAGACACAGAAAGTCCCTCACTAACAGCCTCATACAGCGGAAGTCAGCCAGCAGAAGGCTACGGTGGAAGCCCTGACAATGGAATAGAGGGTAGGCCTGGATTATTCTATCTCTAACCCTTAAGCCGGATTCATACAAAGTCACAAGGTTAATAGTCATATGGTATTGCAATAAGCTTTCAGCTCTGTTGCATCGATTCATGGTCGATGGCATATCATTGGTTTGTTATAAGCGAGTAAGTGACATTTCAACGCCTGATTGGTCCGTCACATGGTGTAGCGGGAAACAAGTACGTGGGGATAAACTGGGATGAAAGTATGACTAACAGATATATACAAATACAGAATATAATTTATTGTTACGAAAGCTTAGTTCAATACACGTGCCACGCTACAACACGTAACCAAGACGGGCCTCACTCGGCCCGTCTTCAATCTACCCTAACCGTCTAAGCTCTGACGAGCGGGCAAGCCGCCCCTGCTTATATAGGTAGGGGGTAGGCCAACGGGTAGGCCCCTCCTACCTCCCACCTAACCACATAGCAATGCAATGCAAGTCATTGATATACTCCCCCCCTGAAAAAAGTGAAATCATAAACTTAAAATAAAAAAAACATAAAATTAAAAGTTACACACCTAGACACTGGAAATTATTGAAAGAACTACACAGATTACAAACCCAACAAGACATGAGCTACACATAAGCCACATAAGCTATACATAAGCTACACATAACACATGGTATGCACTCAACACAATAAAATCATAAAACCAATACACAATAAACCAAATGCACAAGATAGTTAATCGTAAATGTCCAGCGTTAATACTTGCGTCGTGTCTTATATAAAACGAGCCGTCGTATAATAAAACAATACAAATACACAAATAAATGAAAAAATGAAATATGAAACGTAAGTGTGCACGAAATCACTCCATAACCCTTGGAAGTTCACAGAAGCTATACGAACGAACACACGCGAAAAAAAATATTATGTAATCCCTGAAAATTTACGTTAAATAAAAAAAAACCCGTTAATACACAAAAAATAAACACACGTTAATATACAACAAGAAAGAAACCGATCTGCAGCGGCCACTCGTTACCACTACCGTCTTGACTCCAGATGCCAGGCACTCGAAGTCGGCGCCCAAGTCAATGTTTCACCAGTCATCTTGGGTGCGGGTGTCGTCGGGCTTCGAACCGCGCTAAAGTTGTCAGCATGTCTTGACGTCCCCTCTCCCGGGCCCGGCGTCGACCCCACTTCTTGTGTACGTGGACCGGGTTCGTGGTCGCGGTTGTCACATTCCTGTCCGATCGTAGAGTACACCGGATGTCGTGACTCATCAGGTCGGAGAAACGGGGCTTCGTGGTAACTGCACTCTCGAGGGTTGATATCGGCTGGTTTTGAATGTCCTGAGGGCACGTTACGGTCTCGCACAACAATTTTTTGTCTGCGATGTTTGTCGCACTCTCCAGGTGGCACCATGACACACAGCTCACCGTCTTGAACGGAACAACAGCCCCAGGCACCGTGCTAATTGTCTACCCTCTTTCCGATATATGAATGGACATATTCGACTGTTCGAGGAAATCTCTGCCTACGATAACGAGCTTACACAGCCCAAAAAGAATGTGCAACTATTGGTTCTTTAAACCCCCTTGCCACGAAACGTGGATCAACACGCTTCCAGCGCAACGAGCTGTCCCCGTGGCGAGTTGGATGTCCGACGCATCCTCGTGCACTCTACACCCCGCCCGCTGTATCTGGTCGATGACGTCACTTCCCACCAGGGTGATCGATGAACCGGTACCCAGCAAGGCCGGCAACATTTTCTCGAATAACGCCACCCCAGTGAACGGGCTATTATTTGCACCACTACTCATCCCCTGAACACCCACAGCCTCGTGCAAAGTAGCGTCCACCTTCTTCATTGGTTTCTGTCGACCTCCAGTCGGCAAAACAGTACTAAGGGAAAGGTTGGAAGGGAAAGTGATGATAGGATGGTTTGAGTCCCCGTCAAAGCTCGGCGCAAACCCGGAGGCTGCGCACGCGTTCTTTGATCGGGAACATGAGTGTATGTGTCCCCGTCAAAGCTCGGCGCAAACCCGGAGGCTGCGCACGCGTTCTTTGATCGAGAACATGTGTGTATGAGTCCCCGTCAAAGCTCGGCGCAAACCCGGAGGCTGCGCACGCGTTCTTTGATCGAGAACATGTGTGTATGTGTCCCCGTCAAAGCTCGGCGCAAACGCGGAGGCTGCGCACGCGTTCTTTGATCGAGAACATGTGTGTATGTGTCCCCGTCAAAGCTCGGCGCAAACTCGGAGGCTGCGCACGCGTTCTTTGATCGGGAACATGTGTGTATGAGTCCCCGTCAAAGCTCGGCGCAAACCCGGAGGCTGCGCACGCGTTCTTTGATCGGGAACATGTGTGTATGAGTCCCCGTCAAAGCTCGGCGCAAACCCGGAGGCTGCGCACGCGTTCTTTGATCGAGAACATGTGTGTATGAGTCCCCGTCAAAGCTCGGCGCAAACCCGGAGGCTGCGCACGCGTTCTTTGATCGAGAACATGCGTGTATGAGTCCCCGTCAAAGCTCGGCGCAAACCCGGAGGCTGCGCACGCGTTCTTTGATCGAGAACATGTGTGTATGAGTCCCCGTCAAAGCTCGGCGCAAACCCGGAGGCTGCGCACGCGTTCTTTGATCGAGAATATGTGTGTATGTGTCCCCGTCAAAGCTCGGCGCAAACCCGGAGGCTGCGCACGCGTTCTTTGATCGAGAACATGTGTGTATGAGTCCCCGTCAAAGCTCGGCGCAAACCCGGAGGCTGCGCACGCGTTCTTTGATCGAGAAAATGTGTGTATGTGTCCCCGTCAAAGCTCGGCGCAAACCCGGAGGCTGCGCACGCGTTCTTTGATCGAGAACATACGTGTGTATGTGTCCCCGTCAAAGCTCGGCGCAAACCCGGAGGCTGCGCACGCGTTCTTTGATCGGGAACATGTGTGTATGTGTCCCCGTCAAAGCTCGGCGCAAACCCGGAGGCTGCGCACGCGTTCTTTGATCGGGAACATGTGTGTATGTGTCTCCGTCAAAGCTCGGCGCAAACCCGGAGGCTGCGCACGCGTTCTTTGATCGGGAACATGTGTGTATGTATCCCCGTCAAAGCTCGGCGCAAACCCGGAGGCTGCGCACGCGTTCTTTGATCGGGAACAGATGTGTGTGTGACTGAGTTTAAGGGATTTGACCGAGGTTTCGCTGCGCTGGACCCATTCACGTTCAGTCATCTACCTGCGTGGCGCCCAGCTTTATCAGAACACGTCATCAGCAGACAACAACTCACCAACCCCCAACAACACTAACCGGGATTGTTGGAATTGCGGAAGTAGGTTTCACTTTTCTCGCAACTGTCCTGACCGGAGACAACAACAAACACGGAACGAGACTGAAACGAAAAACTTATAGGCGCACCGAAACCTAACGATCAGAAGTCTTTCAACTTGGTTGTTAGCTCCCCCGTTTTCCGCGGCCTGTAATTCTACGCCCATAGGCACTCACTAGTATAATTGATACCTTAGTTACTGCTATATCTGTTTTTGATTTTTTAACGCGTCCCCACCGTAGTTGCAACCGCTACTGTCCCACTAACAAAATCCCGGACGAGCCCCCAATTTGTAGCGGGAAACAAGTACGTGGGGATAAACTGGGATGAAAGTATGACTAACAGATATATACAAATACAGAATATAATTTATTGTTACGAAAGCTTAGTTCAATACACGTGCCACGCTACAACACGTAACCAAGACGGGCCTCACTCGGCCCGTCTTCAATCTACCCTAACCGTCTAAGCTCTGACGAGCGGGCAAGCCGCCCCTGCTTATATAGGTAGGGGGTAGGCCAACGGGTAGGCCCCTCCTACCTCCCACCTAACCACATAGCAATGCAATGCAAGTCATTGCAATGGATTATGGTTTAGCAATAAGAGAGTTGAACATTTTTCAACTCGCTTGTGACTATGACTATTGCAATTTCGTTGACAAGTTGGTGTTAACCATTACCTCGTGATCCCTATCTCCCAACTCAGCTTATAACTAAACCACAGATAACAATGTGACTAAACCACAATCCTTGCGACGTTGTGTGAATCCGGCATTAACAAAAGCAGAAGCTTTCACATTTCTACTAACTATTTTGATTTATTTTCAAGACGGTTTCCGGTGGTCACATGAGGCAATTCTGCTGTTAATATCCTTAATCGAAGCAAATGAATGTAAGTTTTCATCACCTCGCTTCACAAACAAGGCAGTGTGGACCTGTGTTGCTGCCGAGTTTGAAAAGCATGGGTACACATTATCTTGGAAACAATGCGAGTCCAAATGGTCTGGCTTAAAGAAGGTGTATAAGAAGATGAAAGACCATAATAACAAATCGGGAAATAACAGGAGAAACTGGAAATATTTTGAGGTACGTTTAGTACTCGGTAGTAGTCAAGGCTTTTATGAAGTATTTGTGTGGGTTTTATAATCAGTGGGTTTTAATTACATTGTTGGTCAGGTCATATGCTAATAGTTACATTTATTTTGATGTATTATAATACCAGTTTTGTTTTTTGTGACAGAGTAATTACATGTCTATAATCATTACTAGATTCTATAAATTGATAGGAAGTTTTTTTATCACTAATGCACATTATATATTGCCTTAGGTAATTGACAACTTGCTGGGAAAACGACCTGAAATTCAACCAGTGTCTACAGCAGACAGTAGCGCCCATACCCAAACGGCTCAACCAGTACCAGGGAAAAACAAGACCTGCCTGACCGCAGATAGTGATTCGTCTGCCGACACACTACCTGAAGGTGAGTACAACAAAATATGCATACTCATACACTCGCCTGCATAATTAATACTCCCCAATGTCCTGATGACCTGAATGACACCTGTGAAATACGAGCAACAAGAATAATGTTGTCTGAAAACGTGTGGTGTGAGGTCTTGGATCTAAACGTCGAAACTAATTTAGAAGTTATTTGCATAACATTTTATTTTATTAAAAATATTAACACTAATACTGTAGCCTAAACTTCTACATCAGGGACTTCATTAGTAGTAATCATTAACTAATATGAGAATAAGATTGAGGGACTAACCTGTATGTATTGCCCCCCTTCGTAAATCACTGTTATGACTGAACACTGACAATGTTATGATACACAATGAATAAAATACAACCAAACTGTATCCAAAACATTAAGCCCCTAAACGTTAGGAATGCCAATTTACGAAAGTATAAATGGTATGTCATGGTGTATGTTTCAGGGAATAATAATCGAGGTACCGGTAAAAAACGGAAGTTGAGTCAACAAGAGATGTTTGACATGATGGAAGCGAACAAGGCTGCTCGTCACCGTGAGAGATTAGAGCAAAATAAAAAAATAATAGCTCTGTTAGAGAAAATACTCCCCTCTGGTGACTAGCAGCCTTAAGCAGTGGGCAAAATGTTAATGCCCACATCAATACATGGCCTATATTTTTTTTAAGTTAGAAAAAAATATGTGTACGACATTTCATTTCTTGTAGCATATAGTATTAATTAGTTTTATTTTTAGTAACCTATAAAAGGGAACTTTTTGTTGCAAGTTGAGCAAAAGCAAAATTATAAAAATAACATAAAATAGACACAATTTTCTTGGCACTGTGGTTTGGTAATGTTTTCAGATATTTCCAATTTGTTAAAAAAAAAAAACAATAAGATGGGTTGGGCCTACCAGTAAGTGTGACACAGCACTAGCTAGTGCTGTGTCTATTGTTTTTTTGTTTTTTTTACAAATTGGAAATATCTGAAAACATTATCAAACCACAGTGCCAAGAAAATTGTGTCTATTTTATGTTATTTCATATTTGGTTATGTATTGTACAGTCTTTAAATCCTTGCAATTCCCTAGAAAATGTAGAATAGGAGAGGCCACACGACAGATTAGTGCTTTGATATGGGGATGAGTACAGGGTCATGGATAGGGAAACCTAAACTTTCTGTGAGTGCGAGGATCTTGAAATTGAGATTTATAATATACGGGTATCTCTGCACTTGAGTCCAAACTACAAAGGAAAATATAGGCAACCCAAGCCAACCTTACACATGCTTTCGTCACAGGCGAGGTATTCCTAGCCAATCAGCGATCGTTACCTGCGCGGGCTTTTCTCGGGCAGTTCGTTGGTTGGCTACGAATACCTCGCCTGTGACGAAAGCATATGTAAGGTAGCCTTGGGTTGCCTATACCAAGTGTGCTAAGTCAATGTCGGGCCAAACCTATTCGTTTTATTTATTATAGATGCTATTTACGCGTAGCATTTTTATTAGGCCTAAAAAATATGGTAGTATCTCCACTTAAAGATCCTTGCACTTAGTAGTTTCCCTATCCATGACCCTATCAGAGCATTAGCACCAGAGAAAAAAGACTGCAGTGCATACCTCATAACATTTGTGTTAGTTGTTAAGTACTTGTTTTGTATAAAGTGAAGACTGCTATGTATTGATGTTACATTTTTTTCTTGAATTTATCTTACTTTGTTTTTGCTATGATTTATTATTTTGTTATCAGGAAGGCCTAATGTAAAGCCAGTTTAGGTGCTACACTTTTGACTGATGCACTTTGGTTAGTATTATAATATTTTGTATGAGAGCATTGATTAATTGGCATCCACATCTTTGGGGAAAATGCATTAGTTCTGTTGTGACTTGATCATGTTATTAAATTAACACATTTAGATTCTAAGACAAGTATGACGTGGGGCTTTAAGGTCTGAATTCATAGTCATCCCCCCACCTACCTATAATTTTATATACATAAAGGTAAAGCTACCTTATACATTTATACTGTACCACGTAAGAAGTACATCAACTACTAGGGCTGCCCAACGATATCGATATGGAATTAATATATCGCGATATTGAACTGACGTCTAATAATAAGCTAATTCTTAAGAAAATAAATGGTTACGCCACGCCAAACACAACATTGCTGTTTCGTGTGTATATTTTGAATTTTGAATACAACACAAAAATTGACAAACACAATAAGTTCAATAACACATTTCAAAGTAAAAATACTTATTTGTGTACTATGCCTACGGTAATATTGTTTATAATGAATGGCCTCTGGCTGGTCTGGAAATCCTAAAAACAGACGAGACCCGTCTCGGCCCGGGGTAGAATAGGCCCAGAGTGACTCTGCTAGTCGTAAGAGGCGACGAAAGGAGACCCCCCCTTTCCCTGCCCCCCCCCCTGTCCCATTGAATATTTCTCCTCCCACTTGGCCCTGCCCTCCCTTGCTGGACTCCCGTATGACAACCCACGCGACGTACAATGGATCTGATTCGGATGTGGCTTTATTCTTCATCATCATCTTTCTCATCTTCATTATCACCCGCCCATCGTCTCGATTAGCCATAGTTGCATAAATATGAGAGGTTAAGCCCATTAATCATCAATCTAAAAACAGACAAGAAATTTGCCGCTAGCGCAATATTGCCGATATCGATGTACGTCACTTGATAAGTTCAATAACGCGTTATTTCTTCCCGCGATATCGATATGGTTTTTTTATGGTTGGGCAGTCCTATAAACTAATATGCTGTTAAACTTATGTATTTTATGATAGGCTACTGGCATTCATGTTAAATTGTTGAAATTGATTATTTTATGAATACAATAAACAAATTTGTGGCAAACGGACATAGGTTGATTTATTACGTCAACAATCCTACACTGGCCACATCACCGACACTGTCCATATCGCATTGGCAATCTGTTCATCAGATCCAACCGCTTGGTGTTGCCAGTTAACTCTACATTACAAATCATCATGCATACGCTGGCATATATTATGCAAAACGCAGCATGCAATTATTACTTTGGGGATTTCGGCGACGTCATACATATCTAAATATTTTAGGCAGCGAAACCTCCCTTTTAAAAACCCAAAGGCTCTCTCAATTGTTACCCGTGTAGATGACAGGCAATAATTAAAATTCTTTTGCTTCAATGACAAATGCCCATTGTCTTTGAAAGGGACCATGATTTGTTTTAACGAAGGGTATGCCGGATCGCCAATGAGGTGTGAATTCGCCGGAAATTTTGTGGGGTCTTGGTCGATGTACTCCTGGATTGGCGACAGTCGAAGCACTCGTGCATCGTGCACCGACCCAACTTGGCCGGCATAACAATGTGTGAACCGCACCTCATGATCACAGACGCCCTGAAATGTAAATTATTTATTTTTTAAGAGTGTATTCCTGGTAATTGCTAAAATCCTAACCTATCCTAATTATAGGAATCTTGAAAGTCAACTGACAAAGTGAATTGACTTTCAAAGTTACATTTCAAATCTTCCAAGAAGTTGCAGAAAGAGTGTCACAGCAAAACAATGGGATTGGTCTAGGTAAGTGAGCACGTATGTGGTTTGGGAAAGCACGTTCACCAATAGATGTTATTCCTTTCCATATTGTATGCAGTCTGAGACCTAGACAGATGAACATAGTTTAACATCTCATTAGCCTACCTGTAGAACAATCGAGTGGACACCCTTACGGTTTACGTATGATGGGCTATTCTCTCTTGGTGCGGGTATTGGTATGTGCGTCCCATCGATTGCACCTATCACGTCTGGGAAGCCACACTTTGACTTAAATCCATCCATGACAGCAGTGGCCCTTGCACCATTTGGCCACTTGATTTCATTTGGGCCAAGATCATAGATGGCCTGCGTTACTCTCCGTACCGTTCTGAGGGCCGTTGCTGCGCCAATATTGAAGTTGTTGCATACAGACCTGTACCGGTAGGGCATAAAATATCTAGTCATAGGGATATTCACACGGCCACAAAAACAATAATTCAATCACCACTTACAGTACCGAGTTAGGATAGGCCAGGCCTAGCTTAGGCTATGCCAAGACCTAATAAGGGTGGTCCTGCCCTAGAAAAACTCACCTATAACTATCAGGAGTTGCAAAATACCACAACGTCATGAGCAGCTGCTTGTCTGGAGATATTGGTGGTCTGCCAGGACGCACGTCATTGCCGATTACAGGGGCAATACTTGACAATACACTTTCGAAAGTGGTCGGATTTAACCTGAAATTTTGCTTGAATGTGGTCGCTGAATACAATGGGACCACATTCTCTACATAATTATCGTTGCGAGGTATTCTCTGGAGATCATCATTCACTGCTCTGTAGTTAAAAATTATATTAAATGCTTCTTGTTCGTCGTCGGAACTAGAATAATCAACAATAGCATCAATCGCTAATCTGACAATTTCACGGTCAGCCATGTTTAAAACGCTACACCCCGTTCCGTATTGTTGGAGCACGATCATACGCTTCACTGCGCTAATAGACGCTGCGGCTGTAGCGACTGGAGCGAGTATCGGAATGCACCCTAGCTGTCCAAAAAACCCACAGCCTTCTATAGTCACGTCATGTGGTTATTACCACAGTAATCTTATACACACACATGTTATATGCACAAACTCGTTATTAACACATCTCCCTTATTACAAAAGAGGGATGAAATAGAACAGTATCATGTATGCAGCTCAGTACCTTATGATTACTAATGTCACTAAGTATAGATATCAATAATCAAATTATGTAACTAATGGCTAATAGTGATTTAAACAATTGAAACTGAAACAACGTTAGGCTAAGGTTATACAATTCTAGAGGTTCAGTTTCTCAGGTTTTTTAATTTCCCTTCCCGATCGAGTCTTGTAAGGGCTCTGGATCTCCGCTGTCGGTCTCGCGTCTTGCGTCGGACTTGCTCCTCTGGGCGACCGATTAGCAACTTGCGTTGGTGGTGAGTGCCGCATTTCCGGTTGAGGTTGGACGACTGGCTGGTCTCTATCCGCTTTGTTCTGAGGAGAGTCCAGCTCGTCTGGTAGGTCCGGAATGTTTTGGACGGGGACCAGATGGTAACGGTTGCGTCTCACTACTCCGTAACTTGTGCGTACGATGTAGGAACGCGGCTCTTCTGACTTGCCAGCAACCGTGCCATACCTGCGTAGATCAATTATCCACACCTGCTGACCTGTTACAAGACTGGATAGCTCTCTGGTGCCGTGATGGCGATCATAGTCTTCTTTCTGTTTTCTGCGTCTCTCTTCCTCTTTCTCGGAGATGCAAGTTCTCGGCAACAGGGGACGAGAGATGTGATGGAGCAACAGGAAGTGTTGACCTGACCTGCCGATTCATTAGCAATTGGCTTGGGCTAAACCCACAAGCTAGTGGTGTAGACCGGTAAGCCAAGAGAGCTTTGTGGATGTCTTCTGCTTTATTTAATCTTGCTTTTGCTATCTTGACACCTGCCTCAACAAAGCCGTTGCTTTGTGCAAAGTAGGGGCTGCTTCTAATGTGTATAAAACCCCAGTCTTTGGCAAATGTCGCAAATTCAGAGGTATCCAAGGTCTGAAATTGGGTTCCGCAGTCGCTTCTGATAACTTCTGGGACGCCAAACCTCGCGAAAATCTCTTTCAGATGATTAATGATCGTTATCGATCGTTGGTCCATTAACTTTACGAACTCAAAGAAGCGAGAGAAATAATCGGTTACGATAAGGTACCAATTACCACCTTGCTTGAATAGGTCTATGCCTACGCGTTGCCACGGCCTCTCTGGAAACTCGGAAGAGATGAGGGGCTCGTGCCGATTGCTGCTTTGTTGCACGCATTGTGGGCAGGCTCGGACCATTTCTTCGATGGATTTTGAAATCCCTGGCCACCAGCAGGCCTGTCTAGTTCTGGCTCGACACTTCGTGATTCCTTGGTGGCCTTCATGGAGGTGCATTAACATGTTGTTCTGCAAAGACTTTGGTATAATCAGACGATTCTGCAACATGAGTAAACCTCCTTGGTGAGAAATTTCGTGGCGATGAGGATAGTAACCCTTGAGCCGAGGATCGGTCTCATGTTGGGTAGGCCATCCTTCGACAATCCATCGTGAGAGTTGTTGACAGACGAAGTCTTCCTGCTGTTTCTCTGCAATGATCGCCAGTTTGCAATCTGTGATAGGCAAACTATCCACGATTTGTTGCACATAGGCTGCCGTCTCCTCTTCTAGTTCAGAGTCTGGAGTCTGCGATGTCGCTGAAATACTTCGTGACAAAGTGTCGGCTGCGATTAACTCCTTGCCAGGAGTATAGACGATTTCGTAAGCGTACCTCATCATTCTGATCTTGAATCGTTGAAGACGCGGAGAAAGATCGTCCAAGTGCTTTGATGTGAAGATAGGGATCAGAGGTTTATGATCAGTTTCTAACTTAACTGTCAGCCCCGTGATGTAGTTCTGGAATCGTTCGCAGGCCCAGGTCAACGAGAGAGCCTCTTTCTCGATCTGCGCGTACCGTTTCTCAGCTTGAGTCAAGGATCGTGATGCATACGCTATCGGTTTTTTACTACCGTTGGCTTCGGTGTGGTACATCATTGCTCCCAACCCGTACGATGAAGCGTCAGCTGAGACTGTTACCTGCTTGTGGGGCGAAAATAGAGTCATGACCGGTTCCGATGCCAGAATGTGCTTGACTCTGTCAAATGCCTCTTGCTGTGGGTTTCCCCACGTCCACTCGTTCTTAGAACACAGAAGAGTGTTAAGAGGTTCAAGGAGTTGTGATTTATGGGGTATGTACGTACCCAGGTAGGTGATTAGCCCAAGAAATCGTTGAAGTTCTTGTTTGTTCCCTGGCGGCGGCATCTTGATGACTGCCTCCACCTTCTTAGGATCTGGACGAACCCCTGCTTCTGAGATAATGTGTCCTACAAAAGAAATTTCACTAACAGCAATTACCAGTTTCTCCTTGTTTAGCGTCATGCCAACTTTCTCCAACCTCTTGAGCACGGCTTGTAGATTTGCGTCGTGTTGTTCTCGAGTGGTACCCCAGATCAGGACGTCGTCCATGTGGCACAACACTCCTGGTAAGCCCTCCAGAATAGTACTCATTCTGCGTTGGAAGTGCTCAGGCGCCGAAGTTATGCCGAAAGGAAGGCGATTAAACTTGAACCTTCCCCAGGGTGTAATGAAAGTTGTTAAGGGAGAGCTGTCGGCAGAGAGAGGAACTTGCCAAAACCCAGTGTTGGCATCCAGTTTGGAAAACACTGTGGCACCACCTAGCTGACCTAGCGTGTCCTCTATTTTGGGGATAGGGTGCCATTCTCTTTTAACGTTTTTGTTGAGCTCAGTTAGATCAACGCAGATACGCAATCCTTCCTTTTTCCGAACTACAATCATGTATGCACACCAATCAGTGGGTTCGTACACGGGGGATATGACCCCCTGCTCAACCATACGATCTAGCTCCGCCTTGGTTTCGTGAATCAACGGGATCGGCACAGACCTAGGTGTTGTTGCCGCATAGGGTTTAGCATTTGGGATCAACTGAATCTGGTACTCACCAGGAATAGTTCCCAGACCCTCGAAGAGCTTTGGATACATAGCAGTGATTTCAGCAGTAGTTTCAATGCCTCCCACGAACTGGATCAGTTGGAAGGCGGTGATGGCCGGTTCCCCAAGAAGTGGAGTTTCTTGCTCGTCTAGAATGTAGGCCTTCTGGATGGAAACCTTGTCCTTGTACTTAAAGGGTAGGCTGATCATCCCTTTACAGTCCAAACGCGTTGATCCCGGACCGTAGAGCTGCCGATCGGTAGGGTACAATTGCCTGTTCGCAATGATTGGACAAGTTGACGGAATAACAGTTACGTCCGCCCCACAATCTATTTTAAACGTGAGGGAGAACCCATCGACCTCAATCGGGACATGCCACGGAGGTTTGGTTGCAGTTGGAGCCTGGATGATGCCTCCGACAAAGGCCTTAAGCTGCTCGACCTTGTTGCCTTCAGCTGCTTGGACCTCATTCACCTTGTTTTGACGGCAAACAGAGGATGCATGCCCCTTGATTTTGCAGTTATAACATGTATAATCCTTGGCCGGGCACTCCGAGCGTGGATGAGATGGCTTTCGCCCACACCATTTACATGGGAGATTAGGCTTAGACTGACCTTTGTACTTGTTCTTGTTGCCCTTGTTGTTAGATTTAACCTTTGTCTGGAACTGGGCCGGTTGAGTCACCCGATCCACCGTTGCCGTCTCCGACGAATAAAGCTCTTTTTGCTGACGACGAACGTCTTCGGATTGGCGAACCTGAGTGATGGCCTTGGCCAGAGTCAGCTGGGAGTCTAACTGTAAATTTTCACTAAGTTTATGATTCAAAATCCCTACCACAATCTTGTCTCGTATTAATTCGTCATACATTGGACCGAAGTCACAGTGTTCAGCCAGCTTGTATAATTTGGCTATGAAGTCATCTACAGGCTGGTGCTCCTCCTGTACGCACTTGAAAAATTTCGCTCGCTCGAAAATTACATTCCTTCTAGGAATAAAGTACGCCTCAAATTTGTCCAAGACGGTTTGGTAGTCATTGGACTCAGCTAAAGTGAGGTTAAAGGACGCTAGCAAGTCATCTGCCTTGTCGCCCATGATCATGAGAAAAAAAAAGATGGCCGCTAGGTTCAGAGGTGCAGTCTATCCATCTCACTTAAATAAGTAGTTTTGTGGTACAGGAGGCATTAAGTATCAGTTAAACACTATTTATATGTACTTTAAACTAGGCAGATGAAGTGCTATCGTTATCTAAAGTTTATATAGGCCGTAAGTGATATTAAAGTGAATCATCCATGGCCTAACCAAAAATATGGAGTCGCCTGTGAATGAGCCTAGGCCAAACCCTAGTCGTGTGATAGTAGTGTGCAAAATCTGCAGTCTTAACGTAGGCAGACGCACCCAAAGCCTTAATTGTATATACGATTGCGGATCCAAAATTCATTTAAAGTGCCTCAAGCCAAACATCAGTGATATCCAGACTGATCCCAAGAAATGGTCATGCCATAAATGCACAAACACCAAGGTTGAGGTTAAGGATGACACCAAACAGCATTTAAACTACATCCCTCTGAAATTATCAAGTTGCCCCCCAACCCCACAGTCTGAAGACATCTTTGCTGTAGACCGTCAAGGCGATGCGTTTGAAGTACTCGCCACAACTAGGCCTACCAGCCCTAGGCCCAGCGCTGTTCAGGTTAAGGCTGTCAATGCTGTCAATGAGGAGGAAGGCAAGAGCCAATGGGTAGACATGACCCTAGAAGAACTAGAAGACCCAGCTAACGAAGAACCGAGACTTAGACCTAAACCAGGGATCCAGCAGTCAACTAAGAAGCTGGAAAAATGGATTTTGAAGGAACTGAGGAAAGAGAGGTGGGGATATGCAAATAAGAGAAGATCAAATAAAGGACTGCAATCAGAAGTTGTGAAGGGAATGGTGGCTACTTTTGTCCACATTGGAGGACAAATAAATGCTAATGTAAAATGTACAGAAGATATGAAAAGGGATACTGATGAACTGAAAAAAAAAATTGAAGGGCTGGAAACAAGAAATAGGGAGCTGGAGAAAAGAGTGAGTATGTTAGAACAAGATTACGAAAAACCAGTGTTTATAGAGTGTAGACCCCATAGTTTAGACCTTGAAGAGAGTACAAACAGACATAACAGCCAAAAAGTAAAGGAAAAGGAGAAAGAGCTAAACAATTCTGAAGGGGGTCAACGAAAGGAGTCGGAATTCATCCAAGAAGTAGTTGGAGACCTTTTCGAGAAGGAAGAGTTATCACTTGCCCACTGTGTAGGCGAGGACATGCAAATGTCCGGAGGCATTGCAGCTACATTTAAAGACAAATTTGGAAGAACAGCAACACATGTGTGTGTCCCTACGTGCATTGGGAACCAACGCAACTCTCCTCAAACGATTGAGAGTGGAAAAGTGGAGTATAAGGTAGTTAAGGAAATAGAGGAGGATCTATTCACAGCTCCACAATCATGTTCTCTGGCACACTGTGTTGCCGCTGATCTGGGTATGACGGCTGGCATAGCAGCCAGGTTCAGGGACGAATTTAAAAACGTGGAAGCACTGAGGCGTCAAGGCAAAGGAATCGGACAAGTGGCGGTATTAAGTAATGGAGAAAGGAACATATACTATCTGATCACCAAACCACGTTCAAACGGAAAACCAAAGTATGAAGACCTCGTCCGGTCCCTACTAGAATTAAAGACTCATTGTGTACTAACAGGTGTACATAATCTAGCTATCCCAAGAATAGGGTGCGGGCTGGATGGCTTTGACTGGGTGCAAGTCAAATTAACAATCGAGGCTCTTTTCCGTGATGCTGACATGCACATTACTGTATATAACCTTCCCGCCAGGCCTACAGGAGGCCTGCAAGAAAACCAAGGTGAGCAAGGAATGGATCAATGTAGGACTAGAGAGATTGATAACTTTGATAACCTTGAGTGTATGAATACTGTAAGCTTACCATTGAGGAAAATCACAGGTCTGAGACCAGAACGTCTTAACGAAAATAGACTCAATATGAATAATCATAGAAATAACAACCATGAGTGTCTGCGACAGGAACAGGAACAAACCCGATCTGTATCTATATCTCCAATCGCTAAACCAGCTCCTCCTCCCAGAGCCCCCACGAGACGCCACTGCTCTACACAGTACCGAAAAGACTCAACATCAACACCCAGAGAAGATTGGCCTAGGGAGAAGGTTACCTCCACAAAACTAGAGGGGACACTCGTCATTGGAGATTCCATGGTCAGAAGAGCAGGTGAAACAGTCAAGGAAGCAGGGGGAAAAGTGATGAGCTACTCAGGAATCCGGACAGAAGAGCTACGGAAGCGCGTGGAAGCAGATGACGCTAAATCTCTCGTTCCAAAAGTGGTTCTACTTCACGTCGGAACAAATGACCTGAAGAGCACTCCATCAGCTGACCACTTAATGGGCGACATGTATGATCTAATTTCAAGTGTGAAGAAAAAACATCCGGATGCACAAGTAATTGTGAGTGGAGTTCTACATAGAGCAGACGTGGAGGCACGTTTCATTAGACAAGTTAATGACAATCTAAAATGGGTGAGTGAACTGCAACAGGCAAAGTTTGTAGATGCTAATGGATGCATAAAAGGGAAAGATCTGAGTAGAGATGGGCTTCACCCGAACTGGCGAGGGGCGAACAAACTTGGACAGTTCTTTCGAGACATTATCTTTAGTACTATAAATAAAGTCAATCAGGGGCCAGCAGCCAGTGATCTAAATCAGGGAAACTGAACAATAACATGGGGGTTGGGGCAGAAACGTCGGCCCATAAGTCTGCTAGGCCAATAAAAATCATACACCAAAATATGCAAAGGTGCTCCAATAAAAGTGGACAGTTGGATATCTTCCTGCAGGAAGAAGATCCAGACATAATATGCATGTCTGAACATGGCCTAAATGAGGATGAGATGTCAAGTCACATTATTGAGGGTTACAATATAACTGCTAGCTTTTGTAGACAACAACATAAGGGTGGGGGAGTAGCAATCTATGCAAAGACAAATATAGAGATTGAGGAGTACATGGAACAGGATAAGTTAAGTATAGCGGTAGAAGGGAATGTCGAATTCGCAATAACACGGGTCAAGTATGAGAAAACTCGGCAACTTATAATAATAGCAGTATATAGGCCACCAAATGGGTCCTTAGATACATTTTTTAGTGTGCTTAATATGATTTTAGGGAAAGGCTCTCTTAAAAATAAAGACATTGTCATATGCGGAGACATAAATATTGATGTTCTGAGGGAAGGCCCTGCCAGTAGAAGACTAAACGACACTCTAAACATGTTTGGACAAATAGCAACTATAAGTATACCCACCAGAACGGCAATTACAAAAACAACTGCTACTGCAACTGCAACTGCAATAGACAATATAATAACAAACATTGATCGAAGTAGGTATAACACTACGGTTATAGTGTCAGCAATATCTGACCATGATGCACAATCAATTGAAATAAAACCACGGGAGCAAGGCATAATATGCATTGCACATGAGAAGTCACGCATTAGGTATACATATTTTAGAGATATGAGTCAAGATAATGTAAAAGAATTCTATAGTAAACTTCTGATTGAAAGGTGGGAGGGAGTTTATGAAGGGAATAGGATAGATGACAAATATAATAAATTTTTTCAAATAATTAAGGCACACTATAATTCCTCATTCCCAACAAGGCGAGTTAGGGTTAAGGCGGGTCGAGCAAAAAAGATTAGCACTCAGTGGATAACACAGCAGGTCTTAGACATGAGAAACAAAGTCATTAAATGGGCAATTAGACAAAAAACTAATAATAATTTGCAAACTAAGGTAAGATTAGAAAGGTATAAGAAGGCATATAAAGGCCTAATCAAAGAGGCTAAGGCTAAATCAGCAAAGAATTTCATAAAAAATTCAAATAATAAAAGTAAAGCAATATGGCAAATTATTAACCAGGAGAGAACTAATAAAAACAATGATGACATTAAGTCGATTAAACTAAAGATAAATGGAGAGATGCTAAACAATACAAAAGAGGTGGCAGATGTGTTTAATACATATTTTGCTGAAGCAGCCAGTAAACTTTTGGAAGGGGAAGAAATGGGGTTAGATCGAACAAATTTCACATCAATTCCAGAGTTTGGGTATAACTTTATATTAAGCAATGTTACCAGCAGGGAAATAATTACATTGATTAGGCGGATGAAAAATAAAAAGTCGGTGGGACCTGATGGCATATCCAGCCACCTAATTAAGCAATGTAGCATCCCATTAGCTGAACCTCTGGCACACTTAATAAATTACTCTTTTAGCTCAGGTATATTCCCAAGTGAACTTAAAGTAGCGCGAGTCAAACCCATATTTAAGAAAGGGGACAGTATGGAAATGGGAAACTATAGACCAGTGTCTAATTTAAATGCTTTCTCTAAGATCTTTGAAATGGCCATGAACGACAGAATAACCAAATTTTTTGAAAACAACAATCTTATCGCCAAAGACCAACATGGATTCAGAAAGGGGCGATCAACTGAAACTGCAATCGGGGCCTTGACCGATACAATACTTACTGAAATGGACCATCGCAAATATGTGCTGGCAATGTTCATGGACCTATCAAAAGCCTTTGATTGTGTTGAATATGATATCCTCATAAATAAACTGTACTCATATGGAATTAAGGGAATCGCATTACAATGGATATATTCCTATTTACATGGGCGAAGACAATTTGTTAACTTACTGGATAGGGATACACACACGGAGGTAAGATCAGATGAGATAGAAATCAAAATTGGAGTTCCTCAGGGGTCAATTCTAGGGCCAACCTTCTTTAATATGCAAATTAATGACATGCCACAATCAACCACAAATGGGCAGGTGATACTGTATGCAGATGATTCAACCACCCTTCTAGCAGACACAGATATTTCACAACTAGAAATTAATGGTTTCATATCATTCAGTGAAATCGCTCAGTGGCTGAAGCCAAACAATCTGATACTAAATATAAAAAAAACTAACTGTATGATCTTTCAGACTGGGAAAAAAAAAATGAATCAGCATAATATAAACATATGTACTGGAAATGGAGCAGGTATAGAGCAAGTAAAGTCTACTGAAATTCTTGGAATATACTTAGACGAATATTTGACTTGGGATGTGCACGTTGACCACCTTGCTAAAAAGATAAGCTCGAACCTATATGTATTCAGAAAATTAAGGGTGTATAAGGATCAAGGACTTCTAAAAATAGTTTATTACTCACTGATTGAAACACATCTAAGTTACGCAATAATTGTATGGGGGAATTCTTCTAAGAAAAATACAGATAGACTCTTTGTCTTGCAAAAGAGGGCGATACGAATGATAGCCAATCTTAAACCCAGAGAATCCTGTCGGGGGCACTTTAAACAACTAAATATAATGACGTTACCAAGCTTGTATATGTACAAAACAATACTGTACCTAAAGCTACATAAAACAGATACTCTAAAAAACAATAATATTCATAAGTACAATACAAGAGGAAGGAAGGATATGCATATACTACCTCATAATCTATCAATGTACGAAAAAGGGCCAACCTATGCGGGAATAGTACTGTATAATAGGCTGCCAGATAATGTCAAGGATATTGACTCGGTGGAGAACTTTAAGGGACAGTTAAAGAAGTTTTTTATAGATCAGGAATTCTATACAGTGGATGAATACCTTAAATCCTAAGTAAGCTTATAACATATGAGACGTCTGTTATGTGTACAGTATTTATATTGTAAATAATCTATAATGTTATTTTATAGACTTTATCACTTGACTTGACTGATTTTTGACGTGACATGTACCATGTGAATTAGGAAAGGAAAGGAAAGGAAAGGAGTTGATATTGTGTAGCAACTCTCATGCCATAAGTAAAAGTTATTACGTTTATCACTTACAATTTACAAATGTATCGGCATGCACTATTCGGTAAATCAAGAATGTTATACTGTGTATGAAGGTGTATACTATCTAGTATCTGTTGATGAATGTAGTGACTCAATTAAGTTGATATTGTATAGCTCCTAAGTACAAATATGTAATGTACTGTTACTTAAAGTGTAATGTTACTTTTACTTTTTATATTTTACAAATGTATTAGTGTGCACGATTCTGTAAATTAAGAATGGTTTTCTGCGGGATGAATTTCACAGTTGATGGATGTATCCGAAGTTGGGTGATATTATATGGAGACTCATGTGCCTTATGTACAACTAATCTGAAAATAATGTATATTATAAGTTTATATCAAATGTATTGACGTGCATTACACAATCAAAAATTGTATAATGATGCAAGACTAAATAAATAAATAAATAAAAAATAAATGTAGATAAGATCATTTACCTGGTCCGCCTCAGCTTTTGTACTCAAACCTGAAGTCTGACGAAATCGAGTGAATCTTCTTCTCCACATAGGCCAGTCTTCGGCACGGAACGAAAAAGATTCGGGTGGTTGCACTTGGAAAGATGCCGGAATGACGCCCCCTTGCGGGCCTGGGCGTGCGGCCACGTTTTGCCCAGCGCGATTTTCCATATCGTCCTACCTAGATGGTTACAAATATAACGTCTTGCAGTCTCTGGAAGACGTGGTGCGAACCGCTGCCACCATGTGATGTTACTGGGAGAACTGGATGGATGAATATTAAAGGAGGAGAAGGGCGAAAGAACGTTGCCTTGATGTAAGGTAGCACGCCATGTTTATTCTACTAGCTGTCCAAAAAAACCCACAGCCTTCTATAGTCACGTCATGTGGTTATTACCACAGTAATCTTATACACACACATGTTATATGCACAAACTCGTTATTAACACAGAATGTTTAACATTTACAATTTACAATTATTGATCAAGCCCCCAATGAGCCTAGAGGCTCGATGTAGGGGGCTTTCAGCAACGGATTACAAACGGTGAGAGGTAAAGCAGGTCAAGATACATGTAATATGAAATTTGAAATTTAAGATTTGTAGGTAATATCTTTAAGACACTAAACTAAACTAAATTAAATGGAGAAGAGAACCAAGAAATGAACCAAGAAACGATTACAGTAAAAAAGTAATATTAGAAATAGTGACTATATGTAAAATATTTCACGATTTTCATTATTACTGACACATAGGAGAGTCTAATACAGCAACTTATTTTTGTTATTATTCCACTACTTGTTAACTATAAATTCCATTATCTGACACCATTATCACAATTACTGTAACCATCACGCTGCCATCTTGCAAACTTATTGCTGTAAATACAATGTTAGAATACTCCCACACACAGGATCCCGATCCTAGGTGGGTTTTCTTCCTTTTTAAAAAAAATGTACTGTATACACTTTAAAATGTTCTGTACTTACTGTATTTCATTACTGTTTTCACTTTGTTTTACTGCTGTATTCCATTTGCTGTACAAAGAAGAAAATAAAGTTCTATTCTATTCTATTCTATTCTACTGATCGAGAAGCTTGGATCAGGTTCGCATAAGTAGCAATTAAGTTTTATGCGACCTCCCAATTGTCAGCTGGGCAAAATCAAATAGGCTACACAGCAATAAAAATAAAATTGTCATTGAATTCTCAAAATCACAATAATTATTATTAATGGATTTAAAGAAACACGTGTGCTCATTGTATTAAAACTAAAATCGACACTATTAATTTGATTTAGATCAATTTGTATCATTTCATTTCTATAAATTCATTTCGATAATTATGCAATGACTTGCATTGCATTTCTCTGCTAGGATGAGTAATAGATGTGGTTAGGTGGGAGGTAGGAGGGGCCTATCCGTTGGCCTACCCTCTACCTATATAAGCAGGGGCGGTTGGCCCGTTCGTCAGAGCTTAGACGGTCAGGGTAGATTGAAGACGGGCTGAGTGAGGCTAGTCTTGTTTACGTGTTGTAGCGTGGCACGTGTATTTAACTAAGCTTTCGTAACAATGAACTATATTCTGTATTTATATATAATCTGTAAGTCATACTTTCATCCTTGTTTATCCCCACGTACTTGTTTCCAAAGATGATGACAATTTTGTCTTGTGTTAATTATTTCTCTAATGGCGTGTTCACCATTATTATCGTTTTTACAACAATTCAGCAACTTTGTTCAATACTATTATGTATTTGTTCAAGCATAGGCTCGGGAGCAACAAATCAGGTTGTTTGGGAGCAGAGGCGGACTGGGGGGGTAAGGGCCCCGTACGGAAAAGTATTTTAGGGGCCCCGGAACTTGGCGAAGTGGAAAGGGGTCTGGGGCGAAGCCCCAGCCACCGGAGGCGAAAATTTTTCAGCCTATTATTTTCTGTAGAACGCATATAAACACGTTTAAAAATCGATAAATGATGTGGAATAATGTGTTGAACTGTGAACACCACTTTAAAAAACGAAATTGAAGAAAAAACTTTCCCAACACTGGCAGTTTTATATTGTATATTTCAAACTATATTGTTTTTCAACCCTCTACAGTCTACAAATATCGAGTACTAGTTGTCCACTCGCATCGTGCAATTTGTACTCGCAACGAGGGAGCGGGATGTATAGGTGGGGTCTGGGGCGAAGCCCCTGCCGCCGGAGGCAACTTCGCCGAAGGCGAAACAATTTTCGGTCCTGCATGATGCTTAGTGGCCTCAAACCCGTTTGGAGGCGATATCCTATCATGAAAAACAATGAAACTAAAGTCAATATTGCATTTAAAATTCCTTACTTAGGATGGAATTTCGATCCTGTCATTTGAGAAAGGCTTATGGCTAATTAGTGCTGCGCGGGATCGGATTTCAGTAGGCGCCGATAGATATATTTTTGCCAAAATGTTCGCTTTTGAAAATTTTGAACACTTATAAACACGCGATCAGCCCACTTTGTCATTTTTCTAAGTTTACTCGCAAACTATCAAAAGTCACTCTCAAGTTGCGAGCTAGCATGCAATAATTTGGAGGATTGTTGTTTCCTATTTATTTGTTTAGAACGCATAAACATGCGTAAAAATCGATAAATGATGTAAGGTGTGTGGAACAACATGTTGAACTATGAACACCACTGTTCAAGAGTAAATTAAAGAAAGAACTTTCCCAACACTGGCAGTTGGATATTTAAAACTATATTGTTTCCTATAAATTTGTTTAGAATGTTTATAAACACGTTTAAAAATCGATACACGACGATAAATATGTGGAACACATGTTGTACTGTGAACCACTTTGAAAATTAAATTACAGAAATAACTTTCCCAACAATGGCATGTTATATATTTTAAAATAAACTAGACGAGGAAAGCGGAAATCTTTGTAGCACTTCTTGATACGTTATGTCCTTTTCTATACTGACATGAGATGACATATTATGCTCTTCTTACTATTTAGTTTCATAATCTATATAGCGTAAGATATTTATTTTCAGGGGGTTGGGTGGTGGCCCCCAAGGGGGCCCCCACCCGGGGGGGCCCCGTACGGGTTTCCGTAGTTCCGTACCTGCCAGTCCGCCCCTGTTTGGGAGTGATTGATTGTTCTTAAAACTGAACTTTTTCTTTACTCTGCAACAGGTCTGTGGCAGATTATGAAAAAGTAAAATCTAATAATTTCATTTAATATATTTATTTTAAAACTATTGCACAACGAAGTGAAAGGCAACTGCATTTTCTTTCAGCCGTTACGTTGGTCTATTTCCTAGTTCCACTGCAGAGAACCCGTTTCGACTGTGGTTTCAAGCTGGGTTTTTTAAAGCTTGGAAATGTTCTTTAATCGATCTTTAAGATACTGCACAGTACATCTGGGTACATATATAAACGCTGACTTTGGAGCAAATAGTTACGTAACAATGGTATAATGTCCCCTACCAAAAACCACTTGGTAGAAATTAAAATATGATTTATTTATTTTACGCGCCAAAAGACTTGAATGCGAGTAGCAAGGTCCCCTTCATCTCCGCCAGGGTCGCGCTCTGGCCTCGGCTCGGTGCTTCGTAGTTCGTCCGTCCTCCGATAGGGAGGGACACTAAGCAGAGCGTGTTGAGCCACCGTACTCCGATTATTATTATACAAATAAAAGGTAAAACAAATATATTTACATTGCAAATTAATTGATTATCAATCAAGCAATTATCTTTTAACATAATAAGCTTTGATATTTCTTCCGAACAAGTGATCCGGTTTCTACTCACTTTTTTTGTTTGTATTCCTTTGGGAGATAGGCTAGATTACGTAAGTAGTACATACACCGTATCATCTGATTATTTATCTGTAACTTCCACTTTTTTTTTTGCAAATAGTACATTTTTTGATAGACAATTTCTATTTTTAAAATAGGCTAGGCCTAGTGTTTTGACATGTGAATCACGTTAAATATGGCGTACGAGCGAGAGCCCAGCTGTTCTTCAGAGCAAACAGAAAATGCTGTCTACCAACGTAAGTACATGAAAAACCTTAACACCCTTCATCTGTATTCTGTAAACTAAAACTAAATATAAATTACTCCTCCTCCAAATTACCCCTTCTTCAAACTTGAAGAAATGGTAATTTATTATTTGGGTATGAATTAATTTTAAAATAAATAACCCCTTCTTCAACATTCGATTGTAATCTAGGCCTAGTGATTTTCTTGCTTTCATTCTAGATTGGCAGCACTACAACGCTGATGGGGCGGGGCGACTGGCGAGTGTGGTATCTCTATGGCGGAGGGCGTCAATCTTTAAGAAAAATACTTCCACGACTGTTATTAGTGTATAAAATGAATAACAATATTGTAACACACTTAAAAAGATTATTTATTTATCATTTCATAATAAAACTATGCTTAGTAACGCAACTTTGGTGGTTTTGAACGAAAAAAAGTGAGTATAACACCGAATCAGCTGTGCACCAGCTTTGTTCTCTTACTGCAACTACGCTAATCACTTGTCGAACATACACGCGTTTAAATTATGGCGTACATAAAGTGAAATAGAACAGATTTAAATTAAATACAAAAAATCGTTTGGTTTAAATTACGTTTCGATTAAAAGATCAGCTTGCGTACGTTTAAAAACACGCTTGTAACATCTCGCATCTGACTTCCGGTGGCGGCGGGGGCGAATTAGAACGAATTTTCGAAAATTTGTTCCAAATCGAAATAATAGATCGAGATAAAAGTGTCAGAAAATTGATCGAATATCTGATAAAAAAAAAAGACGGTCATCATTTTGATTTTGGATTCTGGCTGTTGCAGAGGTGATCCGAGAGATTTGTGAAAACGTTCCCTGGAAAACATCTTTATTGCTACATAAAATAGGCTATACATAGAATAGGGGCCTAGGCCTAGGGCCTATGTGTATATACACGCTGATTAATTTAAACAACAAGAAAGCTCTCACATTAATATATGGTGATGGTCTAAACAGCCAGGTAGGCCCGAGGCAAAGTTAGGCCTTACTTTGGTAGGCCTATCAACGCTAACGAAATGGACGAAGTGTCCAGATATTTCTCAGTGTCGGACTGGGAGACTTTACTCGCTTGCGATAAACTGGAGTTGTTAAACCAGTACGGACATTACCAGCAAATGATACGTGAAAATGGTGAGTAACTATCCTAGGCCTAGGGCTCGACTTACAACTGATTTAATCTCAAAGTACTGAGCATTGGTTCCTACTGCTATGGTACTGAGTTTGTCTACTTGTCACTGACCAAATGAATGGTATCTTATAGTCTAGATCCTAGGTCTAGTCTTACCATAAGCTCAACCTACTTAATTTACATAAGTCGAAGTTAGGTAAACCTATGCCTAGGCTAGGCCTAGTCAGCTAGGAAAAATAGCAAGTAGCCTATACCCTACTGAATTTTTGTTGCAAGGTGGATATGCTAAGCATCTGCTGTCATTTCATTTCATTTCTCTTCTTTGCCTGCAGCTGGGCTCTCCTTCCCAGTGGCAGAGACTCCCCCCTCCCCCCAAGATTTACTAAGTTGGCATTTATGTCCTCTTAAATTGCACAAACATGCCCCGGACCTAAAATACTTTTATAAGTTTAGCCCGACATCTATGACACCCCTATATAATGAATGCTGCTTACACCACATTAATGCAGTAAAACAATAAATTGCTAATTAAAGGCCTATTTTCAGATACAAGTAAGTATTTTTTGTTTTCAAATAGACATTAAAAAAATAAGAAAACCGCAGTTTATGGCAACTTTGGACGAGGCCTACTCCCCCTACAATGATTTGTTTTGACGCGCGCCTCAGGGCATGTGACGTTGTTGGATGCGGGCTGAGCGGCTGGGCGAGGCGCGACTCGGGTAGGAACACCCGTTGCGTGGTGCAGTAAGGGGTTGACACTTGACAGTCTGTATGGATGGTTGTTTCTCAGATTTGCATCAAGAGATGTCTTATGAATAGTTTTATTAATAACTAATGTGAGTGCTAATATCCAGCAGTTTATTAAGAGAGTGCACGGACAAGTGGATTGTGTAGAGTAGGCCCTACGTCTTTAGGTTCTAGTTGATTATTTGTAGTTGTAGTTTCATTATGCTTGTCGTGGAGGCATTAAGCATAACGGACATTGTAAGTGTCAAAACTGTTATGTTATTATTGTAAATGCCCATATAGACTAGTGTACGTATCGTACCAGGACCAGCTATATTAATAATAAGTAATCATGGTATTAAATTGTTGTGCGTACGGATGCAATAACAGTAAGTCCGATCGACATATGTCGTTTCACCGTTTTCCAAACAGGGACAAATCTCCAGTGCCTTTGGGTTTTTAGCCAGTGCGACATAAAAACTGGCTATCAAAAATTAATAGTAAGAACTCTGTAGGCCTACCAAGCAAATACACTCGTGTATGTTCCGAACATTTTATTAAAGACGACTATGAAACTACCAATAGTTTGAAAATGGAAAATGAATCTAATGAAAAAAAAATCGAAACGTGTGTTAAAAAAATGAGCAGTTCCGTCTGTCAAATTGAGAGGCAGCATTGATACCCCTTTAAAAACAGAGCGAAGTACATGTTACCTTGCCGCTCGAAACAAGCATCGTCCGTTATTGAAAACATTTAAACCCAAAGTGTCCAAAGTACATCTCCACATCACGCTGTACTACTCTACGATTAATGTTTATGTAATGACGACTCACTAAATCACGAAACATTTCAGAATAAAGTATAAACCTACAGAGATAGAAATAAAATTTGAGCTTGATATTGAAACACTAATAAGAGCTAACCAGTTTGCGGAGGGGGTGACGGGTGCAAGTTCGGAAAGTAAAACCGATGAAATGAACGACCACGACGTATCGTTTGAAACAGAAGATTTTGACGAATGTGAATCTATCAATGATAGTGAGAGTGATCACATCGATGACGATCAATTCAATACGATGACAATACAAGTTCCTCCAAGCCAAGCATACACCCTTCAACTGTCCGATAGCGGTCGGGGCGGTGGGGCGCGCCATGGATGGCTAGTAACAGAAGATTTGGATTTTTTCTTCGCTACTGAGCGAAGATGAGTGAGCGCGGCACAGCTCGCATCCAACTACGTCACGCGTGTGACGTCACCCAATGAACATTCTTGATGAAAATTGCTCATAACTTGTTTAAATACGGACCGATTTCTTTCATTTTTGTTCCTAAATTCTTTAAATAATTCAAGGTCTGACATAGTTGAACTACAACGCTAGATGACAATATACCTTTAAATAAAATTATCTCTCCTGCGGTGGCGCTAGGCCTACTGTGCGGGAATCCGCAACATAAAACAAGCTAGGCCTACATATTGTTTTTCAATTAATTTTATTTCTCCCAGCGTTAATTAGAACTATTCGCCATATTTTTATCGTCAAACTTTCTTTCTTTTTTCACACTTAGAAATCCCTATTAACACAGGCCTAACATTAGTCTAACCTGTAGGCCTACAGTGTACACAAAAATGGAGAGACATCTAGAACTGGAGTTGATTGGAATTAATTACGTTTTTCGGCTTCGAATCCTACATAGAGAAAGGAATTAAAATTGTTAAGTAGGTATAAGGAGGGTATTGCATCCTCTCTTTGTCTGTTCTTATCATAATCAGAAATAGGGATGTCAAAAAGCGTGTATTTCACTAAACGTGTACTCGCCGTCCACAAAAACGTGTACACGTTTACACGTTTACTTCTACAAGAAGTACAATCTGTGTTTACATTTTTATAGTATATAGTAAACCTGATACTCAATGGTCATTACATGTTCACTGCATAATAATGTTCCCCCTCCAAGGAAATCAAGAGGCCTTACGGAATCCCCATTGACTCTGATATGTAGGCCTACGTAAAAAAACACTGCACGTCCTGAATATGGTTGTAGTGTTAGGGTGGCCGAACCCGAGCGCCGAGCGGTCAGCGTCACACGGCTGCCGTGCCGTGGGTCGCTCGCTTCAGGCTTGCAGGCCGGACGTACACTGCATAGGGCAATTAATTACGTGAATCCACAGAAGAAGAATTTGTACTGAAAGAGTGAACGGCGGCAAATTGGCTCATATGATAAGAATTCAGCAGGTTGCACACTGGATAAAAATAGCATTACATATAAATCGTTTACTTCTCAAGGATAATCGGTAAACGTGTACACGTTTACACGTACCATCTCTAATCAGAAAGTTCAATGTTCTAAGTTGATAAGATGGCAATCGGCTGGAATATTACGATGTAGGGATACGAACCAACAGCTTACCTTAGATGTAAGATGATGAATTTGAGATTTAAAAGAGTACACTGAAAAACATAAAACAACACGGTGATATGTTTCGACACCAGGTCTTGATCACTCGAATGGAAGACGGCTTCTGCGGCGACTACTTGAGTCACTAAAATTAACTAAATGAACTACTATATAAAATATACAAGGCGCTTTTGAGGGTGGGGTAGAGGTCGCAGAAGCCGTCTTCCTCTCAAGTGATCAAGACCTCGTGTTGAAACGTATCACCGTGTTTATTTTACGTTTTCAATTTAATACCCTTTTACCTCAAATTCATCATCTTACATTTAAAGTAAGCTGTTGGATCCTATACCTGACCGTAGCTACCTATATCATAAAAAGTTCTATGTAAAGGACAATTAGTCAAATGGAAGTGAATTCTGTTCGAACCCTATTCTCAATTTTTTCTCTTCTCTGCCTACAATGACAGTTCAATGACATTTGTGTGTGGCTTATTATGCAAAAGATGTGGACATAGATGAAAAGAAGATGTAATTAGGCCTGAAGTGTTTTGATAACCAATAGAGATATGTGCCCCAAGACTATAAAGTATGATATTATGTATCAGTATCATCTTCCCAATATGTAGGAATTGAACATAAAATGTGTTTTTAACTAGTTTTTAGTTTGTTATGTAATACGTGCACATTTCACTCTTGATAATGTGGTTTGCAGGCAATACCCTCTTACCTGTAGTGATGCCTGAGTTCATGCAAAGAGGTCCACTTAGAACCGTCAAGGAGGAGCCGGACTCCGCAGGAGAGCCTAGTCTTGCAAAGAAAATGAAATTCAAGCTGCCGCAGCCCCCTAAGACTTCCCCGAGTAAGGCCTCGTCCAGTTGCACCACTTCGCCACCTAAAAGTCCACCGACTACTGTCAAGGAGGAGCCAGACTCCGCAGAAGAGTCTAGTCTTGCAAAGAAAATGAAACTTAAGCTGCCGCAGCCCCCTAAGACTTCCCCGAGTAAGGCCTCGTCCAGTTGCACCACTTCGCCACCTAAAAGTCCACTAACTACTATTAAGAAGGAGCCTGGCTGGGCAGGAGAGGCTAGTCCTCCAAGGAAAAGAAAGAAGTTGGAGCCGCCTCGTACCACGTCGCAACCTACAGGCTCAGCCAACATCCTACCCCCACACAAGGTAATTAAATATTTCCATCATGCTATGATGAGAATACAGTGTATAATACAACTTTCTATTCCTAATGGATTACTAGTTTTCATTTACCTGCCCCCCACCACGTAACGAAGCAACACGGCTCCGAGAGCTAGTTACAAATTCTTGCACATAACACTCGCCACTTATGTCTCTATCTAGCTTTTATGTTATTCATCTTTAGCCACTTTCTTCTCGAGTGGTCAAGACCTCATGTCGAAACAACTAATTTATTTTTGTATTATGTATATATTCTATGTTCACTTTCAACTCTCGAGTTTGTCATCTTACACGAAGGTCAGCTGTTGGATCGTATCTTCACATTCTATAGAGCCTAGGGCCTACTATTCCAGCCAATTAGCATCGACTATCATATTCATATTTAAGGTATAAACTATACTTATGAAACCATATTTAGTATGCATATCTATCATTGAATTCTGTTCGAACCCTATTCTCCATTTTTTCTCTTCTCTGCCTACAAAGACAGTTCAATTACATTTGTGTGTGGCTTATTATGCCAAAAATGTGGACATAGATGAAAAGAAGATGTAATTAGGCTGAAGTGTTTTGATAACCAATAGAGATATGTGCCCCACTCAAAAGACTATAAAGTATGATATTATGTATCATCTTCCCAATATGTAGGAATTGAACATAACTGTGTGTTTTTAACTGGTTTTTAATTTGTTATGTAATACATGCACATTTGTCTCTTGATTATGTGGTTTTCAGGCAATACCCTCTTACCTGTAGTGATGCCTGAGTTCATGCAAAGAGGTCCACTTAGAACCGTCAAGGAGGAGCCGGACTCCACAGGAGAGCCTAGTCTTGCACAGAAAATGAAATTTAAGCTGCCGCAGCCCCTTAAGACTTCCCCGAGTAAGGCCTCGTCCAGTTGCACCACTTCGCCACCTAAAAGTCCACCGACTACTGTCAAGGAGGAGCCAGACTCCGCAGAAGAGTCTAGTCTTGCAAAGAAAATGAAACTTAAGCTGCCGCAGCCCCCTAAGACTTCCCCGAATAAGGCCTCGTCCAGTTGCACCACTTCGCCACCTAAAAGTCCACCGACTACTGTCAAGGAGGAGCCAGACTCCGCAGAAGAGTCTAGTCTTGCAAAGAAATTGAAACTTAAGCTGCCGCAGCCCCCTAAGACTTCCCCGAGTAAGGCCTCGTCCAGTTACACCACTTCGCCACCTGAAAGTCCACTAACTACTATTAAGAAGGAGCCTGGCTCGGCAGGAGAGGCTAGTCCTCCAAGGAAAAGAAAGAAGTTTAAGCCGCCTCAACGACTGAAGACCTCCACTCGTACCACGTCGCAACCTACAGGCTCAGCCAACGTTCTACCCCCACACAAGGTAATTAAATATTTCCATCATGCTATGATGAGAATACAGTGTATAATACAACTTTCTATTCCTAATGGATTACTAGTTTTCATTTACCTGCCCCCCACCACGTAACGAAGCAACACGGCTCCGAGAGCTAGTTACAAATTCTTGCACATAACACTCGCCACTTATGTCTCTATCTAGCTTTTATGTTATTCATCTTTAGCCACTTTCTTCTCGAGTGGTCAAGACCTCATGTCGAAACAACTAATTTATTTTTGTATTATGTATATATTCTATGTTCACTTTCAACTCTCGAGTTTGTCATCTTACACGAAGGTCAGCTGTTGGATCGTATCTTCACATTCTATAGAGCCTAGGGCCTACTATTCCAGCCAATTAGCATCGACTATCATATTCATATTTAAGGTATAAACTATACTTATGAAACCATATTTAGTATGCATATCTATCATTGGTTGTTGTCATGATGGTTTCATCATTTAAAGTCGGCCTGTGTAGCAATTTACCATATATAGGCCTATTGGTATTGTAAATTTGATTGACTCAATGCACTAATGTTGCAGATATGATCTCTGGCGGCGAAATCGTGAAGTAATAGCTAGAGGGCAACAAAGCTGCTGGATGTCATTTGTCAGTGTCATTTGTCAGTGTTTATATGAGAATGGCAACGATTCTAAAGAAACATAAGCGATATTGTGTCGTCAGTGAACATCCAGCTTTGCTGGATATTTGCTGGTTGCGTTTTCTATCCAAAATGCCTTTGATATTATGGGGATTTTGGATCAGGGGACACACCAAGCATCCGAAGTTCATGTTCTGATCATAATGTTAATTAACCACATGCAATTAAAAGGCCACCGATTAACACTGCCTCTCTTTCATTGAGGTTCCTTTGGGCTCTATTTGCTTTCAAATATATGTATACTTCAGAATAAAGTTAAAAACTTACTTTGCGCAATAACATGTTTAGGCGGATCCATGATCTCCTGTCAGTTTGTTACCCTGTAACTGTCAGCCATGTTGCGTAGCAGTGGTGCTATCTCTTGACACATTTAGTGTCGAATAATAATAATAATCTTTGTTCAATAGAACGTATGTCATTTATACATGGATAAATATTAAATACATACGTTATAGAATGCGTCAAATAAAACTAAATTAACACTAAAAGTCCATGTAGTCTTCGACAGTATATGGGCACTCTATTTACTCAGAAGGATTGTGTGTTACTACTTTGTTGGTTCTAAAATCATTACCAAGTTGAAAAGGAGCCATTTTGATTCGAATTTGGACTTTTTAATTTTTGCCTTCCTGGAAATTTTCCATGAACTCGCATCACATGGATGCAAAATAGAATTATTAATTCATTTTCTGTATGCCTACATTAAAACTAAAAGTGTTGATTAGGTCTACATATTATGAATAATCACTCAGTGTTTTTAGTGGAAATTTGTGGCATACCTGAACACACACAACCATTTAACCCTAAAGCTAAACCCAATTTCCCACATTTGGGCCCGGTTTATCTTTACGTTTATTATGCAACCAAAGTATACGTACTTTACCCTACATAATATTGTGGCGTAAAAATAGGCACTTGTTTATTATTTCATTTTTACTTTCTTTTATTTAATTGCGTGATTTATGGATACTTTACGGTGACACTTGTGTTCGCTCACAGCTGTCGTCACCGTAAGGTATGCGCTGGGCTCGGCTATTTCGTCAGTCTTGTTCGGTTATAATTTCCTGTTTGTGCAGCAACTTTGCTGACTGCTCGGTTCAGGAGGGGGGCTGGTTCGTTGACTTTGTCAGTGAGCCCTGGTCCCACTCTTTCGTGATTGCCACGAGAGGGGGACGAACCGAGTAGTTTGATTGGTAAATTGTGACTGGGGACAGCCAGCGTTGGGCAGAGAGGGATTGACTGGGGTATGACGTAGGAAAGTCTAGGTGCGAGGGTTCACGGGTATTATTCGGGGCATTCAACCATGGAACGGAAGAGGAGGTAGACCTGTGCCAAGGTGGAACGGTGGAAAGAACGACGGAAGACCCAGAGGGAAGGACATGGAGGCCGATCGTGAACCTGGACGAAGGAGCCAAACCACAACCTGGGGTCGGAGTCAGCCACCGAGAAGCCAAGGTATAGGGGTTACTACAGCTACCCTCTGGATAGGAAGGTTAAGTCCATCAGACCTAGAATGCCCATAGACAGATTCGCCATAACTCAGCCACGTAGGATAAATGTGTATAGTTTAATAAATTGCGGTTCCTCTATTGTTTGAACCAAAGTCTTTTCATTCCTAAACTGCTTAACTGGTATGTCCCGATCACAATGATGTGAGAACCACCCCTAGAGCTACGCCCCAGTACTTCTACGGGACCGTCGACTTCGGAGTCCGTGGGTTCGAGGCTGAGCCGGGGGAATTGGGTAGGTGTCACAAATAGGTTCTCACTATCTAACAATATCAATTCATGTTTCTGTTTGACAGATAAAGATTGAGCCAGGCACGGAGATGACTTCAGTGCCCGAAACAGCGGAGGATCAGGCGTTCGAACACTTCAGTAAGGAAGACATTGCAAGGTGAGTTGATGCGTACAAGTTCTTTGCATGTAGATGGAAGACAGTCAAACACTTCAGTAAGGAAGACATTGCAAGGTGAGTTGATGCCAAGGTCCACTAGATCGCTTGTAGCGCGCGCGAAGTAAGGTCATCTAACCTATTTCCATAATGTTAAAAATCCCATGTTATTCAAATGGGAGAATCATCAAGAAAAACAAATGAATTGATCTGTCAAAACAAATTATGGGCCAAAAAGAGAAAATAACAATCGGTAATGAGATTTTGTCTTCACATTCTATATATATATATTTTGTAATACTTTATGCGTAAATTCACATTATTGGTGAGGATTATTTAAATAATAATGCGATTTTTGTAGTTGGATCCAAAATGGCGATTTTGGATCTCATTCAATGACCTTACTTTGCGCTTCGCAATTACTCCGCTAGGAGTAAATCCAGTAGACCTTGAGTTGATGCGAACAAGTGCTTTGCACGAAGATGGGAGACAATCAAACACAGCAGTTAGAGTATTAATGGTCGTTAATAGGCCTACAATTTGTTCGCTTGTCTTGCTCGCTGATCTGCTTTATGTGTGTCTATACTAACCACAACTTATTTCAGGTACACAGTGGCGGCTATTCAACTCATTTTCATCTGTGCAATTAATAAGTCGAATATTACTTCAAAATTAAATGGGCTGCCCCCAAGATTTTTTTCAAGGTCGTTTGTTTTTGCTCAATTTTGGAACATATTTATTTTTATTTATTGAAGTAAGCCTATTTTACATTCTTTGAATTAGGCCTACATTAAGAAATGTTGAAGAATTGTTGAATTACATTAAGAAATGTAAAGAATGTAAAAGAGGCTTACTTCAATCAATAAAAATAAATATGCTCCAAAATTGAGCAAAAATAAACGATATAGGCCTAGCAGATCAGCAAGAAAGGCTAATTATTTAAAATAATAATTTATTGAATTAAATTAATAACTAATACTAATAAAAATAATTTATTTATTTTGTGTCATAATTAATTAGTGAAAGCACAATTGGTCCTAATTGTATTTGTATGGATATTAACGTTTAATTTTACTTACCGATGTTGTAGATGTTTTCAGACCACGGTTTCAGACACTGTCGAGTAATGTAAGTTAGTACGTAGGTAGGTCGTACTAGTTGTTACATGGTTAGGGGGAATTTGGCATTTCTTTACCTACATTTTGTGTCTAATTTTTGTGTAACCATTTGGTGGAGGGTGGGGGGTGGGGGAGAGTTTATACAACATTTTGTGACATCATTTATAGACAGCTCATAACATTTGACACCAAGGATTGTATAAACGATTGGTCATGTAAACATTGGTCAACGACGTTGATGTGGTGCTTAAATTCTTCAAGATTAAGGGGATATTATCTCGATAATTATTTCAATGGCCTACTGAGCAAAACCTTCATATGGAAATGGAACTTGACATAATATTACTGTATTTTACTCTTGTTCCAGTGCCAATCGAGTTGGCAAAAACCTGGCAGATGAAATCAAGATACTTGAAGCCGAGATTCAGGGATTAGATGGTCCCACGGTTAACCTGCCACCTCTGCCAGTGATAGGTAAGTAACCTGTGTAATTTCAATGTCCAGTAAAGTTTCAAGTAAATTAAACTGTCAGGTAAGCCCAGTTTGGTGTATTTCTATTGGCCGTTGTCATGGTGAAAACAATTTAACTGAAAAGTAGATTTTAACTGGACATTGAAATACCGGCCCTTGACTAGTAAACCTGGCCATAACTCGCCTTTTATATACTTGTTGGCATCGAGGCCTATAAGGTTCACTATAATAAAGCAAGAAACAAGGATGGATGATTTTTTTAAAAATTTAAATGAACTTTTTGATAAGATTAAGTGGTTTAAATTAACAATAAGAAACGTTTCAAAACTGGTGTTGTGTGTATCTGAGTACGCTCTCTATTGGTGTCTTATTATTAAAAATTATTAAACGAATGGCTAAAAAAGTCATCTTAGCAAGCCATTATATGAGACCCAGCCAGTAAATTAGTGGTTTTATACGTCCAAATGACAAAATACATTTTAGACACAAGTGCAAGAAGTAATACTGCTTGCAAGTTTAAAAAATGTAAATCAATTTATTTAATTTCTAAATCAATTCCACCCTGCAAGAAACAGTCCACCATCTTCTTGAGCTGTCTTCAAGGTATGTAGGCCAATCTGCTTTCAAAGATCTCTATTTTCATGATTTTAAACATTTGAGCTATAAATATACATTATCACTTATCGCTCACTCATCGATGGTGTTTGGAGCCAACAGGGTTGGTTTAGTCACTTTAAATTAAAGTCCCCCACTGAAAATCAGTCTTGTTACTGAAAGGGTAGACTTTAGATGTGAACATATATATAAATTTTACACTTACTCTTACTCTTCTCTTACTTACACTTTTGACTGTCTAACGTGTTGTTTGTACCGTTGTTATAGGGGTCGATATGATAGCGCAGTCGAGCTACTCGGCAGCCATCAACTTTGCTCAGAAAACAATACAGATCAAAAGAGAGCAAGTTGATGTCGATGGATCTTCGCCTCGTTGCCCTTCCCCAAGTAAGTAGACCAGATCGTGTAAATTTGCCATACATGTATTTTTGCTTTGACCCATAGCTCTACATACAGAATTTACCCGAATATAATACGAGTTTTTTTTTCCCCTAAGAAAATATTCAAAAAATTGAATTCGTATCATATTCACGGTCTAAGGTTTTCAAAGCCTGTATTCGAATTTCCCGGGCGTGCGTAAACGTGTGCACTATTGCTGATCAACGAATGGCTACCCTCTGGCCAGTTCTCGAACCTACGGCACTCTGCTGGGCACTTTATGCATGAACTCGAAATTATTTGAAATTAATGTGTGAATTGAAATTATTTAGAAATAAATACCATACTGACTATAATATGACATTTAGAGTAGGGCTGCCCAACGATAAAAAAATTCATATCGATATCGCCGATGTTATTATCGATATCGTATCGTGATATCGAACTTTTTAAACTCGGTATCGATATCGCCGATATCGTAATTTTTTTTTTAAAACAGCCAGAGACCATTCATTATAAACAATTTAATATGAATAATTTAACGTCGAAATGTTTTACTATGTGCGTCAATTTGTGTGTTGTATTATTTAAAATGTACCTGCAAAACAGCGATGTTGTGATTGGCGTGACATGACGTGAGTGTGACAGACTGGCAGAATGAGCGCGGGCGCAACAGACTCCCGGCCGGCAGGCGATGAGGGCGAGTAGTTACCAACGCGAATGTTGCAGTGTATGTATCACAAAGATGCAGAAGCACAACACCGCCAAACTTTTTTTTTACGATAGTTGACACTTGATCGATATCGCGAAACGTACGATATATTAATTCTATATCGATATCGAATTATTTTTCTATTATCGATATCGTATCGAATTATCGATATCGTTGGGCAGCCCTAAGGAGAACAGTTCATTTCCAGCAACATAGATTTCATAGATTCCCTCAGAAAAGTCAAAATATTTCTATATTTCTATTAGGAATGACTTACGGTACCCGGAAACCAGTTCTATTTCAAACCGATCCACATTTTGAAAACCGGTTCAACTTTTCTACCAATTTTTTTTAGGTTTTACCCAATCATCCAAAAATCCTTGGAAAATAAGTCAGTCCCACGATCCTACAGTCAATATTTACCTTCAGGCAGCAGACTTGTACAGGCAGTAGACTAGGCAGTAGACTTCTTGTTTTCAAGGACGTACAACCAGCATTGTTCAAACTTCAAAGGGAAGTTGGTACACTTCCTTTTATTTTTGTACGGCAAATAATCGATTTTATGATTAAAAAAAAAAAATGACATACCGAGCAGAATCTGGTTTCCGATTTTTAGACCCGAAGTCATTCCTAATATTTATATCACAAACCATCTAAATATTCCCTTAACACTAAATAGAGCTAACTATTCCAAAACACTGTTACAATTTTTGGTACAAAAAGGTCATAAAAATCATGTACATAAAATGACACGCAGATACACACATACCCTATCAAAACATGAAATGCATTAGATCATGTGTCCCATATGTATATGGTATGTATCCATCTAGTTAGTTCATTTTGTTTCAGAAAAATATTTTTCAGTAAATATTGTGTAACTTTGAAACTTTTCTAACGATTTTGCCACCAAACTAAACACCTTCAATCCACATCGAGGCTTGTAGATGGTCCAAATTTCCACTTGATCAGACTTTCCGTTTGACCGCTATCGTGAGACATAAAAACAAAATAAAAACCAAACAAACAAACAGAATGAGTGTCATAAAAGTCTAGTGGAGATGTTAGCTTAATTGATTTTGAGTAGAATGATGAATGAGAGAAACTCAATTAACGGTACCTTCAAGATGCCAATTGACTATCTAACTACTACTGTGCTTCAAGAAATATTATCTTTTCCTTTCAGACACTACATTCCAGTGCACCTGCTGTTCGCTGGGTTTCATCAGTGCGGACTTACTTCAAGCGCACAAGAAGAACAGTTGCCGCAAACGGTGGACGCTTCTCAATTCAACGCAGTCAACATCCGGCGCAGACTCGGGCCGGAAGGAAACATCCGTGGGGAAGAGTGGAAACGACAGAAACAAGGAAAACATTGAGAAAGGTTTACGTATTGGCGACAAGTTCTCATGCGACGTTTGTAACCGGGTATTTAAGAGCGAGGTAGGGCTGAGGCAACACGCAGCGACCCACGAGAGCGGAGACGACTCACGCAGTGGTGCTAGTTTCACTCGGGACGGTCACCTCGCCGCACACAAGAGGAAACACTGCAAAGAAGAGGGTTCTGAATGCAACATTTGTAACAAGAGTTTTACTAGTAGTAATAGCATCAGTAGACATATGAGAACACACACGGGTGAGAAGCCCTTTGCCTGTGATGTGTGTGATGCTAGGTTCAGTGTGAGTGGCCCCCTCACTAGACACAAGAGAACACACACTGGTGAGAAGCCCTCTGCCTGTGATGTGTGTGATGCTAGGTTCAAAAGGAGTGGCCAACTCACTACACACAAGAGAACACACACTGGTGAGAAGCCCTTTGCCTGTGATGTGTGTGATGCTAAGTTCACACAGAGTACAAACCTCAGTAGACACAAGAGAACACACACAGGTGAGAAGCCCTTTGCCTGTGATGTGTGTGATGCTAGGTTCACAAGGAGTGGCCACCTCACTACACACAAGAGAACACACACTGGTGAGAAGCCCTTTGCCTGTGATGAGTGTGATGCTAGGTACACAAGGAGTGGCCACCTCACTACACACAAGAGAACACACACGGGTGAGAAGCCCTTTGCCTGTGATGTGTGTGATGATAAGTTCACAAGAAGTGACACACTCAGTATACACAAGAGAACACACACGGGTGAGAAGCCTTTTGCTTGTGATGTGTGTGATGCTAGGTTTACAGTGAGTGGTGACCTCACTAGCCACAAGAGAACACACACAGGTGAGAAGCCCTTTGCCTGTGATGTGTGTGATGCTAGGTTCACAAGGAGTGGCCACCTCACTAGACACAAGAGAACACACACTGGTGAGAAGCCCTTTGCCTGTGATGAGTGTGATGCTAGGTTCACAAGGAGTGGCCACCTCACTACACACAAGAGAACACACACGGGTGAGAAGCCCTTTGCCTGTGATGTGTGTGATGATAGGTTCACAAGGAGTGACGCACTCAGTATACACAAGAGAACACTCACGGTTGAGCAGCCCTTTGCTTGTGATGTGTGTGATGCTAGGTTTACAGTGAGTGGTGACCTCACTAGCCACAAGAGAACACACACGGGTGAGCGGCCCTTTGCCTGTGATGTGTGTGACGCTAGGTTCGCATGGAGTAGCCACCTCACTAGCCACAAGAGAACACACACGGGTGAGAAGCACTTTGCCTGTGATGTGTGTAATGCTAGGTTCGCACGGAGTAGCCACCTCACTAGCCACAAGAGAACACACACGGGCGAGAAGCCCTTTGCCTGTGATGTGTGTGATGCTAGGTTCGCATGGAGTAGCCACCTCACTAGCCACATGAGAACACACACAGGTGAGAAGCCCTTTGCATGTGATTTGTGTGGTGCTAGGTTTACAGTGAGTGGTGACCTCACTAGACACAAGAGAACACACACGGGTGAGCGGCCCTTTGCCTGTGATGTGTGTGATGCTAGGTTCACAAGTAGTGACTCCCTCACTAGTCACAAGAGAACACACACGGGTGAGAAGCCCTTTGCCTGTGATGTGTGTGATGCTAGGTTCACACAGAGTGGTGACCTCACTAAACACAAGAGGACACACACGGGTGAGAAGCCCTTTGCCTGTGATGTGTGTGGTGCTAGGTTTACAGTGAGTAGCCACCTCACTACACACAAGAAGAGACAACACACAGCAGGAGTCGTACACACACAAGGACTACAAGACTAGCTTTGCCCCATCCATACAGGATACCCATAAACACTTCGTAATGCATTTCCCTGATATTCCATGAGCATTTTATTTAATTTACCTGATGATGTAAATCGTCTGTGTAGGCCTGTATGTTTAACAATGTTCTACAATTGTGATTCAATTCAAAATGTTAGGGACCATAAAATAAAATCCTCACTTTGAAGTACAATTTTTTTTTAGTAGTAGTATTTTACTATTTTGAGTAATAAGTAAATAAGAAGTTACTGAGTTTGAATTAACCAGAGATTACTGTAGTCCTGTACAGGAAGTAGGAGGGATTAGAAACCTTAAATTACAGGTTGAATCTTTTTGAAATATATAGAATAATATAGGGATGGGTACCCAGATATCGATAATCGAACGGCAATATCGTTATCATTAGATAATTTCGAGAGAAAAATCTGATTTTTCTTAGGGATCTGCGGTTAGCACTCTTGGTTATCGATTCGGTTAGTTTAATTAACCTTGATTTTCGGTTATATATGTTAATTCATATCCCTCGATTCCACTTCGTAGGTAAACAGTAATCGTTAAAAAAAAGAACAACCATTGAGAACAGACTACCTTTTTCATGCTATAGCCACATATCTCAGGCGGCTTGATTCCGTCTGCGTGCCAATCGTGCAATCGTAACAGAGTCGATGAAGAAGGCTGTGACATACATAAGTTATCGACCTGTCCGTTCGATTAGTCGTACGGGCAGCCATTTTGAACTGTGCTGCGATCGAGCGGAGAAAAGAACACAATCACGGCTATACCACGGTGGCTCTGCCGCACATGGAAAATTGTCTCGTGAATTCTACCAGGAAAAACCGACTTCGGTTATTAAAATAAATGTTCGTTCCGGTTAACTAAAGACCGACCCGACCCAAAAATCGGTTAACTGCACATCTCTAATTTTTCTAAGTAGGCATACATATTATGATAGGTACGGGGAATAGAATATCCGAATCCGATATACATTAAATAAATCAACTAACCGAGAGCAATTCAGTGTCTCCTTTGATTTGTGTTTTAACTCATATTACTTATCTCTGAAGTAAGTTGTTTTAATAAGGGGTAACAGCACGTCAAAGCCATGTAAAGGTAGGTGGCAAAGTTCTGCACAGATGGGCTGATCCCAGTTAGCCACTCGCTCTGCATTAACCACCTCACAAGATACAGTAAACATCAAGGAACCCAGAAGTTGTCAAATCGTAATATTAAAATTGATCTATCGCAAAAACGTCAAAATTCAATAGTTTATCGGCCGAAACAAACACCGCATCAAAAGATCGATGTTTTCTTGTATAGGGCACAGATACGATGCTTTGTGCATGCATAGTAGGCAGATAAAGCGGATACGTCATAGTAAACAAGTCATGTCCTTCAAACTGCTGCAATCGTATCGTAATGATAGAATTACAGAATCAAACCTCGTTAGTACGTTTTCACGCTTAAGCGGCTGTTACACGGAGAAGTTAAAAAAGTGAAAAGAAAAAAGTAAAGAGAAAAGTTCTTTTTCTAGCCGTCACACGGGATTACACAAGTTGAAAGAGAAGAGCGCGCGTGTGGCGTAACCTATCGGTATTTCTACAAAACCACAATGCGCTCTTGCGGCAAATGGTGGCAACTAGAAGACTGTAGTCGGTTTCTACGAAACTGGATCGTCGATGCATGTATTCAAATCACTGTTTCTTCTTCTTCGTCGCCGTCTTCTTACAATGGCGATAATCACATTTAATATTTACAGCAATTGCAGCCTATTCCTCCGACGAATCCATCGGCATATGCGGTTTTAACTAGAAGGCTACAAGCTGTCAAAGTGACAAGGTTCGTAGGTTAGAATAGCAATGTCTGGACGTCACAACTCTCCCGAGTCGTACTCAATGGCCGTGTCAATCGACCAATCAGCTTCAACTCTTCAAGGTCGTTTTTCTTTTCACTCTTTACTTGTCGAGCAGTGTTCAACTTTTTGGAGAACTTTTCACTTTTCTCTTTTTTCACTTCCTAGTGTGACAGCAACGCGAAAAGTCCCATAAGCTACAAGCTATCTCTACAAGTAAAAGAGTAACTTTTCTCTTTACTTTTCTCTTTCCACTTTTCCAACTTCTCCGTGTAACAGCCGCTTTACGACGTCAATATTAGTGGTCTCGTCGCCTAATCCCCATTAGGACAATGTAAATTTCAATTCGTTACGTTTTTCCTTGGAGCTTTTTCACACGCTTAGGACGGATTGTTCTCTCCGTCCCGTTGTAAAATAGTTCGTGTTTAGCGCAGCGCATTTGCCATCATTGGCAGAGGAGTGACGGCCGAGGATACAATCTACAGCAAGTGTGGGAAGCATGTGTTTTGTTCTACAGGCACAGTTTGCCATGAACACTGCGGGTTTCTTGGTTTTCACTCTAAGGATGCGTTATGATAAATACATTCACATCGATAATTGCATCCTTTTCACAATATATCGTGATAATATTGTGAGATGATAGCATCACTAAAATATCGAGGAATCACGCCGAATGGTAACGTTTCCCAAGTTGACCTAAATATCTTCGATAGCTGGTTTATAGTTAATTAAATACACTCCGTAAGTTAATGATACACTGTCAATGTCATCATTTGAAATTATTGAAGGCTAATTACTGTAATTAGTAATGATATAATCAATAACCGCCGCGAACAGGTGTAAAGTACAATGATAACTAGTCCTATTAACAATCAATCATGATATAGTCATTGTACAACATCTTCGGTAATGCTTCCGTCACGGGTGGGTGAGCGCGGCAGCCAACCAGCAGCCGTGACTAATTCAGATACCTGCTCGGGTTGGCCGAGACCGTAAACACGTCATTGATTGATGACGAAAGCATTACCGAAGTTATTGTAAGACAACTTTACTGGGTGCAAAATAATATCGCGATATGATGGCACAAATCTTTCTGTATCGATATACGATTATTCTTTGCATCACTAGTTTTCACAGATGGCTCTAAAATTGGCAACAAAGTGTTGCTCCATCTTACCTGAACAGTTCAGGTCACACAACATATGTGTTCAGTTTAACTGTTAAAAATCTACTAAATTGGTATCTTAAATCATCTGGGACGCGAACGATCTTGGCTACTGAAGTGGCCTAAATTCATCGATTAATCAAGCGGAAATGTGCTCTCACAGATCCACTAGCGCGTTCGTATGAGCGCATCACGTCACTTCAATGCCATTTCCCCCATGGGGCCACGAGGCGCTATTTTCCCCATCCCCCCCCTCGCCAAGCATCGCCTTATCGAGTTCACTTTGTCTCCATGTATGATCCTCGTGCTTGATGTCTTTCTCTCTTGCGGACACGGCTCGTTAACATTCAACTTGGCCGACTGCCTGCCTGCCGAAAACAAGTCTGCGATGCAGCTATCCGAGATGGCTTACACATGTTTGGTAGACAAAAAACTCTATACCTACACCTGAGAGTTCAATTTCCACGTGTGTTCGGAATCATTAGTTCGTGTTAAACAATTGACGACTTGCGATGGGAGGAGCTTATTTCAGTTTCCCGCCCGCTCCAGAGATGGCGCGCGAGAAGTGAGGAAACATTCTTGAGAAAACGATGGATCCCATGCTATTGTTACGGGAGCACGCTTAGGGAAAATGTTTAAATTTGTTTAAAAATTTCGAGATGAGTGTAGTTTTTAAGTATTTTAGTCACGAAGGAAGCCAGAGGCTACTCAAAGAAAGTTACAGCTTGTTTGTACCTTCCTTTTTGAAAGAGTTTTGGACCGCTGAAAATCAGGTGGCAGGCACTGTTCTTGTCAAGGCTAGAAGTGTACCTACGTGTTTTTAATTAGTAAATTTAGTTATATTAATGATGCACTCATATGTCTGCTATTATGCACGGTTTACTGTTTAATATTTCTAGTTTGTAAAACATTAGAATTCATGATTTAAAGATAATAATGCAGACATATATTACCGCCACTATAATGCACGCCTACTTGGGGCCTAGATGACAGGTAGGGCCTCTACCTGTCACCTGTCTTCGAAACTAGGGCTTTGGCTGGATTTAGCCTAGCGTAGGCCTACATTTTCCTAGCCTCTAGTCTAGGCCTAGCCCTGCCTATGCGTGCAGGCTATTTATGTAACTATTAACTTTCATGAATTAATTAATTAACTGTAACGAATTACTCTGATCCTCGGTGCTTTCAGCTTTCTTGGGGAAGTAAAACTTAACACACTTGGGATTGCATCCTTCTTGAGGCAATTTTTGCTGCCGTTTACAGCTTCCCTCAAGTCTGTTGGGATGAAATGACTAGAACACACTGTCACTGTTGACGAAACGGCTTGGTTCCTTCTGCTGTCGCGGCGTATTTTAATTTCCCATATCTTTCTTAGCTTCGCATCTTTGAGAAACAAATGAAATGATATGCCAGGAACTGTAGCATTATTTTTGCATCTAGGAACACAACAATAACGCGGCATTGCTCATTCGCTATGGAAATCTACGCTCAAACTACCCAAAGTTCCCATATGTTCCATGCAAAACGGCTGCAATGTTTACTCACATACGCAGCCATGTTGGGGGCGGGTTGAGCGCGTCACGTGAGCGTGACGTAGGTGGGAGGGAACATCCGAAGTCGTCAATTAACGTTCTGTATATAAGGAATCTGACAGAGAATATAAGGAATCTGACAGAGACACACACTAGGTTACCGTAGACTACTGTACAGTACTTGTTAGTGGTGTAGAACGCAAAGAGTGTAATGTTTTAGAGA